>CM046792.1:9310170-9545170 GCA_025617405.1 Perca schrenkii
CTGCTGATGTTGAGTGTCGGCTGATTGGTGTGCACCATGTGACGACGCTCTGTCCTCTGTATTCCTGTAACAATAGTCTGTAAATGAAGACAGCATGTTTGCAGTGGGGGTGTTGAAATGTATCACTGCATCGGGATACGGACCTGGACGATTCTGCATCGATGCAGAGACAGACCATAACGTATTACAGTTTTTCTCCATTGTTTTGGCTCATTTCTTGAAACAGAAATGACATTCTCAAAACATCATGGACAAACCTCTAAACCACTTAGCAATTGTTCACAACAGAATTGAATTTCTCATCATTTCATCAAATTGCAAATGTCTTAGTACATGTCTCAATGTCTCCGTACATCTTTGCAAATGATTAAGTACAGGTAGCCTACATTTAGCACAATTTCCAAGTGAATAGATCTTGTTGATCTAAACTGATTGTTGATTCTCAGTCTAATGGTTGTTCTCTCCAAAAGGTGTCAGCGTCATTTCATTGTATAAGTTATCACATGCACAATAGTCTGTTCAATTGTCAAAATTAGTCAAGAACATAATACCATGAGTACCATATATGAATCTCTTGGAATATTTGATAAATTGATTTCAGCAATTAACAGTCAGGTGAAACTAGAACTTGACTAATGAAAGAGGAGTTTGACACATCTCAGATGACTAATCAAACAGTATGTTCAGATACCTGACAGGTGCTGTCCGTGATTGTGAATGCTGCCAAACGTATGTATATATATATATATATATATATATATATATATATATATATATATATATAGCTTGACCATGCAGGACCAGTACAATTTCTGAACATGGAGGCACCTGGCAAAGTAAACAAACAAGGGCAACTGCCTGCTCGAGGAAGAAGAAGAGGAGTAGGAGTAGGAGTAAGGGTGCGTGGTGGTGGAATAGGGGGAAGAGGCCGAGGAGCACGAAAACACCATGCTGTCCCGGATGAAATTCGGGCCACAATTATAGACCACGTCATCAACCATGGCCTCACAATGGTGGAGGCAGGTCGCCCAATGCAGCCTAATGTTCCTCGCTCTACAGTCTCCTCCATCATCCAAACCTTTCGCTGAGAAAACAGGTATGTAGTCAATCAATGATGGAATTATATGTTGTATAGGAAAGGACACTGTGCATAGAGCAAGAAATATATTTATTTACTCATTTACCTATTCATTTAGTGTGTGTGTGTGTCCTACAGTACTATCTTACCTCAATGGGATGTTATGATAATAAAAATGACAAGAAAAATATTGTCTACAGTATTAGTTATACTACAGTATTGATGATACAGTTTACAGTAGTATTCCAGTCACTGTGCAGTGATGCATTAGAATTGTGGTAAAGTTACTGTAAGTAAAACAACAATACAATTACATTGGTAACTCATTCTGTAAGGAATACAGAAGGTATACATTACAAATGGAGTGTTGTCCTTTGAATTCTATGTCTAGGATTGGACAACAACCTTGCACGGTTGGCAGAGGAAAACTTCTCGATGAACAACAAGAACAAGAGATCTGTAACATGGTGATTGCAAATAATGCCATCACATTGAGACAGTTCCGCGCTTCAATCCTACAAGACAATGCCATATTCCAAAAATGTCAACTCTATAAGCATCTCCACAATAGACTGGATATTGAAGAAGCATCAGATGACAATGAAGCAAATTTACAGGGTACCATTTGAGAGGAACTCGTGATAGAGTGAAAGAGCTGCGGTACCAGTATGTACATGTAAGTCAGTTACTGAACTTGTGGAGAACATAGAACATTCCTATGTAATTGTCTGTAACTGTAGTGTATGACTCTTCTGTATGACTGATGTTTTCTTTTTTACTCTATTGTAGAGAATAATGGCATTGGAAGGAAACGAGACCCCTTACATCCTCATGTTTGTGGATGAAGCTGGCTTCAACCTGGCCAAGGGCCGAAGACGTGGCCGTAATATTATTGGCCACCGGGCCACGGTGGATGTCCCAGGACAGCGAGGTATAACTATACGATATAACTATGTGTGCTGCCATTTCTGAGAATGGTGTGGCCACTCACATCCCCAGTCTTGGCCCATACAATACACAGAAGCTCCTCATCTTCTTGGACTGCCTTCAATTTGATTTGATCCCTGAAAATGAGAGAGGTCTCGTAGGGCCTCACCTACCACAATATGTCATTGTATGGGACAATGTGAATTTCCACCGTCATGGTGTTCCTACCACCTTACTCTCCTTTCCTCAATCCTATTGAGGAGTTTTTCTCTGCTTGGAGGTGGAGAGTGTATGAGCATCGGGCTCAAGATCAAAGGTCCCTGCTCCATGCAATGGACGCTGCGTGTGAGGACATGCATGCTGTTTCTTCCCTCGTTGCATGGCAAGGGAGAATATACGCTGTGACGTGGACGAGAATCTGTGGCCAGACAGACAGCAGCGTGGGGATGGCCAGGAGGGTGAGGACGGTGGCCAGGAGAGGGAGGGTGAGGACAGCGACCAGTGAAGAACTGTTGTGAAACTCCAGCTTTATTTACAGCACTGTAGGTTACATATAATTTTCCTTGTTTATTTTTGTGTTTATATTGCAGTATATTATGCTGTATATATTTTCTTTTTACTCTGATGTATGGAAGTTACTTTGTGTGTGAATAAAAATGGTTACAATTTCCTTGGCAGTATGAGTGCAATGTGTGATGTCAAACCTTGGAGGCTACTCTTACCCTCAAATCCTATTTGAATTTTTTCAGTTTTATACACAATTGTATTCTGTTAGCTATATGGAGATATGAGCTTTTGCAGGTGAACCATTGTGTTGTGCCGGACCATCCAGGTTATTTTGGCAAAAGCACCAAGAGTGTTGAGAATGTCCGGGCTGTTTCAAGAAATTAACCAAAGCAATTGAGAAGGATCTTTGCCATTTTGGTGGCACGGACTCTTTATATGGGAAAGGAATTTAGTTTTGAAGCATGAGTGAACAGTTTTGGGAGAGATGTGAGCTTTGCCAAAAGATCTTACAGTTTTGAGAATGTAATTTCTGTTTCAAGAAATGAGCCAAACCATTGGAGAAAAACTGTAAAGCCTACTGAGGTTACTTGTTGATTTAGCAGTCGCTTTTTGTTTTTGCCTTCGTCTGCTGTATTCAGACTCCGCTACATTCAAGAAGTGCCTTTTTAAGAGCAGATACAATAAAAAGGAGTTCATATATCTGACCGCTTGAATTAGTTGATGGAAACCCTGTGTAGCAATATATAACAATGAGGCGATGCATCATGATATCTAATAGATTTGAATAGTTGACAGGATAATCGAATCGTGAGACCAGTGAAGGTTCACACCCCTAGTTTGAAGGCAAACAACCTGCAAGGCTTTAAGAAACTGTAGCAGGACTTCATGCAGCTTAACAAAGCTATAGCAGTTTTGCAAATGTGAGTGGGGAGAAATTTGTGACATGCAATAATGGTACAGATCCTCATTCACACAAACTGAAGGTCCAACCATCCATTATCTACAGTAACTGTTGTGAGCAGGGCTGAAGAGGTGGGTGTACACACAACTGATATTATGAGAATGAAAACAAGGCACAGGTAGGCGTGGGCATAGTCAGAGAAGTTTATTATTCAAACATACTACATGGATACAGCCAGCTGAACACCACGCTCTGCTCCAGTCCGGACATAAGTTTGCCTGAAAGTCCGGCCTGGTTTCAAGTCCTCCATGTTCCATAGGAGCAGTTTGGGAGTTCCAACGTTCCACTCGGCTGTTCATGGTCCTGGAGGTTTCCAGAAATGTTCCACAACCCTAGAACCTTTGAAATAAGTGATTGTAAGGTTTCAATCAGTTGTGATAAAAGCCTGGTGAGATTGACTTGCTCCTGCTGATGCTCCGTGTGTGGATTCTCTCCCTCTGCCCCACATCCATGTTGGAATAGCTCACCATCATACAACAGCTCAGCATGGTTTGGTTCAGTCCCATTCAGATATGTTAAACTGTTGGTTTGTGGTGATGTTATGCTAGATGCATCATACTGAAACACGTTTCCAATAGTTTGTCTATGTATACAGCAGTGGACCAGTTAACAAAAACTGAATTTGATAATCTTTATTAAAAGATATTATTTTGTGAGCTGTTGAATTGGATTAGACTGCATAAGAGTGTTTCCATCTGTTCATCCAACACCTCCAAGAACAAGTCTATCAGTCTTATCTTAATAGAAGTCATCCATCGCCTTCCGTCTCCACTCCTCGCCCCACCCTGGCACCAACCAGGCCCAGTCCCAGTCAGACGCCTGGCTGCTCTCCGAACCATGCCGGCTCGTGATAATGGTCACCACATCTGAGGAACTGGGGGCGTCTTGAAGCATTCCCTCTGACCTAACCGAACCAGAACTGACCCTGTGTGGTCTTGTAATGGTTTTTGAAAATTCTTGTACTTCGTCCTGTCTCTTGGTCTTCACTGCTCCAGTAAATTGACCCAAGTGACTAGCTTCACCTTTTTCAATTCCAGAATCAAAATCAGACTTGCCAAGTGACCCGTCTCCAAAGATTGGGTCCCTGAACCCAGACTGGTCCGAATCTAACCCTCCGAGCTGTAGACTGTGAAGCATAGCATAATCTCCAAGAGCTCCTTTACCGTTCGCGTGCCCTTGCATCCCGTCAGACTTTGTGTCCACCGACTTCTTGCCAGACTTTACTTGTTCTGACCACAACCGAGGGTCCGACTCGGACCACAGCATAGGGTCCGACTCATCAGACTCCAGCCTGCTCTTTCCTGACTTGCTGACATCAGAAAAACCTGGGGGGTCCATTTCAAGGTCCTTGGTGGCCAAATGTGTCCCCACTAATATCTCAGGCCTACTGCCAAATTGACTCACATTGACTTTTGAATCCAGAGAACCAAGTGTACTGGTACCAGGTGGAGCTCCAACATTATTCGGGGGAAAGCTCTCTGCACGGATAGAAGCAGCCATAACACTTGAAAACTCTCTTGCGGTGATAATGGTGGGACTATAAGGATCTCCTAAAGCATTAGTGCTGCTGTAGTCACTGGACAAACGGCTCCCAGAGAGGCGCTCCTCCTCTGGTCCAGTCTGGTCAGACATTACCATGTCCTCTGTTGCCAACTCTTCCCGCCTGCTGTCTGCCTCTTCCACAACCATGTCATCTGTTGCCAACTCTTTTGAATCCAGAGAACCAAGTGTACTGGCACCAGGTGGAGTTCCAACATTATTCGGGGGAAAGCTCTCTGCACTGATAGGAGCAGACATGACACTTGAAAACTCTCTTGCAGTGATAGTGGTGGGACTATAAGGATCTCCTGAAGCATTAGTGCTGCTGTAGTCACTGGACAAATGGCTCCCAGAGAGGCGCTCCTCCCTGGCCTCCTCTGGTCCAGTCTGGTCAGACATTACCATGTCATCTGTTGCCAACTCTTCCCTTCTGCTGTCTGCCTCTTCCACAACCATGTCATCTGTTGCCAACTCTTCCCTTCTGCTGTCTGCCTCTTCCACAACCATGTCATCTGTTGCCAACTCTTCCCTTCTGCTGTCTGCCTCTTCCACAACAATGTCATCTGTTGCCAACTCTTCCCTTCTGCTGTCTGCCTCTTCCACAACCATGTCAACTGTTGCCAACTCTTTTGAATCCAGAGAACCAAGTGTACTGGCACCAGGTGGAGTTCCAACATTATTTCGGGGGAAAGCTCTCTGCACTGATAGGAGCAGACATGACACCGTGTCCTGTACTATTAATAAGGGCACTGCAACTCTTTGGATCACTGTTAGGGCACAGTTTAATGATCGGAATCACAGTTGTGGAAACATGTTCAGTAGAACCAGGATTACTTGCATTATCATTACCTATACCAAAACTTGAAAACTCTCTTGCAGTGATAGTGGTGGGACTATAAGGATCTCCTAAAGCATTAGTGCTGCTGTAGTCACTGGACAAACGGCTCCCAGAGAGGAGCTCCTCCCTGGCCTCCTCTGGTCCAGTCTGGTTAGACATAACCATGTGATCTGTTGCCAACTCTTCCGTCTTGCTTTCGTCCTGTCCTCTCTTTCCCTGCTGGCCGGCTGCAGCACTGTGCTGCCATTCGGTCTTCACAGCAGTCTTCTCAGGAATGGCTTCTTTATTCTCCTCCTCATTGCCAGTCTGTGTCTCCTGTGGAAAAGTGCGGAATTTCTTAAGGTGCTCATCCTTTCTTTCGCCCCTCTTCTCTTCACGATCCGGCCTTTGTCTTCCCTTCTCTGCGTGAAAAGACGTCACCTGCATCCTTGGTTTCTCTTCAGCCCTTTGTCCAATGAGCCAGCCTGGACTGCTCACTGTGTTCCCGATAGCTGAGTAATCAAAAGGACAAGCGTTAGAACATGTTATGCCAGAGATGGTGCAGGTTTTAGACAATAATGCTATTTTCCATCTTTATTTAAATGGACAGCTGGATCGGTGCTAACTGCACAAGATTACGTATTACAGAATTACCTGAGTATAATGTGAGATACTCCACAACTAATAGGTTTCTTGTATTGTATATCATTACCCTGATGCATTTACTTATCTTCAGTTACCAGCTGGTGTGGTGTTAATTTAGCCCCTCTCACACATGCAGCCCTGAACCTCTTAACATTACCCGGAGCAGCTGTACGCAGGGTTCAGATTTAACTTTATGTCCACCAGCCAAATGCCTAGTGCAGGGGTCTTCAACGTTTTTTTAATCCAAGGACCCCTTAACTGCTAGAGACGGAGCAGGGACCTCCTACTACATATACTATATTGTAGAAATTAAGTAGCATGTAAGACTTTAATTTTTGAAAAGAAATTAACAATTTGAAGGGCCCCCTGCATTGATTCTGAGGACCCTCTAAGGTTCCCGACCCCCTGTTGAAGATCTCTGCCCTATTGAATGTTCATTTTACCAGCCAATCAATAGATTACCATTAATTTGGTTTTTGGCTGGGGAGTGAAGCAAATCTACCAGCCACTTGAATATTTCACCAGTATTTGGCCAGTAAACGATTTAAACGGGCAGAAGTGTTAAACAGCTGGAGCAGACATTTACCCGTCTTTAGCCTGCCAGCTCCCGAGTACAAAGTCGGTGGTGATTTACACGAAGACGGCAACGAAAATGTCTAACTGGAGAGACGACGAGATTCAGGAACATCCTGTCAGTAAGGGCTGACGTAGAAATCCTCAGATTTGTTGTTTGGTACCAAATTACCCGCGCGACTGCTATGTTAATCTGAGTCATGTCCTGCTTCCTGCCCGCTCTGCCCAGGCGCCACCCCTCGCCTTGACCAAATGGGTGGATTTCAAGTAGGTGAAAACGCTTCTGACACGGACAATCTGCTGTTGTGTGACAGCACAAATGTGAGACAGGGAAACTCTGGACGATGTCAGGACCTGATTCGACGGACACATGAGGAAACTTAGTCTTAAAAAGAGTAATTTGTTCAGTCAGAACTTACAGTCCTGCATTTCCGTGCATATGGAATCACAGCAGGCGCATACTGAGGCTGTGGCCTCCAGCTCCTCCCACCTACACACACACCAAAACAACAAAGCAGTCCATCAGTACAAACACTTGACTTCATTCAAGGCACACAAGTGATTTGTCCATTAAATCATCACACCACCTTCCCAAAAGTACTGCCACCCGTGGTTGTACAGATACACTAGATTTGTTTTCACATTGTTATTCTTTTTATTGTTTTTTTATCATCCAATTGTCGTTTCTCATTAAACCACTTATGTAGAAGGCTCTGTTAATAACATGGGTTGCCGACCTGCCAGCAGTCTCGTTGTAGCTGCAGGACTTTGAGCTGGGGGACGCGCTGAACCCGACTGACATTGAACAGTGGAGGTACAGCACCTACACGACAGGTAGAAAGACGTTATACAGTCGCCGGTGATTAGAGAGCCTGCTGGGTGTATAGTTCGTCACATGTGGATTTGGACTCCACCGTTATGTCCAGCATATTCTAAACACACTGGGCAGCACCTCTTCAATCTCTCTTTAAGGTTAAGGTAGGGGCATAGGTGTAATTTACAGGGGGGATGAGAGGGGTTACACCCCCCGAAATAACCAAAACTGGCCAGTGCAAACCCCCCAAAAACCTATTATAATTTACTTTACATAAATAAAGACATTTGTACCATAAATTGATGCAGTAAAAGTACAGTGTTGCAGAAAAATTCTCCAGAATCCAGAAAATAGTGTTTTGTGTACAAAATTTCAATTATGCTCAAAAGTGGAGATCTCAACCCCCCTCCCCAATGTTGAACCCAAAGTTACGCCCTTGGGTAGGCGCCTAAACTATTGTGGTAGAAAGTTGCTCAAATGTACTGTATGTGTAAAAATGACTGAATCAGTGTTAAATTATCAGTTGAAGGACTGAAAACTCTGCAACCTTTATGCATGCTTTGACGTGAGAGAAGGTTCAGACACAAAGGTTAGAAAACTTTGGGGTGCGTCAATGTCTTGAGATATACTTGTGGGAAACTGGCCATGCCAGGTTTTGTTGACCAGACAGCCGAGACCGATAGCTTGTGGTCATAACAGCTGTATATATGCACTGTGTGGCATTTGCTTCCTGGCAACAGTACTTTCAACCTGCCCAAGTTCTCTCACACTACAGCGCTCCTCCGCTCTCTTCACTGGTTACCAATTGCTGCCTGCATCCGCTTCAAGACACTAGTACTTGCATACAGGGGCCACGAACGGATCAGCCCCAGCTCACATCCAGGACACGGTCAAACCCTACACCCCAACCCGCCCACTCCGCTTTGCATCAGCCAACCTGCTTGCTGTCCCCCCCACAGCGAGGGACAACTAATCACTCAACGAAATCCTGACTGTTTGCTGTCCTGGTTCCTAAATGGTGGAATGAGCTCCCTATTGACATCAGGATGGCCGAAAGCCTACGCATCTTCCGCCGAAGGCTAAAAACTTCTTTCAACTGCACCTTGGATAAAATAAATAAAAGAAAATATATGATAGATAGTGTTGCTAATCACACACACACACACACACACACACACACACACACACACACACACACACACACACACACACACACACACACACACACACACACACACACACACACACACACACACACACACACACACACACACACACACACACACACACACACTTTGTCTGGAGAAGTTTGCACCTTCAGGGTTGAAAGCACTTAATTGGAAGTCGCTTTGGATAAAAGCATCAGCTAAATGACATGTAATAATGTAATGTACTTTGCATGTGGCTGTGCATTGTAAGATAGAAAGAGACTCCATAGCTGTGCAATAAGCTCTTAAGGCTGGAACTCATTTGCCAAATATTCAACATTCAGCAGCGTCAACAAGGAAGACCAATGATCAGTAGATTTCTGCTGCAACAATTGAACTATTTTTCATCAGGAAGCTCGAAACAAACATCAGGTGTACAGTAAAGTACAGCTTTCAGTGCACATAAGCAGCAATTAATATCAGCATGAGCAGGTACAACATGCTTTGACCCGCTGTACAAACAGTAGCTATTCAGTCCACTAACCACAACTGTCATTGGATCCTCCCTTTGTCCGTCTTTCCTAAAACTAGACCTATTCTGGCTGAGCAGGCCTCAGCCAGAATAGGTCAAAAGACTTCAGGGCTTGCAGGGAGTTTAAAGTTTTTGTAGGATATCAAATAAAGAAATGGTCTTACTTGTGAGACTGCTCTGAATAGAAAGGCATCCACAGAGAACTTCAGCACACTGCCCCCTCCCGACAGGAACTGGGAGCTGCTGCCCTCCCTATTGCTGTCGGCCATGCAGCTGCAATCAAAAGCACAAACATCACTCAAGACATGCAAAGTGACAAACCAATTACTGTAAACTCATTGGGTGACTGCATGTTCTGGCTGGAGACACACCCATAGTTAGTAATGATGTCCACTTTGGGCATGCTGCTTGGGTCTTTGGAGCTTGTGGCATAGCATGCATCTGCATAAAGCCTCTCCCCAGCAAGCAGCACTCCTGTCTGGGCCACAAAATACACTGGCTCCCCTAGAAAGAACCAGTGGCCTGGAGGTATGGGCTCCCCCTGGGCTACAGATAGACAGACAGACAGAGACCCTGTCTTAAGTTGCATTTGCGCTTTATTGTACATGATCAAACTTGCAATTTATAGATCTGAAGTTACAGTAAAAGATATAAGAAGTTTTTGAAATTCGTTTAACATCAGAGTGGTAAAAACTATTTAGTGTAGACTTTAACACTTGAAGAATTAGGGACCACAATGGAAATAAGTCTTTGGGCTTTATTGTGTTATCCCTGACCATTTATGTATTTTTAATGTATGACGCAGAGTGCTGTTTCATATATGTTTTTATATTTAAGTGGTCAAATAAAATCAATCAATCAATCAAAGCCAACTGTTCACATTAAAGCTGCACTTTGTAATAAACGTCAAATATTAGATTTGGCTTTAACAAGACGTGATGACAGGTTTAAGCAGATCATTACAGATGTTTACAGGAAACGTGTCAGCTTGCAGTGATAGCGAAGCCTGATTTAGATGGTGTAGATGCGTTACCATTGCAGACAGTGAGGCTGTAGCTGCGTTTACTCCTGATGCTCTTTATCAAGGTTATGTGCTGGACCTGAGGTCTGAAGCCAACTTGGTAAGAGTAATGAAACCTGAGACAGAGAATGAGAGCTGTTTCTACCACATCACTCCAGAGGCTGACATAAGACTTTTTGTTCTTCATTCATAATTATTATTATTAATCATCTAGGATCTGACGGTAATTCTGTACCTTTCTACATGTCAGACACACAGTGTAACACAGAGGTTCCAAGTATATCCTGGACATCGTCTAAGAGGTTGATATATATTTAAACAACCTCTTGTGAACTATTGTTAAGATCATGTGTATTTCAGTTAGTGGTGTGACCTTATGGAATGGACTTAATGAAATCAAAACCGAGCCATACAATTATACTTTCATAAGCAAGACCGCTTCAGTCGGCAGTGACAAAACAAGCTACAATGTAAGTTAATAGGGCAATTGTCCAGCTTGTCCACTAAAAGTTCTGTTTTTGCCGCTGACAGGCTCAGATTAATATTGTAAGTGTGTGACAACATTATGGAAAGGATTTCTAAGGGAGGTCAACCTTTCTGTTAAAGAGTAAGATCCTTTTTTTAAACATCAAAACATCCGCAACATTGCATTCACTAAACCCACCAGACTCCATGTAAATAAACAGTCATTTTAGCATCATAAAATAGACTTCATTCAAAGTTGACAGAAACATAATACAACTATGAAAAGCCATTTTAGGTCATTTTCCACTTTTCCAACCATCACAAATCTAGTTTTGGTTGAAATAAACACAGTTTACCGATTTACATGTGAAAATATGTTGGCTCTATACACGCTAAAAGTATAGCTTTTTTTTTTTTTTCATAATTAAATGGAGTCTGGTGGGTTTAGCACTAGCGACCTCAGAGCCGTT
The DNA here is from genome assembly GCA_025617405.1 of Perca schrenkii. Taxonomy (NCBI): domain Eukaryota; kingdom Metazoa; phylum Chordata; class Actinopteri; order Perciformes; family Percidae; genus Perca; species Perca schrenkii. The sequence continues at coordinate 9,321,668 of CM046792.1, forward strand.
TCTGGTTAAACAGAATGCTCTTAAAGAGCTTTTAAAAAAGGTCCATCTCTGTAGGGATCCTTTCCATAATGTTGACAGACACTTAAAATAATAATCTGAGCCTGTCAATTGTAAAAACAGCACTTTTAGTGGACATTAACTGATGCTGAACATTTGCCCCATATGTGGCTGCCGGTTACGGCGTTCACTTATTTCAAAGATTGTTGTTCCTATGAGTCACTTACACACAACAACATAGGAAAATAGAGTCCAGGGGCCTGTTTCACAAAAGCAGAATATATAAATCCAGGATAACTGATAAAGCGAGGCTTGACCTAGTCTAATCTGTGCATCCTGGCTTGGTGCGTTTCACGAAGGCCAAGCCAGGCTGAGGAGGGACTAGGTCGAGCCAGGCTGAACTAATTCAGAAAGATGCGCGTCCACGGATTTCCTCAAAAGACCGCAAGGTCGATCACAGATTTACTGATGCCAAAATGGAGAATACGCATTGTACATAGGCTACTTTATACAGAGTGAGCAGCAGCTTCTTGTGGAAGTATGATGACGTGAAACACATTTGAATAAAAAGAAAATAACACAGCCGCTGTACTGAAACAGCGAGAGAAAGTGTAGCAGACTATCACGGACCGACTGAATGTGTAAATAGCCTAAATATATATACACATTAACTGACCGCTGATCTGAATGGAAACCGTCATAATCCTACCATTCAATGATTAGGCTACTAATCATTTGCACAAATTAACAATTGTACTCTTTGCCTTAAAAGTAAGCAGAAGATAATGTTACTCAGGAAATTTACCATGAAGATCCATTTTTTATAACGCTAGAATATGAAGCGTAAATATCTCTTTCACTCTGTTCCTCCCTCTCTCTCATTGGCTACAATATTAATTTCCTAAGTTATATTAACTTCCACTACTCGCTTTTAATGCAAAGTGTACAGGTGTTCGTTTTTGCAAATGACAAGTGACACATTGAATGGTTTCATTTAAGAGCAGTAGTTCAGAAATGTATATTTTTAGAATATCATTTAGTCTGTCCGCTATTATCTGTCACGCTTTTTCTCGCGTTTTTTTATAGAGGACTCCATGGTATATATGGACATAGAAAATAAAAGACACTGAAGTAATTGGACTGTAAAATCTAGAAACTATAAAGATAATACAATGATAAATTCCAAGCACACTATAAACATGAATGGAACAGAGTATATTCATCAGTTATTTCCCCACAGGCAAAATATAAGGTCAAAAACCATTAAGGTGTCCCTGTTGTTACATGAATGTACAGTAGCCTACAACACTAGATAGTTACTGGTCCAGTGAACAAAGTCTATAATTTGGGAGGATTGTACAGTTAGGATATGTTCTTAAAATTGTACAATCCTCCCAAATAGTCCCAGTTTACTGGACAACACAAATTGTGTGCTAAGAATGCCAAATACAATGTACATGGAAGAGGAACAAACATGATCCTTATTGTTAAAGAATAAAAAAAGAAATTATAAACTACAATAATTTAAGGTGCATTGGGGAACTATAGAAATGTACAGCATTGTATGTATTGCCCTTAGTAACAGACTTCATTTAAAACTCATTTGAAATTTTATCAGCCTTTTCTAATTATCTCAACAACTGCCATAATATATTCATCAAACTTCTTACAACAATATGAACAGCAGTCTTCATACAGCAATATAACAGTAACAATGACAAATTTATAATTATAAAAAAAATTAATGGTCACAACTTTAAATAATAACAGTACTTAAATGAACAGCAATATGGACCTGTTGTATTTTAATCCAGGTTGATAACAAAAGGGTAAAACCACTGCTGAGTGAACAGAAAAGGTTCCAGGATTAAATAAATCCTGGCTGTTAGCCTGGTCAGGACCAGGCTAGCTTCACAGAATAAATCTCCATGGTGATTTATGTGCCTCTGCTTTCGTGAAACCGAGTCAAGGCTAAATTCATCCAGGTTAACTGGGAAATCCCAACTTAATCCCTTATCTTGGTTTTGTGAAACAGGCCCCAGGTTGAAAACACATTAGATAACCTTTAAGTACATTTTCCTGATGATGGCCTACTTATACTTTTATTTAAGTAACATTTCAATGCAAGACTTTTACTGTAACAGAGTATTTTTACAGTGTGGTATTCGTATTTTTACTTAAATAAAAAAGGATCTGAATACTTCTACTGCTGTTTTAATTAACAGTCACACGGCTCAAAGACATGTTATTCTATTCTCTTTTCTGCCTGCTGTTGCTTTCACTCTGGCTTTTTTTATTTTTAAAAATGGATTATTACAAGACCAGACCGAGTGAGTGGACTACGAGCAGGGAAATGCTCCAATAAAAGACCTGCAGACGCCTCCTCATCTCGTGTTTGTCATTCTGGGTCACAGAGAAGACCCACTGATCTGAATGCTGCTGAAAGCCCTGACCTTACCTGTCGTAATGGCACTGGATGGGGATGTTCAGTGGTAGGACTCGGATGACGTGGCCTTGTGGAGGAGGAGTGTACCACAGAGAATAAGCATACACCAGCTGACCACCAACAACCTGAGAGATAAGAGTTTGACAGATTCATTAGGAAATCATGTCCCAATCCAACTAAATGTAAAGCCATTTGAGTCGATCTAGATTTCACCATCTTTACATCTGGATTTTTACTGCCTGAAAAGTAACAGCCTCATACATACTCACATAATCACTTCGCCATCATATCATTTTTACATATCTGTACACGTCTCTATGTATGCTATTCCATCAACTTTAAAAGGATAATTCTGTTCATTAGCCTACAATTTAGTTTAACCTAAAGATCTAATCTCAAAGATTTCTAGGATGCCAAAACAAATTCCTACTGACCAGATTGTTAGGTTACTTAATGACGTCTCTATATTGCACCTGCTTGGGAGACAGAAGAAAGTTTGGCTAGCCGGCTCAACAGCAACTAAGAAGATGATAGCTCAACGCTTTTTTGGTTTTCTTTTCCTCGAGGCCGCAGAGGGTGGGGGGGGTGGGGGGATGGGAGAGGGTTTTTTGTTCAATTTTTTTTATTGTTTTTTTTAAATGGTTTAACTTGTTTGTTCAGTAGGCCTATGTTAGAAATTTTAAAAACGATAAAAAATTGATCTAAAAAAAATAATTTCTAACACCTCATTTCCTAACACTTCATTTCCTGCATTCTGGTGAATATTTATGCAACTTGTCTTTATGTAGGCCAAAAGGAAATTGTTATTCTCCTGTGTTGTTCCAAACTTTCTGCATAGTGAAAACATCACATGTTATCTTGTTCAGGATGTTGCTTTTTAGGAATCATGTAGGCTACATCTCAACAACTAATCTGTTAGAGAATGAGACATTGTTAAAGCCAGAAGTCCAAATCTATAAAGACATGAAATCACATCTTTATTTTTCTCGCTCTCATTGTGTTCTTTAACCCCCCCCCAAATGTTGCAAAGAAAGATACAGTTCTTGTTTTCCGTAGGCATACATGTTTTGAGCCCCCTGAACAACAGTTGTACCTCTTTTGGGAAGTCTGTTGTCTTTCATATCTTTTAAGGCAAGAAAAATCTACCTCTTCTAAATATTGGGGGATGGGGGAGTGGGCATATCCCACGCACACCCCCCCCACGCCTGTGATATCACTTGCACTCGGTAGGCTAAAGTGTGGATCTAGGAGCAGAGCTAGCTCTAAATTGATACCCATATGTCCCGACCTTGGACTCTCCGCCGCATTCCGTCAGTCTGAAGCGGAAGAACAGGAAGCGGGGGCTGGCGCTGCTGGCTTCGCACGAGCCCAGTCGGAACAGGGACGGAACGTTCCACGCGCGCAGCTGGAAACGGTCCACGCGCACAGACACCTGGTCGAGATCGCACCAGACTTCCACAGCGCGTGCACCCGTCTCCTGGACGGTCTGTTGTGGTCTCGGGGTCGGTAACAGTAGCGCAGTCAGTCCGGCGGGAAGCGGTCTGTTGTGGGGAACCGGACGGAGCAGCTCGAGTGCTACCAGTGGCCCAGGTGCATGCAGGGACATGGGCAGGCGGTAGAACGAAGCGCGCGGGGAAACACCGTATCCCTCCTGGTCCGTCTGGCCGGGATTTACTTCCTCCGAACATTCCGCGCTCTGAACCGGACCTCCCAGCGTACCACGTAACAATGCCCAAAGAAGCAACGCGAACACCGACATGATGAGGGGGAAACCGAGAGGAGAAAGGCTGTGACTAGTGGAGAGCCTGGCATAGTCTGGCCCGGCCTGGCCTGGACCCCATTATCACACCTGCTGCTGCCTGCTAATTGGCACAGCCAGCGCCACACACAGCTGTTCACGGCAGACATGTTGACATGTCATAGTAGGAAAAGCACAGGTGTATTCAAAACCATTACTGATGGCTGCATTCCACTTAGGAGAGGCCCTGGTATTGTGCATGCTGACTCACTGAAATAGTTTACTGGGACACTTGATGGAACTGAGCCATCCTAAGGTTATCAATCTCCGACTATGACAAGTCAAAATGTCTGCTGTGAAAAAGGTCCATTTAGAATCTTTATAATTAGAAGGGATGAATAATCTCATTTCAGAATCCGAATACTTTATTGATCACCTCAGGGAAATTGTTTAGTAAGTTTAGTTAAAACAAAAGAGTAAAAAAAGAGCAACTCAATAAGTGTATAAAGTAACATAAGTAAAATAGCTACAGTAAGAAATAAATAAAAACCTTAAGTAGAAGTCAAGTGAGAATAGGTTACAATCAGGTTCAAAAGATTGTTTTGAATGGATTGTACAAATTCTAGTGCAGTGTATAAATCCACTAGGAACATGAATAAGTAGATTGTGAATGTAAGTAGCAGAAGTGAACAAATAACACATTTTGCACATGTAGATGATAAGGTATTGCACCAAGTAATTTTTAATTGGACAATTATACACAAAATACAAAACACATATACACACAACACTCCCAAGCCTAACTACTCCAACACCGACTGACCCAACCCCCCCCCCTCCCCCACACACACACACACACACACACACACACAAAATTATAAAATGAAATTATATAAATACACAAGTTTGCATACATCCCAATTGTACTACTATTTACAGTACATTAAAACAATAATCATGTGTGATGCTAGAGCAGGTTGATTGTAGATAATTAAAGACAGATGCCTTAATAACGAGAATAGACGCGCACTAGAATCATGGAGTCGGCCTTTGAGTCGGCTGAAGTGACCGTGCATTGCAAACGGCGGAGAGATCGCAATGGTTTCTGGGAGAAGCCGGGATCGAGGGATTGGGATGACAAACCATGACATTTGGCGTTTGGTATCAAAGATCCTCTATACTGGTCCTAAGCCGTCTCTAGTGGTATTTAACACACGACCAGAATCAGAGCCTCGTGAATAGTGGACCTCGACCGACTTCCGGGTCAACAGGAAATGACCCTCAGTCTGAACCGACCGTAGTTTCGACAATACAGGCGCACAGAAACCTAAGCAGGGCTGGCCTTAGTTCGGAAGCCGCAGTGGTGCTGCCTTCCTGCGCTCCACAGCCGTGCAGGGGCCGAGTCCCATCGGCACACCGGGCCTGACGGCTCTGCGAGGGGAAGAACGGCACGCTCGAGCCGCTGGGAGATTTCATGTGATCCGTTGTTCGCTATAAAGTGTGACTGGCTCCGTGTGCCATCCGCTTCGGTTTTCGGTGTGCTCGTGATGTAGGCCGGTAATCCTTCTGGAGGTAGGTGATGGATTATTGTTTGATATTTTGCTCTGTTTAAGGACTAATATAACCAGAATAGAGATGTTAGGCGCCCTTACAGGCTGGTCAGGGTTACACACCGAATGCCATCCACACTCCCTATCGCAGCCCGTACGCCCTGGTACTGAACTGTACTGACAGAGAGATCCGTCCATGTAAAAAGCTGGTTGGAGGCAGGTGTCCCAGATCCAGCAGTAGTCATCGGATGCACTGTTTGTTTAAAGGCAGATGTTGAAATGAGGGAGACACAGCGTTGCTATCTTTCCTGAGTTTTAATTAAATCAAAATTCCCAACACGCTGATCAGCTGTGCATGTGAGTAAAATTGTGTTGCCATTGCCATGCAGCAGGACTCTCCAGCCACACTGTGGAAGAGAGAGAAAGGATCATAGCTGTGTCAGTAGAAAGAGAGCCGTGTGGAAGCAGGCCTGTCATCACCTGATTTCCCCATCAACCTTTGACAGTGACACCATGCACAGTGTGGCACTTTCAACAGTAGACTACACCTATTTTTCTTTTTTTATCATCAGAGTTTAAAATCACAGAAAAGAATAATATTGTACTTCCTTCCACATTCATAGCTGTGGCAGGTGAACTCTGCAGAGCGACACCATCTCACTCACAGCTGAAACCAAAAAAGGACCAAATGTGACATTTCATTAAGACAAAAAGCATCCATGAAGACAGACAAAAAAACATTGAAATAAGTGGGGGTTGTAACACCCCCCCCCCATCCCCCTGTAAATTACACCTATGGTTTGCTGTAATATCTTCATGCTACATGTCCTGACTGATGCATGTTGCAGTAGTAGATGGTACACACTTTTTGTACAATAACCAGCAAAAAGCTCTAAAGCAGCGCCCTCTCCCAAGGCTATGTAACACAGAACAAAAGATCCACTGCAGCCAATGGCAGGTTTAGTCGAAGCAGTATGTTATTATCATAGATTATACCACACTCATGGTACTAAAAAAAAAAAAAAAAGTTCTACTTGACTCGAAAAAAATGTTTTGCCAAGTGACCGGGTTAATGCCCAATGAGGCGTTCCTTCTCGGGTAATTAATGACTCTGGAAGCCATTAGTTCCTGATAATGGACACCTCGTTGGGGATAAACCCTGACATATCATACACGTGTGAAAACTAAGATGCAGTCATTGTTCTGCCGTCCCCAAAATAATTTTTTATTTTCCATGTCAAGCATGAGACTCCACACCCAGATTGTATGGTGCTTTGCTCTGTCTTTACATCGTGCCGTGTTGTCCGTTTTAAACGCAATGCTGTTTTTAAAAAAAATAAATAAATCAAAAAATCAAATGTCTTATACAAAGCCAGTTAGGGTGTGGCAGTAGGAAGCATCATCCCTCAGATAGTCTGGACCACAACTACATTTTCAGAATAAAGCCTAACATCCATGTTGTTTCTTGACTTTATAATTGTATTTGTACTGATTGTATTTTCATATTTCTAAACTGTTGGTGTCTATATTTTTGACTAGCCATCAAGTCAAACTAACATCTGTGTTTTTCTATTATATCCTGACTCCTCTTCCCCAGGACGGAGCGTTGGAGTTTACATTTCCACACCTGTAGAGAAAAAAAAGTGAAAGAGGCTTCTGTACTTCATGTGCCCATTAGCGTCTGCTTGGCAAGATGAGTACAGACAGACCCAAACGGAATATCATCAAAAAAAAATATGTAAGGAAAACTTTTTTTTCCACTCTATGTCCTCATTAATGATCTGGATTTTTTTAGATGTACCACACATTTTTTTTTACACCAACAAATGTGTGTGTGTGTGTGTGTGTGTGTGTGTGTGTGTGTGTGTGTGTGTGTGTGTGTGTGTGTGTGTGTGTGTGCGTGCGCAGGACATCAGTGACGGGATGCCTTGGTGTGAAGAACGTCTGGTCCGCAAAGTTCTCTTCCTCTCCCTCAGGGAATTCCGAGACACACACCGTGGCTCACACATACACACGCGCGCACACAAACGCACGGTGAAAAAACCACTCTTACACGCTCAGCGAACAACACAGACCCAGAAAAACACACGCACGAGACAGGGCGTGCGCACGCCGCAGCGCAGAGTCACACACAGAGCACCAAACGCACAGAAAAACGCACACGGTGCCCAGAACATGCACATTTCAAAACACCTACGCCCTCATGAGCACGCCGACAAAGGGCAAAAAATGAACTCGTCTCAGGACTCGCACACACCAAAAAATAAATGCACTCACACACTACAGAACATGCAAACACAATCAACAACGTGTGCAGGGAAAATTCCACACGCTGTACAGCAAACCCACCTCCAAGAAAATACTCAGACGCTACAGAAGAGTTCTGGATCAACCAGGACGCTGCGCTCACATAAAACGCAGAACACACAGTCGATGCTCGACACGAAATACGCGGAAACTGCAAAACATACACACGCTCCTCGGCACAAACACTCAGCGAAGACCACCTGCAGTCCTGAGAACACACCGCTGAGCCCCCCTGTCCCGCCCAGGACACTGCGCTCACACACTCCCACAAGTCTCAGCGGTCAGTACCGTCCACACCTCTCTCCTCTTCTGTCTGAGTTACAGCTCAATCTGATTCTAGTCAGCCCTTTACAGTTTCTGCTCCCACTGCTTTGATTGTCTGTGACATTGTAAATTCAGGTCATGTCTCTAAGACTTGGAAATGCTTCATGTAAGAAACTAAAGTCCTGCCTGTCCTCTTAGGCCCCCGGGTTAATGGCATCAGCCGGCGTCAGTCCCTGCTGTCTGCTGGTCCCAGCTGGAGCTGGTCCTTACAGACACGGCCTCAGCAGCGCCGCCCTGCCAGCATCCATCGCCACAAGGACGACCCCGCCAGCAAGAGGTCAGCTGCTCTACTGTGTGTGTTTGCATGTTCGTGCCTGTGTACATGACTCACCTGCAAACAGTCAGAGAAAAGGCCAAGGGACTCCCGAAAAACTTGGTATTTTATCTGGGGTGCTGTGTTTTTGTGATCATCGATTAACGAAGATACTTAGATTATTATTATTATTTACTGTGGCATGGCTGCAACTGCGACAAGACTGCACAATCCAAATACCTGACCTGACCATTTTTCACCATCACACATATGAACTAAATTTGTCCAACAACAGAATGGGGTCTGTTTTCTGATATATAGGGTGTATTTATACATATACATACATATAGGGACACTTGGCTGTATTGCATGACTGTTGTATTAGACTATATATATATTTTACCCAATAAACTGGCAACTGACAGTGTGCAAATGTGGTTGTGCAGACCAAGGCTGCGAGCGCAGAGGAAGTTCGCCCAGTCCCCCCCCAGCTCTCCTGGACCTGGAGCGTTGATGACCGCAGCCCGGAGTAACCACAGCCTGGCCGTGGTCACCTGTCTGACCAGGTGCAGACCCAAGACTGAGGACTTCTTGTCTTTTCTCTGTCTGAGAGGTGAGCTACAAGCACACACGCTGCCCATTCACCGCATAGGTCCAGTCTGTGTACGGTAGTGGTCTGATCGGAGAGCTCAGCTCCATATCATCGTATAACTGAGAATACAACAACTGTTCAATTAATGCTGAAGAAAGACCAATGCACCAGTCTGTTTAAACCCATCTAATATCTCTATTATTCAAGGTAAGTACGCAATAAGCTGCTGAGAAGGGTACAGCTGCGCCGCACAGACCCTACAAAACACGCACTGTACAAGACACGGCCACCGCAAAACACGCCCCGTACAAGACACGGCTACCGCAAAACACGCCCCGTACAAGACACGACCACCGCAAAACACGCCCCGTACAAGACACGACCACCGCAAAACACGCCCCGTACAAGACACGGCCACCGCAAAACACGCCCCGTACAAGACACGACCGCCGCAAAACACGCCCCATACAAGACACGACTGCCGCAAAACACCGCCCGTACAAGACACGACTGCCGCAAAACACGCCCCGTACAAGACACGACTGCCGCAAAACACGCCCAGCACAAGACACGACTGCCGCAAAACACGCCCTGTACAAGACACGATCGCCGCAAAACACGCCCAGTACAAGACACGACTGCCGCAAAACACGCCCAGTACAAGACACGACTGCCGCAAAACACGCCCCGTACAAGACACGATCGCCGCAAAACACGCCCAGTACAAGACACGACTGCCGCAAAACACGCCCAGTACAAGACACGACTGCCGCAAAACACGCCCAGTACAAGACACGACTGCCGCAAAACACGCCCCGTACAAGACACGACCGCCGCAAAACACGCCCCGTACAAGACACGACCGCCGCAAAACACGCCCCGTACAAGACACGGCTACCGCAAAACACGCCCCGTACAAGACACGACTGCCGCAAAACACGCCCCGTACAAGACACGACTGCCGCAAAACACGCCCCGTACAAGACACGACCACCGCAAAACATGCCTGCTGCTGACTGAGATTAGTCTGAGCAGCAAGTCGCAAAAAGAGTCTGAAAAGTCGCTAAGTCCTGCCTGTAACACGCCAAATTGGGAACATTGTGTGCGCAACTGTTAGCTGTTAGCGAGTTGGGGGGAAGGAGGGCTCGCCCAGACGGGCACAGTGGATCCGGATGGTGATGGCTCAGTGGATATGACACATTCCTTTGGTGTGGGAGATCTGGGTTCAATTCCCACTGCATCAACATCAACCAACGTGTCCCTGAGCAAGACACTTAACCCCTAGTTGCTCCAGAGGCGTGCAGCCTCTGACATATATAGCAATTTTAAGTCGCTTTGGATAAAAGGGTCAGCTAAATGACATGTAGTGTGATGTAATCCGGCGGGCGGGCGCAGGTCACACTAGTGATCCTACTGCATCTCCTCCAGAATCAATGAAGGCATTTCCTCTTTCACTTCAGGTTCAGCAGCGCTGCCTAGCAACATGGCTTTCGTAGCGAGTGGACGAGCCAAGGGGCCAGCTGGTGCTCGGCATCTTACTTCCTGTCTTTCCACCAATCACAGGACTGCAGCTGAGGGGAAGAACATGAGCATATTCAGGAGAACAGCAGGTACTCCTCCCCTAACCTGCATGTATTCACTTACATACAGTGTCATCAGTCTCTTTAACACTCTGATGATTGAGGCAACTTTGGATTAAAAGGTAGTTTAATTCAGCCAACAAAATCCTTCTATATAATGTGGTTGTGCCTCTGTGTCTGTCCTACAGTGCAGCGAGACTCTCTGAGAGCGAGGCCCGGAGGCTCCTTCTGCCCTCTAACGGCCCGGGAACAGAGGAGGAGGGAGAGAGAGAGGAGAGAGGAAGAACAGCAGAGGAGGATAAGGGGAGAGAGAGCTGAGAGACACCTCCTGAGACCTCGCCAGCTCTCCCTACAGGTCAGCAGGACTAACCAGGTCTGATCATCCTGTCTACATGCTTCTCTGTCTGAATGTGTCTGGTTGTATCATCAGTAGCACGAAGATTGAATCTGACACTGATATATACATGCAGTTCAGTTGGTTGCGGTGCAAAAAGGGTTATTCTCTTTATCTTGTTGATCACAAATTAAGATTTTAGAGCATCAACATTAAAAGCAAAATTCAGCCTTTTTCATGATAATTATCTCAGAAGTGAATATTTTGTTGCCCCTTTAACCTACGAGCTCTTCTTAAAGGTCCCATGACATGGTGCTCTTTGGATGCTTTTATAGAGACCTTAGTGGTCCCCTAATACTGCATCTGAAGTCTCTTTCCCGAAATTCAGCCTTGGTGCAGAATTACAGCCACTAGAGCCAGTCCCACAATGAGCTTTCCTTAGTATGTGCCATTCCAGATCGACCCATCTGAGCTTTCATTTTCTCAAAGGCAGAGCAGGATACCCAGGGCTCGGTTTACACCTATCTCCATTTCTAACCACTGGGGGGCCATAGGCAGGCTGGGGGAACTCATATTAATGTTAAAAAACCTCATAAAGTGACATTTTCATGCCATGGGACCTTTTTAAGAAGCATACCTGCAGCTCAGGGCAGACATAAACAGTATTGGGGGGTGGGTTTTGGTAAATTGACTGGATGCTATCGCCGTTTCACTTCCTTTCCAAAAGCCCCGCAGCTCGCGTGAAAATAGACCTGCCTCGTATCTTTAGCAGAGCGGAGCCATGTGTGGTGGATTAGGAAGCGTGGACTTGATTGGCCACGATTGCTTGCCGGGGTCGCTGTGGAAAATAAGGGTTGGCGATCAAATCAAATCCGTCAAGTTACAGAAGCTAAATATGATGCTGTGTCACTGTGCTGGTTTACAGAATCATGCTCATAACTTTTCTTCTAATTTAATTATTCCCAGGGTCTTATCATGATCTCTTTCCTTTGCAGGTTGCAATGGTAACTGGACTCGCCGAACAAAGAACTTCCTGTGTCCGGTCAGTTCCTACCTTAAAGCCTGGCACCGGGGCAGGCAGCAGACGCTCCCGCAGGCCCTGCACAAGGCCGAGCAATACCTGTAAACCAAGACCCCAGGAAAGCAACAACCAACACCTATCCCGGCATAGCAAACACCAGCTGCCTCGCAATCAGCACCTTCCTCTCCACCACCCAACCGTCTCAAAGTACTATAGCAACCCCAAGACCTTCGGTAGTGTCCAGAACTCAGGAAGACATTCAAGCAGGACTCCAGCCCAAATAACATTGACTAATGGCACAGTCATCAGGTCGCTAAGGGAGAGCCCTGGTGTCCTGAGGTTGTCCAGGAGAAAGAGAGGCCTCCCACCAGACACCAGCCCTACCCCTCCGAAGGACAGCAACTCATCGAAGAAGTGCAGGTCAGCGCAATACAATGATGGCGATGTCCCACCGGAGAGTGACTGCCATATTGGTGAGATCCCACAGAGGGAGGCCAACTGTAACAAAGAGGTTAGAGTGGAGGACATGAGTCATATTGGTGATCTCGCTGGCAGCCATGATGAAGAACTTAGACAAGAAGGCAGCTGTGACCACCTTGGAGAGATGAGACTGGAGAGGGACAGTTCTATTATTGAAGACCTACAGGACAAGGGCAGTGTTGGAAAGTTAAGTTTGAGCAGCGTCTCTGCTCTTGAGCCCTCTCAGGAAGGGGTCGAGTTCACCAACATCATCACCGACTATGACCTGAGCCCTGTAACTGAGGTCATATGCAGACATGTGAGAGACAAAAGGCTGCAGAGAAATCAGCCCGCTTCATCCACGGTCCCTACGCTAATAACCAGGACTACTGAATCTAGGACTGTTGCCAGAGCTGCTGCTGCTGCTGCTAGGACTACTGCAACTAAAGCTGCTATCAACTCAGTGACATCCAAACACATACACACTGACCCACCAGCAAGTTCTTCTGCCAAGCACACTGCTAAGGGTACTAACAAAGCTACTAGTAAGGACATTACCAAGTGTACTTCACCAGCCAGCAGGTACTCTATCCATAATTCCAAAGGTGCTGCAAAGGACACTTCCAAGGGGACCACAGAGGACTCGACAAAGGACTGCGCACCTGTCAGTAGCTACTCTAGCACTTCCAGGGGCTCTACAAAGAGCCTTACCCACACCAAGTGTACTACCTCAGCCATTAAGACCAGGACCAGCCCTAGAACCCTTCAGAAGCGCCGACAAACCTGAGCTACGTCTGGAAACGTTGACAGATCCACTTTTTGCTATATTGAGAATTGATGTTGAAGACAATTAGTAAAGTATTCAGAACAACATTGGATACTGTTGATCATAAGTGTCGCATGATGATGGTTGTTGGCTGGTTGGATAGTGACGTAGTGTGCTGTTCTCTACATGTGTCAATGATTGTGGGAACATTTTAATTCTAAAGGTCAAATAAATAATTGGAAGACAGCATAATGGCAGACCCGCTGTATACTGGACTGTATAGTGAAAGGCCACTGTTTTCAGATGCTTCCCTGCTGAATCTGAAATTGCAGCTTGGTATCATATTCACATGGAAAAGGCACTGGTTTTATTAAAGCACATAGTATAACTTGAGTCGGCCTGTATAGTTTTCAGTAGCTTAACTAAGCCTGTTTTAACATACGAGTTTCCCTTTCACACATGTTACGCACAACAGGAGAGCTTTCACTTCCTGGAAATCCTCAGTTTGGTTTAGGCGAGGGGTGGCGCCTGGCTAGAGCGCACAGGAAGCAGGACGTGATGCAGATTACACCGTGGTCACAGAGCCGGTTCATAATTTGGTCGTAAACAACCAAGTCTCTTGCCTTTCCTTTAATATGTCAGACCGTCACCCATTGGTTTGTGGAATTTGAAGCCTCAAGTTTGATGATACCAGAAGTGACCATATTTGGACAAGAAGGCGGAGCTTGGGACGATGACACGGCTAAACGCTAAGGAGGAAAAGTCGCTGATTTTCTACCGGCTGACGCAAAATCATCCAGAGGAGTTTATTTTCTTTCTTTTATTTTTATGCTGCTTTAAACGGGGACCTCCGGGTACTGCCGGCATTCATCTGCACTGACTAGATAAGTCTAGGTTTGCAGTGCATGTGTGAAAGGGGCTCTATGTGTGAAAGCTGTCATGTATACGGCTACATACCACTGCTCTGGGGCTTTTTGGCAGGTCTTTGGCAGTCAGTTCACAATACAGTCCTGCCATTTCATTCAAACCGAAAATAATCTGTCCAGGATCGTCTACGTAGATACCCTAAAGGTCCTAAAGGTTTCTCATTTATAAAAAGGACAGGTTCATATTTTTTTCAAATACGTTATGTCTTGAAACAATACTGCCGATATGAACAGTGAAGCAGGTTTTTTACTGCTGTAATCGTTCCTCCTGAAGCTAATCTGAGGGCTCAGCAGTCTTAGTCAAATAAAGTGGGCATCTTTCAAAGTTGGCGTTTGTAGTATGAAATTCTATATTTGTGTTACTGTCCACAGATTAGCAAGGAAACACTGTGAAGGGAGCCAAACAAGAGGGAATTTTGTTCACAATAGGCTGTAAATATGAAAGATACCCACTTGATTTGTCTAATTCAGACAGCTGAAGCCTCATATAAACTTCAAATAAACTGTGTCCCCCTTACTTGCATTGAGTTTGCATTACGGAAGGTTTTCTTAATGGCCAGTATGAATGGGGGGAATGATTACAGCAAGCAAAACCAGTTTCAGTGTACATATGGGCACGTGAGTATAGTTTTAGGACAGACTTAAAGAAAAGGTGAATCTCTCCTTTTAGGAAGTCAGTGGCACAATGGAAACCTTTGGATCCACATTGACTCTGGCCTCTATTACGTCTTCTGCATAAAACCAACTAAACTGTGTTCATCAGTCTGTGGAACATCAGAAGGACCCCCCCCCAATATTCTGGTCTATTCAATGGACAATTGTTTTCAAGTATATTTAATGCGAAGTATACAAGAAGAAAACAGTTTTTTTAATGACTTATTTCTTTTATTTTCCCCTTCCACCGAAGCCTTTTATGCCCGTACTGTACATACCTTTAACAAGTTTTTGTCCATGCTTCACTAGGCGTGTAAAAGGGTGTGGAGGTGGCCGTGTATTGACTTGACATGTTTATTTCAGCATCTGAGGATCGATACATTTGTAGAAATAGAAGAATGTGCGTGTATTGTGAGGCGGGTGAACAACAGACATATAAAGAAACGCCTCAATTAATACTGTTCACTGATAACACGGCCATCATACTGTATGATAAATGACTGTATAAGACCCCACGCTGGATCTCATGGAAATGTCAGAAGGTTTTCGGATTACATCAGGTTCTATCAGGTGCTATTCGCTTGCTCATGAGATGATTTTACGGAGGTTTAATAAATGTGATAAAACATTATGGCTGTCAATACATTCATTACTATTGCACATTTGCTCACAGTAAACCCTCTGTGACTATTTTTTAAGTTGCCATAATCCCATAACATTTCTACAGATAGGGGCTTTAAATGCGTAATTGAAAAGTACGTTTGTAAATGCGCTCATTATACTCTGTCCATATGATATATTTTAATCAGTCAAAATCACAGGTGGCAGGTGTTTATTTATGGCCAGCACACATTAAACTAAGTTATGCGTTAAGGTTCGAATCAATTTTATATTATGACCTGTTTGAGCTGTGGAATTTTATTAAGCCATATACTGACATTATGAATGGATGTTGGTGTATGCTGCAGAAAACTGCACCCCTTACAACAATTGCTTACTACAGTTATGCCATGAAAGCATCCCCATCTCACACATGAATTGGACAATCTGGCTTCCTGATACAGGATTCACACCCTGCCAGTTTATTTAACAACTCACTCATTCCGACTAGCACATTGTGACAAGGAATGTTTTCATTAAGGATCCTTACAGCTTGTGTGGTTGGAGTTACACATAATATCGTGCTTCAGCCATTCACCTTTAGTAAAGTGGTGACTGTGTTGGCTAAATAGCCTTTAATGGGAAGTCATTGAATGGATATGCAGTGTGTAACAGCTGGCTTTCATCTGGGACACAAAGTCAGTGGTTTAACAAAGTGTTATTGAGCATCTCCCACTACTCATTTAGCTGTCTATGAAATATTTAAGTGCAAGAATGTGCAATACATTTGTGCGTCTTGCAGACACAGACATTTTTTGCTTCCCGATTCCAATACCTGAACTTGCGTATCGTCCGATACCGAATACTGATCTGATACCAGTGTGTCATATATGTTATGTATTAATAGCTACTACTATCCCTGTATGGATGTGATATGATTTCTATCTTTGTTGTACGGTCTGGCTCAGGTTCAACTCTTTGTGAAACACGAACAAACACAACAGAACATCTCTAGTCTCCTGTTTCCCCTCTATTCCCATGAGTTCATCTCATGCTAGTTAATGCAACTTTAAATTGTTATGGCGTCAGTTGTTTTGTTATATCTCTATCTGTCATTGTGTGTTCATGACTTTTTGGTAAGATGAGCAAAGTCTTTCAGCCCCAAAGGAATATGATAACATGGAACACATGAAAAGTCAAATATTTGTGCAGCGACCTCTAAGATAGCCTAACTGTAAAAAGTCTGTATTTAAATGTGAATCATTTGATTGGAAATTTGCAATAAAATCTCTTTGCATATTTATCTGCTGGGTGCATTTACGTTGGAGGGGAATTAGTTAATTTATTTATTTATTTTTCAAAAACACAGCCTACAGTAAAATGACATCACATTCTTTATTTGCAATATTAGTTGTAGGAATTTTAAGGAAGTTTTTATTTTATTTTTTACACAAAGAAACTAACAAAAGTATCACCATTCAAACTTTAGTAACATGCAGTGCAGACGCCATTGCAAACATAACAAAGATTAACACAAATAAATCAATTACAGCAGTTACTGTGTATCAAAATCATAACATAAGGCTTTGGTTTTTACAGCTTTACAGTTAGTGTCCAGGAAGGATTTTAACTAGGATATAAAGACAGTAAAGTTTGGTTTCTGATTTGCAAATTTGCTGGCATGTAAATGGATTATTATTTTTTTTCTTATAAAAGGATGAGATTAATGACGTGCAATTTTTTCTGTACACAAGATTTTCTATCGTTTTTTTTATTGAAAAAGGTATTATACAAAGAATCAGGTAAACATCAATAACACATACACATCAAGTGTAACTCTTATAAATATATTAATAAATAAAAGCACACGAAATAATACAAACAATAAAATAACAGATTCATTACATTAAAATAAAATCCTGGAAGTTTTACGCATGAGGAGGTTTTTGTTGACATCACATGACCACCGGTACCTTAATTACTTGAATATTCGCGCAACGACACCCAGCTACGGCTCACGTGACTGCAGTGAAAGGCAAACAGCGTCCACGGCTCTCTGAGTAGGGTTAATGTTACAGCTAGCTACCCCGGGAGTACAGTCGAGGTTGACAACCAGTTCTAGTTAAAGAAAAATCAAATGACAAAGAGGAATTATGTTTGAAAACTTCAGAGAACGACTTCACATGGTCCAGCAGGATTTCACAACGGGGTCGGTCTGCTTTCTGACATATCGTTCACCTCTGTGTTCACGTTTAGCTAGCTGTGGCAACCTCCCACCTCACATACAATAATAAATGTGAATGCTAACCCTTGTCATATAGCATAACGTGTACACTTAATGATGGAACACTTGTAGAGATTAACAGCTAAAGTGGCTAACGCTAAAGCTAACTACAGCTCCTCATTCTGCTTTTTTAGGAATCTGTAACGCTATTTTATGGCGCACACTTCGATTTTAACGTTAGTTAGTTAGTTAGTTAGCTACAATACTTGTGAATGTCAATTTCAACGTAACTACGCTGGGTTTCGATTTGTTATCGTCCTAACTAACGTTAGCTCGGTCCGAGCTGTTCCTGGATCAATTGCTTTCAGCTGACCATCATGTGAGCTTTATTTTTCTAACCTCAAGAGTGAATACATGAAGTACCACTCAGGTGAAAGAAGGATTCAGCCTTTCTTTCAGTAAAAGTGCTAATACCACACTGTAAAAAAATACTCTGTCCTAGTGAAAGTCCTGCATTGAAAGTAAAAGTGTGTAAGTATCATCAGGAAAATGTAGTTAAAGTATTAAAGGTAAAGAACTCTCCTCCCATTGTAGAAAGTGTAAAGGATCCAACCAGTTGTGTGTTTAATGGTCTTATCATCTCAGCTGGACTTGTAGGCTGTTATATTGTTGGCTAGTTTACTTCAGAATAAAACCTCAGATTTTATAAACTACATGTGTTATGTGTGCAGGAATCTTAATGTGTAAAGTAACTAGTAACTAAAGCTGTAACAGATGAATGTAGTGGAGTAAAAAGTACAATATTTCTCTCTGAAATGTAGCGGAGAAGAAGCAGAAAGTGGCATGAAAAGAAAAGACTCCAGTAAAGTACAAGTACCTCAACATTTGGACTGAAGTACAGTACTGGAGTAAATGTACTTAGTTACATTCCACCACTGTCCCAATTTCCACAATGTGATTTCTAAAAGCCAACTTTCTACAGTCTACTGAATGAGAGCTCACACAAAGGGTTCTTTTAAAAGCTGCTCTGCGTCATTTATATATTTAAAGGTCCCATGACATGGTGCTTTTTGGATGCTCCTTATATAGGCTTTAGTGGTCCCCTAATACTGTATCTGAAGTCTCTTTTATGTAGACCTTAGTGGTCCCCTAATACTGTATCTGAAGTCTCTTTTATATAGACCTTAGTGGTCCTCTAATACTGTATCTGAAGTCTCTTTTATATAGACCTTAGTGGTCCCCTAATACTGTATCTGAAGTCTCTTTTATATAGTCCTTAGTGGTCCCCTAATACTGTATCTGAAGTCTCTTTTATATAGGCCTTAGTGGTCCTCTAATACTGTATCTGAAGTCTCTTTTATATAGTCCTTAGTGGTCTCTAATACTGTATCTGAAGTCTCTTTTATATAGACCTTAGTGGTCCACTAATACTGTATCTGAAGTCTCTTTTATATAGACCTTAGTGGTCCCCTAATACTGTATCTGAAGTCTCTTTTATATAGACCTTAGTGGTCCACTAATACTGTATCTGAAGTCTCTTTTATATAGACCTTAGTTGTCCCCTAATACTGTATCTGAAGTCTCTTTTCCAAAATTAAGTCTTGGTGCAGAATTACAGTCCCACAATGAGCTTTCCTTAGGATGTGCCATTTCTGTGTCTGTAGCTATTGAGGAGGAGAGAGGGGGGGCAAGGTGGAGGGTGGGGGCGTGGCCTTGACCAACTGCCACTTTGCTCGTTTGAAAGCCATGATGTCTCTCTCTCTCTCATGGGTGGGCCAAATTCTCTGGGCGGGCAAAGCAGAGAAAAGTCGGCCCATCTGAGCTTTCATTTTCAGCAGGATACCCAGGATTCAGTTTACACCTATCACCATTTCTAGCCACTGTGGGACCATAGGCAGTCCAGGGGGAAATTAATGTTAAAAAACCTCATAAAGTGAAAGTTTCATGCCATGGGACCTTTAACCAGCAGTCCCAACCCCCCTCACTCTGACATCTCTCCATTTGTGCACGTGAAGGACCTGAGCATGTGTGTGTATTTCAGGCCTGTGTGTTCTGTGTGTTCTCAGGCCTCTGGGAATGATTAAAAAGTATAAATTATTATTATTGTTCTAAGTGAATCTTTTTTTCAAACTTTTCTTTATTTCTCTCTTCTTCCAGCTTCAAGACTCTTGGAGACAAATCAAGAGATACCAAAATCAGGAGGAGATCCAGGTGTGTGTGTGTCTGTTTGTCTGTCTGTCTGTGTGTCTGAAAGGGTTTGTCCATTATTATTATTATTATTATTATTATTATTATATTTAACATTGTGTGATTATTCTGTGTGTTGTTCAGGTTTGACGAAAGCCCTCCTCATTTCAGTGCTGGACTGGACATCCTCAGCAGGTTACACACACATACACACACACACACACACACACACACACACACACACACACGCACACAGTTATATCAAGTGTGTTTGTGTTTGTGTCTCTAATGTGTTTCTTAGGTATGAGGAGAGCTGGTTTGTGCTCCATAGAAAAACTAAAGACTGTGCTCAGGCTGCTGAGGTAGGATCAACATCACGTCTTTTCAACACCGTAATGATTCACGATTCTAGATATGATTTTTTCCCCCCACATTGCCATGCTATTGTGCTAAAAGAACAAACTTAAACAACATGGTACAGTCAGTCCTGATTCTGGCAGCCCTGAATTTAAGAAAGCCCTGGAAAATGTTGGTATCTTACGGCAGACTTTCACGTGTGTGTGTGTGTGTGTGTGTGTGTGTGTGTATGTATGTTAGACAGTAGATGGGGACATAGTGATGCTCTCAGCACACTGGGAGAGAAGACGAGCAGCTCTGACGCAGCTACAGGAACAGCTGCAGAGCGTGCCGGCCTTCATCAGTGAACTGGATGCCATCACTGCTAACATAGGTAGGTACTGTATGGCGTCGGCTTCATAAAGCCAGCCACCAACCGATGGCGCCTTAACGTCATACAGCGGGCCTCATGCTGCGTTCCATTTACCTCGGCAGCCCGAGCCATCACCATAGATATATAACCTATCTATGGTCGCAACCGAGTTGATCGCGTTCCAGTACAGCAAATCGCAATGTTTGCGCTAGCCAGTTTAGCCATTGTTAGCAATACCAGTTGATAACAACGCATTGCACTATATTTTGTGCATACAAACACTGTAGCAACATGTCCACAGATAGAAGTTGGACAGTATTGTGGTTTAATGAGACAGAAGTGCTGTTAAACTGTATATTACTCCAGCTTTCACACGGATGCATGGAGCAGCCGTTTTGGATTTTTAGGTCGCCTTTGCTCGGGGTACTGTAAGGTTCTCTGACTCGGAATGTCGGGAATCCGTCTTCGGAGGTGGGAGCGTTCCATTTAAAATTTCAGACTTGGAACTCAGAAATTTCGACTTCCCAGTACTTATGGAACTTACCATATGCATGTGCTACCTGTGTAGTTTTTTCCTTTGTGTGTGTGTGTGTGTGTGTGTTGTGTGTTGTGTGTGTGTCTAGCTCATTTGGAAGGCGACTTTGAGGAGATGGAGAGCAGGCTGGTCTACTTGGAGACACTGTGCTGTCAGTGTGAGCAGCAGACATCCAAACAGCATCACATCAACCAACTGGAAGTCTACAAGAAAAAGAAGAGGTACAAGGCAGAATTTTCTGCTTTTTTCAATGACTAATTTTTTTGTAATGCCTAGTTTTTGTTTTTTAACGAGAAGAAAAGACAAAACATCAAATAGCCTTAAACGTTAGGCTATGTGAATGCAAAGACAAGATACACAGAATGGACAGTGATATCAAATTAAAGTTAAAGTTATACACAAACTTGGTAAAAGAAAATTAACAGAAGAAAATAACAGCAAGTAATTTAAATCAAATGTATATATATTTTTTCAATGATTGAGATGGTACAATAGATGCTTGTTATTGAACAATGCTTTCTGAGTACCAGTTGAATTGTGTCTTTAAACCCAGTTTCAAAAACTGTCAGGTACTTAAAGTTCGATGGTCACTACTTTGATCATTAATGTCCTTACTCATGTCCTAATTCAGTCATTTTATACTCCTACTAAATGATTGTCTAGCAGATTGTCTAGCACTTTGAATTGCTTTAAAGGTCCAGTGTGTAATTTGTTTAGTTGTTCATTATCATAAATCTGTGTTGCCCGTTCACAAACTTGTCCTTTTTCATAAATATTTACCACCACCATCAATTCCAAGTATTCCTTTTGGCTTGAAATTTTACATTTGCATTCACGCTCCATATTCATGCGCCATCTTGAAATACGTTAGCCGGTAAGGGACATACAGGACATACTGCTCCGCCTTTCGAGTTTTTGCTGTCACATGATGAACTCACAGGTGCTGCTAATGCTGCTAATGGGTATCGGAGCTTCCCGGCCCCCGGCAAGTTTGAAGAAGGAAACATGGAGGACCACACGTATTAAAAATCCAAATTTCAGGAACAGGAGTCTTCTTCTTATTCGCCCAGAAAAAGAAAAAGGATATTCAAAAGAGCAAGAGACCGGCGTCATCAGCAAAAAACTGTGAAGGCTACCGTAGCTGTAATACGTACTTTGAACTGTGTGGCGCGAGAGAGTTGATTGCGATATATGATCTCAACGCTAGATGGGAGGAATTCCTACACTTTGGACCTTTTAAATAGAAAAAGATTGAAAATAAGTGAATAAAAGATGTTACTAGCGTAGAACTGAACCTCAGTTATTGTATTGGCACTGATTCTGGCAAAAAGCCCTGTGCCTGTCCAGGCTTTATTTATTTACTGCCTGTTAATTCACTGAATAGATCAAAATGTGAAGTGACTCTGAGGCCTGTACTTCGAAGCAGGATTTGGCGTTAACGAGCTAATTTAAGGCTCAACCCAGGATTTTCTGTACTACAAAGGTGGATCAGTTGTTATCGGGTTCAATCGCCGTGGTAACTCATGCTGAACACCTAACCTGGTCGGGAGCGGGTTAAGTTGGAGATCAGAGATCAACCGGTGTTAAAGCACCGCCTACTGACCAATCAATAGGTCGATTGATAACGGCGTCACCGTTTATAGAAGATCAGACGGAGCTCGTGCAGAGAGAGAGAGAGAGAGAGAGAGAGAGAGAGAGAGAGAGAGAGAGAGAGAGAGAGAGAGAGAGAGAGAGAGAGAGAGAGAGAGAGAGAGAGAGAGAGAGATGCGCTCATAAAAGTTAAAACATTGAGAGACCAACAACCCCGTTAACATGGGTATTTTTATGAAATATAGCCTATATATTTTAATGGGAGGGAATTACATATCGGCATCTTGAGCCATGTGTCGCCAATGCGCACATCGGTTTGAATTATGTTTTTATATTTTTTATTTGCTCTCACGATCGCTTCCCACTGCCAGGGTTGCAACTGAAATAATAGACTAAAGCAACGACAGTTTATGGAAAGCACAAGTGTAATTATGGTCAGATCTTGGTCCTGACTGATGAGGAAGTGATATTAATAAGCGTTGTGATTTAAACATCTACAGCGTCGGCTATTTATTTATTTTTTTGCCAGCTTTCCTTCCTATTGTAGGAAGCAGCGACTGTATTGCGTTTTCCCTGGAAAACCGTGTCTGTGTCCTTCATATTTATGGAGAATTATAATTTGCTCTTCTTATATAAAACATGCGGCTCTGGTAGATGTTTGCGATTGGTCGTGGTGCGCAAACACCGCCTCTTTTATGTGAACGCGCGTGCCGCTGGATTGGGAAACCCTGAGTTGACTGAACTAGTTGATAACCAGCGTCGTAGGCTAGTAGGTTACAGGTTATGCGGGACCGCTGATGTTAGATTTGGTGAAGCCGGATTACTGAAAGAAATCCAGGACAAGTTGATCTTGCTTCGTAGTACAGGCCTCTGGTTAAACGCCACCTTTGTTTTGGTGTTGTACTGTATGTTTTGTGCGCCATATATGTCAGTGGACTAGAGGGAATCGGCATCAGTAGAGTGATGGTCTGTGGTCAGACATAACTAAAACTACGTACTTTCATCATCACATTCGTGAGCTGCGTCTCCCGACTGATTGGTTTGTAGACGGACTTCACCGTCCTCTCGTATCCTCTCTCTGTGTCTGAGTTTCACACCTGTAATTTTTGTTCGGCTCAAACTGAAAAGTCTGAAAGTCCGGACCGAACGGAGTAGGTGTGAAAGCCCCCTGAAACAAACCAAAGACCAATGGAAGAACATAACGCTGACTTGTCTGCTGTTTGTCTTTTAACAGGAGGGAGTTGGAGGTGCTGGAAGGTAAGCTACACACACACACACACACACACACACAATAATGACTACATTGCTACTGTATTATAGTGCTGTCGAGTGCTGTCACAATGAATGGATGTATAGAACAATTTTAACATTAGACAAAAGAACATGACATGTTTCTCAAGAAAATGTGATGTTTTTTTTCTTTGGGCATTTCCACCTTTAATGGATAGGACAGCTGAGACGTGAAAGGGGAGAGAGGGGGGGGAGAGATGCAGGAACCTGTCACAGGTTGGACTCGAACCCTGGACATGTGCGGCCGCTCCACCAGTCGAGCCAACCAGGCCACGTTGAATGCTTTTTCAAGGTTTTTGCCGCATTTGACATTCATTTAGCTTGGGTGCTGCACCTAAGACTCAAATGTTTTTACAATAATTTTATTTGGCAACGTGACATCATGACTTCGCGTAAACATACACGCCACTTTCTAAAGCCAAGTGGCGTGTTATCTGTACGCATTTTGAGCTATCCGCGTTTATGTCTACGCTGTATACAGCGGACGGGTTGGGTTGAGGAAAAGAAGAACGGGACGGTTGGGTTCAGGAAAAGAAGAAAGTGATGGTTGGGTTTAGGAAACGTGACATGTGGGACACGATCCCCGGTCCTATGTTGATTGACCCTTGCGCCACCCCAACCAACCTCTCTATGCGGATTTTCAGGCTTTCCTACTACTCGCCACCTTTCTTTTCTCTGGGAGAACTTGGCGTAAATTGACACACAATCGCAAGGTAATGTAAGTCAATGGCGGACAAATGGCATTGATAAACATGCTAAAAAACGATTATGCGTCTTGATAACACACCAAAATGGCATACGAATTGGCGTGTCATACATACATACATCAATAGAATAAGGTAGACTGCTTAACTGGCGTGTCGGTGTAATTTTCATGTTCTATGTCCGTGACAAGTTTGGCGTGTTGATCACGTAAAATGCCGACCGCTGACTAATACTGCTGTTAATGGCGTGATGTGAAACACTAGAAAAGATTGGAAAAGATTTTTAAAAGAGATTCTTTTAAAAAATGACGTTTCCTCTGTTTGTAGTGGAGCTGAATTCTGAGCATGCTCAGAAGGTGGCCGAGCTGGAACAGGCCACGCAGCAGAAACTGAGAGAACGACAGAAAGTCTACGAAGAAGCCTTTAACCAAGACATGGAGCAGTACCTGTCCACCGGATACCTGCAGCACAGAGGCAAGGCACTCTCATTTACAGCATATCACTTTATATAATACATTATTATATAATAGAACCTGACCGATTTATATTACAAAAGAAATCCAGAAATGCATAACAAAACATAAACAGATTTCCCTAACATTAGTTATTCATGAGTCCTCACTAAAATAATATGATAATGCAGTTTAAAAATAAACTTTTATTGTCACAACAGAACAGAGGAAGATCAAAATATATTAAAGTTCTGATGAATAAAATGTATAAAAATACAAACTTAAGATATGAAACTTAAATTCCTTTGAATGAAAACACAATAACAAAAAAAAGTGAGTGTTGTCAACAGGGAGGTTGTAGAATGCTCTCTGGTGGACAAACTATACAACGCCAACACTCAACATGGTTGAAGGGGGTTTTGTCCGTTTTTATTTAATTTTTTTAAAATATTCATTTATCGGCCATTATAAATGCTGATACCGATAGTTTGGAAAATGCCTAATACTGACCGATATATCGGCCGGACTCTATTATATAACTATTTACCAATACAATTGTGTGTTGCAGAGCCAAAAGCAGCTGATGAGGGTGTTCTGGATCAGATGACTGTCAGTAACATATCAGACCTGGAGGCTTTGGACGACTTCCTCAACTCCACTGCTGATGACATCAGTACAGGGTCATCGCTGACCTCAGGTAACCCCGACGCCATTACTCTACAACCTGAGGACAATGCAAGACATGCACACATTGTATGTTGTACAAAGAAAGATATGGTACGTCGTCAACGCTTTTAAAGCTGCGGCAATCATTTCTGACTGAATGACACAGCCATGGCCACCGCTGGCTTCTGAAGATGTAATGTGTGCATGGTGGACATGGAGCAACATGTGGAAGGATCAGTTAGTACACTGAAACCAGCTGGTACATGGTTTATAAAGAAATGAATAGGCCTGTGGGAATGCACCAAACAAAACTCCGATGCAGCGGGTTAAACTCGAGTGAATGATGGAAACTAGGCCATGGAGAGTGAAGCTTTAGTTACTCCGTGAAGTAATAGCCTACTTCTCTCAACAGGTCCAGACCTCGAGTCCTGCTCCTCTGAATCTTACACAAGCCAAACAATCCCGGCCCCTCCCACACACAACCCACCGTCCAACCAGGACGCAGCGTGGCAGCCCGAAGACGAAGCGGCCGGCGAGGAGAGCGACGAGCCTCTGGTGCAGTCGGACGAAGAGGACGTTCAGCCGGATGTGATACTGTTCGGCCTGCCGGAAGTTGGCACCGTGACGGGCTCTGATGACAGTGACCCCGCAGGGGACCTGCCCTGTGGGTAACTTAGCAACCAGGCCCCTGAAACTCCATGAATGCTGGGTAAACACTGAGACGCACCCCTCTGCACAGCCGCCGCACAGCTGCCATCTCCAGCCAACACGAGTCCCATTTCAGTGCTGCTTTCCTCTGAAGGCTGAGGTCAGCACACTGACACCAAAACATGTCTTTTACACAAATGCTGAATTTTCATTGGTAGGGACACTCAGTCAGTTATGCAAACTTGGACATTGTCCATTCACCTAAATGAAATTGATTAAAAAAGCGAGACAAATCAAAGCTAAATGGATTAAGTGCTTGCCTTGTATCCTTTGGTATAAAGGATCTTAGTCTATCTGAGGATGTGACAGTTTAATCTGGCTGTATAACACCACTGCATTCACACGCTACAGTAACTTCCAACCTTTTTAGCTTCGGGCAAATTTCTCTAAGAAATTCTGTACGTAGGACTTACTTAGTGACCTTTAAAGTGACTGTTAAAGTCCTCAGATATATATTTATTGTTCATTGTATTTCTCTTTGTGCTCATTAAAAACCAGCCAGTGCAGCTATACTACTGTAGGAAGAGCTGGTGCCTCTGCCCAGCATCCGCAGCAGGGCAGTGTTGTTGTACTAGTACTGGTACTGGTACTTTAGTGGTCAGACCTCCCCTGAGAAACGCACTCGTCTCATAATAAGTGTTGCTGGAGTTTATCCTCTTCAGACCTTTTCCCTTCTCCAGGCGTTTTGGAAGTAGGTGAAGTTGAGCCATAAATCCGCTCTGCTACTGTCAGCCTAAACAAGAAACGAGCTGTACTGTCCTACTTCAGATCCAGATAAGAAATCTGGAGCAAGAGACTGACTGTCAACCGTTCTGATATTCTATATTATTAATGAAAAGCAACAACTTCATTTAATATTGTATGTGGCGTTTTCTTTAGCACCAAAACAAGTTCCTTCCAGAGACTATTCAGCAGAGCCACCGTTGCTGCGTCCGGAGCTTAGCACCGCCCAAGACCATTGGGATTGGATTAATAGAAATGCAAACGACCCAGGACGGATTTTCTCCTATCCCAGAATGCATCTGTGGAGTAGCCAAACCAGGATTACTGAGAGGATGAAATTCAGGTTTGCGGGATAGATCTGGTGATAGACCGACACACTGCACAGCACAGCGGTCATAATACTACGAGACTGGATTTTACAATTCTTCAAAGTTGTCATGGTGATAGTTATTTTATCGATTTCCGGCTAACAGTAGAATTCACCGTTCCAACATACCACAGACAGGGCAAGTTAAGGGTTGACAGACCAAACGCATTGTTAGCTTTCATTTGTTGGCTACGCCAGATTCATTCTTTAACATTTCTGTATTCTGTTTTTATTGGACAACTACTACCAATTACTACCAACGTTTTTGTCCAACAAAAAGAAACAAGTCTGTTTTTGTCTCTTTACCCATTCAATAAAAAATATCAGTCTGCTATGTTGAACGCTTTTGAAAACCGTGTGTGTGTGTGTGTGTGTGTGTGTGTGTGTGTGTGTGTGTGTGTGTGTGTGTGTGTGTGTGTGTGTGTGTGTGTGTGTGTGTGTGTGTGTGTGTGTGTGTGTGTGTGTGTGGTAGAGCAGTGCATTTATTGTATAATTTATGGCAAAAGAAATATTTGGACAGTCCACATTATTATGCTACTGTGAACTTGTTGGTGTGGCAGTTTTTCATGGTCTGGTCCTGGCTCTATTGTCAGTGTAAGTGTTATTGCTGCAGCAGACAGTGATATTTTCAACAGTAGTAGTAGTGTAGTGTACATGTCACGTGTTCAATGATCACATACGCAAGGGCGTAAATCCCAGGGGGGTCGGGGGGGTCACGACCTCCCCCCCCGCCCCCCCCATCTACAGTTAAATATCTGTGTAAGCAGTAAAACAATACAAACCCCAAAAAGTGTTTTTTAAGTTTAGAAACATTTTGAGTCCCCCCTCCCTTGCCTCAGAGTGGTTTGGTCCACTGCATGCTTTAGGATCTGCGCTACACTCACGGTGACAGTCACATCGGTAGTGACAGGAATGTAGTAAGTAGACGGTTCAAAGCTGTCTTATTCACATTAAACATCAGATTAAGTTTTTCTTTTCTCATATAGAAATGATGCTGAGTAATTAATGAATTAGTCATGACAAAAAAGTTCGCTATGTTAGTGTAATATAGTGTAACGTTACCTAGCTTTTTTTTATTTATTTTTTTTTATTTATACATATAGGACATTACAGACAATTACAGTACACAATGCACAGGACAAATGACATACAACACTACATCAGGTATACAGTGTACAGGGGTACAGCCACAGTCACAAGGCCTAAGTGGACAAGCTGGTAGGCAGAGAAGTAGGCTAAGTTGATAAATATGTATAATAAAAAACCTTAAGTCTTTGAGGTCACATACAACTCATATAGATCCAGAGTTCTTACTGCCTTAGTGTTTTTAGAGTACTTAACTGAATTTATGTAATTTCTAAACTCAGTCATAAAACCAGAAAAGAATGGTTTAGAACCATTGAATTTGTTTCTATGGATGTGGTATTTAGCATATAGAAATAAAAGATTTACAATAAAGTATTTACCTTTTAAGTTCAGGTTCAAAATCAAACATACCAAAGAAAACATCCTTAAAGCAAAATGAAAAATCTGGGATTAATACTGAGTGAATGAATTTTAGGAACTCGGACCAGAATTTAACAACATGGGGACAGTTCCAAAAAAGACGTGACACATTTTCATCAGTGCTATTACAGAATGAGCAGTTAGACTCGATATCCTGTTTGTATCGTTTAAGGAAGGATTTTGTTGGGTAGAACCTGTGTATTAGTTTAAACGAAACTTCTCTCACTTTATTAGTAACAAGATATTTAAAAGGTAAAGACCACACTTTCTTCCAGGGAATATTCTCTACAATACCATTCCAGTATGGAACAACATAGGGAATAGTAACAAGGTCAGACTGGAGTAAAGCTCTAATTTTCTTATTGATGCTGCGATTTTCTGTTGAGAAGCACAAACCACCTACAGAGGTATCACTTAATGTGATTGGATGAGTGTATGGTTGTGGGGGAGTATTACCCTTTAACAACATTATAATCCCGGTGGGAATTGCATCAAAAATAATAGCATATTCCTTGACTGTTACTGGAATTTGATATTTTCTTAGGAAATCAGAGTATTCGTATAGTTTACCATTCGGATCAATAAGTTGGCTAACAAGTGTAATATTGTTGTTAAACCAATTTTTAAAAAAAAGAGATTGGTGTTTGTAGAGAATGTTCTCCTTGTTCCAAATGTAGCATTTGTGTGGTGAGAAGTTATGCTTAAATATGAGAGACCATGCCAAAAGCATTTGCTTGTGAAAATTAGACAATTTGATTGGGATTTTGCTGATCTTGTAATTGCACATCAATAAAAACTTCAGGCCACCAACTTTAGAGAAAACATAGTTAGGGATAAAGTTCCATAAGGATGTGGGGTTATTAATAAACTGTCTAATCCAGTTTATTTTGAAAGTGTTATTTAATGTAGTGAAGTCTAAGTTCAGACCCCCCCATTGATTAGAGTTTATTATAACCGATTTTTTAATATAGTGTATTCTGTTTTTCCATATAAAGTTGAACAATACTGAGTCAATTTTTTTGGACACACTACTATCTACAGCTAAGGAGAGAGTACCATAAGTAAGTCTGGATATACCTTCAGCTTTTGAGAGTAAGATTCTACCTCTTAAAGATAAGTCTCTTTGTAACCATGAGTTCAGTTTCCAATAACGTTACCTAGCTTATAGCTTGTTGGATAGAAATGCACCCACTACAACTAACGGTAGGGTTCCACACAAGGGGGTAAGCTTTGCTTCAGAACGCGAACCTTAGATGGCGCCATTTTGTTGCTACAAAGATATCACTGTCAGTACCCGATCCGTTCCACCGGCACGATCCGTTCTGCGCATGTGCAAGATGACACGTATGCCATGACGTAGGCGCAGATGATAATGCTGCGTTCATGCCATTCAGTCTAAAATAACGTTGTCAAACATAATGGGAAAAGCAGGCTATAGCAAAATTAAGACTTTACAGTAATAACAATAAAGACAAGTATTGAGTGATTGTATTTTAAATGAGCACAAGTAAACTAGAACTGACGTAACAGCTGTTATATATGTTAACGTTTATTTTCACGTTTTATTTTGAGGGTCTTTTAAAGTTTACAAGCTGTCTCCGCTAGCGGTTAGCCGAATTAGCTGTTAGCTAAACTAACGTTAGCTTAACTGTGGAGGCTAACGGCAGGCCGCTGCAATCAGCTAGCGGTTAGCCAAATTAACCGTTAGCTAAACTAACGTTAGCTTCCCGGTGGAGGCTAACGGCAGACCGCTATAATCACCTAGCGGTCCGCCGAATTAACCGTTAGCTAAACTAACGTTAGCTTCCCGGTGGAGGCTAACGGCAGACCGCTATAATCACCTAGCGGTCCGCTGAATTAGCTATTAGCTAACTAACGTTAGCTGGAGGCTAGCGTGTGAACATCTTGCGCATGCGCAGAACGGATCGTGCAGGTGGAAGCGGTGCCGTTATTCCGAGGTGGTGGTGGCTGTCAGTACCCGATCCGTTCCACCGGCACGATCCGTTCTGCGCATGTGCAAGATGACATGTATGCCATGACGTAGGCGCAGATGATAATGCTGCGTTCATGCCATTCAGTCTAAAAATAACGTTGTCAAACATAATGGGAAAAGCAGGCTACAGCAAAATTAAGACTTTACAGTAATAACAATAAAGACAAGTATTGAGTGATTGTATTTTTAAATGAGCACAAGTAAACTAGAACTGACGTAACAGCTGTTATATATGTTAACGTTTATTTTCACGTTTTATTTTGAGGGTCTTTTTAAAGTTTACAAGCTGTCTCCGCTAGCGGTTAGCCGAATTAGCTGTTAGCTAAACTAACGTTAGCTTAACTGTGGAGGCTAACGGCAGACCGCTGCAATCAGCTAGCGGTTAACCAAATTAACCGTTAGCTAAACTAACGTTAGCTTCCCGGTGGAGGCTAACGGCAGACCGCTATAATCACCTAGCGGTCCGCCCGAATTAACCGTTAGCTAAACTAACGTTAGCTTCCCGGTGGAGGCTAACGGCAGACCGCTATAATCACCTAGCGGTCCGCTGAATTAGCTATTAGCTAACTAACGTTAGCTGGAGGCTAGCGTGTGAACATCTTGCGCATGCGCAGAACGGATCGTGCAGGTGGAAGCGGTGCCGTTATTCCGAGGTGGTGGTGGCTGTCAGTACCCGATCCGTTCCACCGGCACGATCCGTTCTGCGCATGTGCAAGATGACATGTATGCCATGACGTAGGCGCAGATGATAATGCTGCGTTCATGCCATTCAGTCTAAAATAACGTTGTCAAACATAATGGGAAAAGCAGGCTACAGCAAAATTAAGACTTTACAGTAATAACAATAAAGACAAGTATTGAGTGATTGTATTTTAAATGAGCACAAGTAAACTAGAACTGACGTAACAGCTGTTATATATGTTAACGTTTATTTTCACGTTTTATTTTGAGGGTCTTTTAAAGTTTACAAGCTGTCTCCGCTAGCGGTTAGCCGAATTAGCTGTTAGCTAAACTAACGTTAGCTTAACTGTGGAGGCTAACGGCAGGCCGCTGCAATCAGCTAGCGGTTAGCCAAATTAACCGTTAGCTAAACTAACGTTAGCTTCCCGGTGGAGGCTAACGGCAGACCGCTATAATCACCTAGCGGTCCGCCGAATTAACCGTTAGCTAAACTAACGTTAGCTTCCCGGTGGAGGCTAACGGCAGACCGCTATAATCACCTAGCGGTCCGCTGAATTAGCTATTAGCTAACTAACGTTAGCTGGAGGCTAGCGTGTGAACATCTTGCGCATGCGCAGAACGGATCGTGCAGGTGGAAGCGGTGCCGTTATTCCGAGGTGGTGGTGGCTGTCAGTACCCGATCCGTTCCACCGGCACGATCCGTTCTGCGCATGTGCAAGATGACATGTATGCCATGACGTAGGCGCAGATGATAATGCTGCGTTCATGCCATTCAGTCTAAAATAACGTTGTCAAACATAATGGGAAAAGCAGGCTACAGCAAAATTAAGACTTTACAGTAATAACAATAAAGACAAGTATTGAGTGATTGTATTTTAAATGAGCACAAGTAAAGTAGAACTGACGTAACAGCTGTTATATATGTTAACGTTTATTTTCACGTTTTATTTTGAGAGTCTTTTAAAGTTTACATGCTGTCTCAGCTAGCGGTTAGCCGAATTAGCTGTTAGCTAAACTAACGTTAGCTTAACTGTGGAGGCTAACGACAGACCGCTGCAATCAGCTAGCGGTTAGCCAAATTAACCGTTAGCTAAACTAACGTTAGCTTCCCGGTGGAGGCTAACGGCAGAACGCTATAATCACCTAGCGGTCCGCCGAATTAACCGTTAGCTAAACTAACGTTAGCTTCCCGGTGGAGGCTAACGGCAGACCGCTATAATCACCTAGCGGTCCGCTGAATTAGCTATTAGCTAACTAAAGTTTCATTTCATTTCATTTCATTTCATTTATTTTTATTTCGGACAAAACTAAATTAAAAAAAAAATATATATATATATATATACACATACATATACATACACGTATATATACATACACACATACATACATACATACATACATACACATATGCCCACATATACATATACATATACACATACACATATACATGCATACATACATACATACATACATACATACATACATACATACACATATGCCCACAAACCCATGCACACACATACCCATACACACACCTAGATATACAAACACACATACATATACATACACACATACATACCCACACATACAAAACAAAAGTGTGTAGTACCACACAACGGGAAAAAAAGAAAATACATACAGTACTTACAACCAAAAAAAAAAAAAATACTATTACAATTTCCAATTTCAAAAAAAAAAAAATAGTCCGAAAAGGAGCAGGATGAAGCCGAAGCTTGTAATGTTTCCTACCCCTCATTCACCTCAATTCGTTTCTTCATTCATTATACCTTCCCCCAACAGGACAACCAATATACACAACAATACTTCTCCAATCCCTCACGATCCAAATCCTTTGTTCATCTATCCACATCGTAGGTAAATCAACAACATTTTCGCAATCCATCACCGTAACAATCCGCACACCAACACACCTTCACAATCATCTCTCTGCCTCTTCATATCCTTTTAATAAAGTGGTTTTATATAACTTTTTAAACTGTATTATATTTGTACAATGTTTCAACACCTGGTCTAATCCATTCCACAAACTCACCCCACCAATCGTGATGCACATACTCTTTAGAGTTGTTCTTATTTTAAGTTTTTTTAAATTTCTTTGTTCTCTCAGATTATACCCACCCTGTCTTTCCATAAACATTTTTTGTAAATTCCCTGGAAGTAAATTATTTCTTGCTTTGAACATAATTTGTGCCGTCTTAAATTTAACCAGATCAATGAATTTCAGAATATGTGACTTTAAGAATAAAGGACTTGTATGTTCCCGGTATCCAACATTATTTATGATTCTGATTACTCTCTTTTGTATTGTGCATAAGGACTGTAGATTGGTTTTGTATGTATTTCCCCAGATTTCCACACAGTAACTTAGATATGGTTGTATGAGGGTATAATACAGAGTATGTAATGATTTATTGTCTAGAATATGTCTTGATTTATTTATTATAGCTATGGTCTTTGCTAGTTTAACTTTGACATGGTTTATATGAGGTTTCCAGCAGATTTTGTGGTCTAAAATCACACCAAGAAATTTATTTTCGTATACTCTTTCAATACTTATGTTATCAATTTTTAATTCTACTGAAGGGTTGATTTTTTGTTTTCCAAATAACATTATCTTTGTTTTGCTTATATTTAGTGATAGTTTATTTACATCAAACCACTGTTTTAATTTGGTAATTTCTGGTGCGATCATCTCCAAAAGCTGCTGTAAATTATCACCAGAACAGAAAATATTTGTATCATCTGCAAATAAAATAAATTTTAATATATTTGAAACTCTACATATATCGTTAATGTAAATTATGAAGAGCTTCGGTCCTAAGACCGACCCCTGTGGTACCCCACATGTTATGTTCATATATGTTGATTTATGTTCCCCAATTTCTACAAATTGTTGCCTGTTTCTTAAATAGCTACTCACCCATTCCAATACAACCCCTCTGATACCATATTTCTCTAATTTATGTAATAAAATTTCATGATTTATGGTGTCAAATGCTTTCTTTAGATCTATAAATATCCCGACTACATGTTTCTTTTTATCTAAGCAATTTGTAATTTCCTCAACTAATTCCATTAGTGCCAAAGTTGTCGATCTGTCTGTCCGGAATCCATATTGACTGTCAACTAAAAGCTTGGATAATTTCGATGAAATTATCAGTCTTTCTGTAAAAAGTTTTTCAAGGATTTTGGAGAACTGGGGGAGTATAGAAACAGGCCTGTAATTTGTGAAAAGGTGTCTATCCCCAGCTTTATATACCGGTATTACTTTTGCTATTTTCATGTTGTTTGGAAATTTACCAGATTGAAAAGACAAGTTACAAATATGAGTTAGTGGTTCAGCAATTTCTTCAACAACTTTTTTTATTATAATCATATCAATATTATTCCAATCCGTGGAACATTTGCTTTTACAATTTTTTACAATGTTTATTATTTCATTTCTTTCCACTGGTCTAAGGAAAATAGAGGTCGGATTACAATTCCACAGATCAGCATTTACCCCATCTATTATATCTGGATTTTTTATTTTTCCTGCTAATTCTGGTCCCACATTTACAAAAAAAATTGTTAAAACCACTAACCACATCTTCCATGTTTTCTATTTTCTTGCCGTTTTCAATATAAAATTCTGGGTAACTTGCCTTCCCATTATTAGTTCCATTTCTAATGATACTATTTAAAATATTCCATAGACCTTTCATGTTATTTTTTATTATCATTTAATATTTTATTATAGTATTCTTTCTTACATATCCTTATAATATTATGATTATTATTTTTATATTTTTTATATTTATTTTCTGCATCTGGGGTACGATACTTGATAAGTTTTCTATAAAGTGTATTTTTCTTTTTGCAGGCATTAGATAAACCCTTAGTGATCCATGGGCTATTTGTTGTACTTTGTCTGTCACTGTATTGTTTTACTGGACAATGTTTGTCATACAATGTTATAAAACTTTTTAAAAATCCATTGTATGCTTTATCAGCTGGAGGCTAGCGTGTGAACATCTTGCGCATGCGCAGAACGGATCGTGCAGGTGGAAGCGGTGCCGTTATTCCGAGGTGGTGGTGGCATGAACGCAGCGTTATCATCTGCGCCTACGTCATGGCATACGTGTCATCTTGCACATGCGCAGAACGGATCGTGCCGGTGGAACGGATCGGGTACTGACAATCACCTCTTGTTAGCATTCCACTGACCGCCATTTTGTTTTTACGTCACTTGACTGCGAATAACTTTACATCTGAAGCGTTTAAAGACTCTATTTGTCCATTGTTTATTTCTAAAGAAACACGACAATGTATAAAAGGCTCCATTACCTTGTACCTCACGTTATGGCTCCGTAGCAGACGCTTTTGTAAAAAATACGCTAACGATTGTGTCATAACCAAGGGACTTACTGTCGCACAGTAGAGGAATTACCGTATAGTACAGGAGAAGCTCGCAGGCAGTTTCGACTTACATTAGCTGTTTAGGTTTAATTACGAATGTTAGCTAGCATGTTAGTTAGCAATAATTACCCTGTGCTTATGTTGTCTCCTTACATATACCTACACTCTCCGTCTATGTAAGATTGGGAATGATTGAGATTTCTCTTGGCACAGCTACCAGAACACTTACAACTTTCAGACACGTTCCTCACGTCACATTTACGTTGTCTCTGGCAGTTGGAGGCTGCACAGTAAGGGAAGAGATCACCGGAAAAGTGCTTCTAATAGCCTTCACTGGTCTCCGTCCAGAGCAACGGGATCTATTGGTCCATTATATACTGTCTATGGTTCCACACAGCGAAATTTCGCTTTGCTCTCATTGAGGTTGAATGGAGACGAAATTCGCCCTGATTGAGCGAGATGAGAGCGAATCGCCGAGGGGAGCGAAATAAAGTTGACGAAAGTTTAACTTTATGCAAATGAGGACCACTCGAGAACCAATCAGGTCCGTGTGTTTGTGTTTGGAGGCGGGAGTTACAAAAAAAGTCTGACCAAGATGGCGGAGGTTATCAGCGCCGTATCATGAAAATTTTGATGTGATTAAAATGTTTCTACACGAACATCGGTACTTCTATCAACACGAATTGTGTTTTATATGACACACGAACTTAGATCACTGTATATGTTAGTTTAAACACGAACTTTTCAGCTAGCCGACAGGCTAATCGCTAGCATGTTCGGACATTGGATTTCATTGTAGCCTAGCCAGGTAGCTAGCTAGGCTACTTGTGCATTTGTTTGATTACATGTTTTGTTGGCGAACATTGACGCTTGTAGCAACACGGATTGTTGTTTATATGTCACACAAACTTAAACAGGGCGAACACACACCACCAAACAGACCACTGGAGATAGTTTAAACACTCAAAATGATTCAGCTAGCCGACAGGTCACCCGCTAGCATGTTTGGACATTGCATTTCATTATAAGCATAGCAAGGCAGCTAGGCTACATAGTCAGGTTACCAGATCATTTATGAACATTTTGCCGATGGTTTGCTGCTGTGCATTTTTACCGCCCTGTCTTCTGACAGCCCGGGATATTTAAAAACATTTTGCGGTCTTGCGTGTTGTTTTCGCGACCACGCCCCCCGAGGCAAACTTTCGCTGCCGAAATTCGCGAGGTGTTTCGCTGTGTGGAACCCTACCGTAACGTTACCACGGCGATAAGCCTTACGTTATGTGTGTGAACTTATATTAGGGTTAATTTTGGAGATCTACAGTTGTTTTTTGCTCAATATGAAATTAAGTGGCTGATCAGTTAAGTATATATCCTCTGTCCCAGACATAACCTAATATTTATGTGGAGGACGCAAGATCTTTTTTATTGAATCATGACAAACACTGAAAAGAAGGATAATGGTACAGTCTCCATGCTACACTAATGATAGTATTAAGGCTTTCCTCTGTGTACGCATGTCTTCTACGAGTATAATTGTGGCTGTATTATTTGTGTCCCCTTCAAAAATTGCTCTTCAGAAATGTTATGTTTATTGTCCCCCCCCTACTGTTAGATCAGATTTACGCCCTTGCACATACGGATGTTGTCCACATACTTTTGACCCTATAGTGTGAGAAAATGAAGCATGTTTTTATAGTTTGGGTGCACTAACCTTTAATGTTGCAGCTGGCATAACACATACTCTTGGCTAAAATAGACAACAGTTATTCTGTCCAATATCGTGTAGCAAAAAGTACATTTCCCTCTGAAATGCAGTATAAAGTACCAAGTAACATGTCATACTCAAGATGCACTGCAGGTTTCTTCATAATAGCCTGGAATCAGTGATCAGTATTTCAGGGTATCCATTCTATTTTTCAAACCGAGTAGAAGACGTGTATGTCAATAACAGACCCGACAATGGTGACGTTGCTGAAATATGTTTTAATGATCTTTTAGAAATGAGTGAAGACTGAAATGAACCGTACATGTTACTGCATATTCATGAGGAAGGAAGAAAGAAAGGGGCTTACAAACACTGCACACTGTTACAGTCTTTATCAGGTGATTCTACGGTGAAGTCACATGACCAAGTGGTAGTAACCGTAACACAGTATTCTGAGTACATTATGTAACCTGGAATACATTGTTACTGCAATAAATACATTTTGTAAGCAGCACAGTGACAGAAATGAATCAGATTATTGATAAATGCTTAATTACACATTAAAATAGGAGGATACCTTTTAAGATCAGATTTTTGACAATTGTTTATATCTTTAATTGTGAAACAAGTAGACGCAGTCACTGCAGAATAATCTATAACTATAATCATTATAAACAGCATTGCTGGATATATTCTACCTAAAATAAATTAAATTAAGAGAAGAAGCAACCCCTCACTCCATTCTGCACTCCACAGCGCTGCTTACTTTGGCAGGGTTTGTTCTCACAGGACACCATCCCTCCGTTACACACACAGAGGCGCTGGCAGCCCGAGTCGGCGTAGAACGTCTGACCAGACACGATGTACCGGCCGTCGAGTTGGCAGCCGCACTCAGCCAGGGGCACACAGCCCGCCTACGAGGTACAGATGATGAATAATCATTTCATTTTGGTTAACGTACATGAAAGAAACAATTAATTCCCGCAATTTGCAACCGAAAAAGGAATAGGCTGAAGCCAAGGTTTATTTTTGCCTATCCTAGCCCATAATCCCCACAGAATCGCCCAGAAATCCAACAAAACTAAATGAAACTAAATACTTGAGTACAACCCTGGTCATTTTACATTTTATTCAAATTACTTAATTACCTTTTAATTATTTTAGATTTTTTTTAGAGTCTTCAACAAGGGGTCCGGGACCCCTAGGGGGTCCTCACAGTCACTGCAGGGGGGCCCACCAAATTATAGTTAATTTTTGAATGTTTTTTCAAATTAAAAAGTCTTAACATGAATCCAACATATTATTAGTAAATATAAATCAACACTGATGATAGGCTTTCTGGCCTATAGGTAATATGTATGTGTATGTATGTTTAACATTTAAAGATGATTACGATTATTATTTTAATAGCTTAGTATTCTATGCACTAAAAATGGTATGTATAAAGGCCAACCTCCACTTTATTGTAGGCCTAGTTTAATATGCAACTTCATTTTATACAATATATGTAGTAGGGGGTCCCTGCTCCGTCTCTCTTTCAGTTAAGGGGTGCTTGGTTTAAAAAAAACGTTGAAGACCTCTGATTTAAAGAACAAATCCAGGGCAAAATGAACTTAGGGGGTTAATAACACACAGGTACCGAGTCGACCGTTCTCTGGGATCTGTTACTGGTTACTGGTTGCATGGCGTTCGTCGTTCGACTGGTTGTGACTGTTTTCCCAGGATGGCGACCGCCTGTATATGTGAACAGTAGGCTACTGTCTTTCTAAACTATCTTTTTAATAAACTGTCTGTACACTTACAAAGTTCTCAATGCTTCGGTTTACATGTAGGGACCCTCATTCTGCTACCGTAGAAGTGTGGTGCTATTTTGAGCCTTTTTAGTGGTATAGAAATAGAGATTTCTTTTTACTTTATCCTTGCCGACTACTAGCGTTATAAGCTAATTACCGGTTTGCGCTAAAACTGGTCACATTCGATTAGCATGAAAACATGTCCCAGAGAACGGTCGAATTTGGTACATGTATGTTATTAACCCCTAGGTTCATTTTGTGCCGGAATTTTCCTTAAACCCCCAAAATTGAAACACATCTATATTTTACATTAGTCCTCACTTTACCTGTTTCAAAGATAGAGAACTGTCTTAAGTTATAATTACCTTGTCTTAATTAAAGAAGACGACGAATGCAGACAGGAAGGCCATTGTTCACAACTCAAAAAAGTATTTAAGGTTTTAAATATACAAGATCTGGAAATTTTAAGATGCTGGAAGTTATAATTTTTTTTTCAATCAGATCAGATCAGTCAGGACGATGTCACAATGTGCACTCATAACCTCAGCGTTTAACTACAGTCTCTCTAAGTAAGATGCACACACAGAAAAATGGTACTAATTACAACACATGATAATTCCAAGTGTGAACATGTTCAGAAACATATACAATACCATTTTTGATATTATATATATATATATAGATGCATATGAAATACATCCTGAAATAAATAAACGAGGCAACAAATATATAAATAAATAAATAAATATATATAAATGAGTCAATGTAGTTTTTTTTAAGATGTTTAAATGACTGAAATTTATTTCATAATGCCACATTTATTTAAGTCCCCTGATATAAATCAATGTGGACTTATGACATAAAGACCACTGAAATAAATAAGTAGTCATTTAAAAACGTCCTTTTTAAACCAAAAACCTATTTATTGAACTATATTGACTCATTTATACATTTTATATTTATTGAGTCATTTATTTCAGGATGTATTTACTTAATTATTATTAAAATGTCACCCATAGAAACAGTATGGGTATTGCAAAATGAGAAGAAAAGATGTCCCACTCAGGTCTTTTTGACTCCGATCTAAATGAAAAGAGAGAGAGTAAGAAGAACAACAAAGTCACATGTTAGTTTAAAGAGTGGGGAGGATTACCTGACTCAGGAGGTAACCAGGGTTACACACACAGCCCTCGCTGGGGGGGATCACACACTCAGCGGGGGGAGACGGAGACGTGCAGCTGATTGGACAGCCAGGAGCTGTGACACTGTACAAACTGTTGGCTGCACACTGCATCCCTGAGAGAGAGAGAGACACACACACAAACACACAATTACCACTATGTAGATAACCCTGCCGACGTTGAAAAAATGGAAATGACTATGCACAGATATAGCAGACTGATCTCATGAAGTGGCGTATGTATGACACGCCAATTCGTATGCCATTTTTGGCGTGTTATCAAGACACATACTCGTTTTTTAGCATGTTTATCAACGCCGTTTGACCTCCATTGACTTGCTTGTCACGTTTCCTAAACCCAACCGTCGCGTTCTTTTCCCAAACCCATCTAGTTCTTCTTTTCCTAAACCTAACCCCAATCTTCTTTTCCCGAACCCAACCGGTTCTTCTTTTCCTAAACCCAACCGGTTCTTCTTTTCCTAAATCCAACCAGTTCTTCTTTTCCTAAACCCAACCCTGTTCTTCTTTTCCCAAACCCAACTGGTTCTTCTTTTCCTAAACCCAACCAGTTCTTCTTTTCCTAAACCCAACCGGTTCTTTTTTTCCTAAACCCAACCGGTTCTTCTTTTCGTAAATCCAACCGGTTCTTCTTTTCCTAAACCCAACCAGTTCTTCTTTTCCTAAACCCAATCGGTTCGTCTTTTCCTACATCCAACCTGTGTGTCACATTTCCTAAACTAAACCGTAGCTTTCTTCTTTTCCTAAATCCAACCCCGTTCTTCTTTTCCTAAACCCAACCCCGTTCTTCTTTTCTTAAACCCAACCGGTTCTTCTTTTCCTAAACCCAACCCCGTTCTTCTTTTCCTAAACCCAACCAGATCTTCTTTTCCTAAACCCAACCCTGTTCTTCTTTTCCTAAACCCAACTGGTTCTTCTTTTCCTAAACCCAACCCTGTTCTTCTTTTCCTATACCCAACCCGTCCGCTGTATATGGCGCTCAAAATGCGTGCAGATAACACACCACTTGGCTTTAGGAAAGTGGGCGTGTATATTTACGCAAAGTCATGATATCACGTTCACTACAGAACAAATAAAGGATATTGAAGCAAATGTCAGATTCATTCTTGTTTCATACACTTTAGTGAAGTCAAAGTAAAAAGGTGTTATTCTTATTTTAATCTTATTATTTTATATCATTCAAACTTCAAGGGTAAAAGTTCCTCATTTATGTAACGCTCCCTGTTAAGTTTATTTAGGCCAGTGTGTTCTGAGTGATGATGTTTGCTTTCTGAGGTGTTGCGAGTGTTTTGGTCCACCGAGCTGATATTGTGACATGTATGAAGTGGTCTGAGTGAGGTTAACTGTTTGGCCAAGATCAGGGCCGGATTGGGACTCATTTTCAGCCCTGGATTTTCATGCCTTAGACCGGCCCACTTTACTTCACAAATGACTATATTAAAAAAATTTAATCAAAACCTTAGTATATAAGTCTGCAATAGCGCCCTGTTCTCTACATCCTTGTGATTCGGTGTATTTTGTAAAATATCACTATTTCCAAGTGTTGCTTCACAATGTAGATTTATTAGAAAAGTTAACATCTTAACAACAACCCAATGATGTTGAACAATATCAGAATCTGTTTCTGTGCAAATTAGGGATGGCGAAAACTAAACATTTTCTTGACCGGTCACCGAGCCTCTTTAACCGGTTAAAACCGGTTAACCGTTTAGTTTAAAATATGCTACGCTATTTGAAATAACAGCCATTTCGAGCCGCGCCTGCAATTTCTCAACTCTGTTGCATCTCTCTCACACACACACACACACACACACACACACACACACACACACACACACACACACACACACACACACACACACACACACACACACACATCCCCGGCACCACCCTTCCAATCACGTCACGTTTTTTAAATCCCCTACAGCGCGAAACAAGTCCCGCAAATGCGGCGCAGAGGAGCTTGTATGTAATCGGAGGACAAATGGCTCCTTAGTTTCGAAATAGTTTGGGTACAAGCC
Organism: Perca schrenkii; assembly: GCA_025617405.1. Classification (NCBI taxonomy): domain Eukaryota; kingdom Metazoa; phylum Chordata; class Actinopteri; order Perciformes; family Percidae; genus Perca; species Perca schrenkii. The sequence continues at coordinate 9,364,686 of CM046792.1, forward strand.
AGGTGATGGCGTTTAAAATAAAGTCGTTTGTCTAGCGTTAGAAGCTCATTAGAAACATTGCCGCGGCTCATTTGAGAAAATGACAGCTCCGAAGAGACGCCGCTTTAGTTTGAGTGTAGTGCTAACAATAATAAGAGATGATGATCATCATCATCACCTTATCTGTTACCACTGAAATGCAGATGTAATGTTTTTCCAAATATAAGCCCATCTTATGCGGAATAGGATAAAACAGGCACCTTCAGAATGCGTAAAACAGGCGATTAGACCTAACAAAATTAATTGTTTGGTTCCGGTTTCCGACCGACCCTGTCAATTAATGTGCGACCCAAATTTATTTTATGAGCTTGGGGAAGAAATGATACTAATTAAATAAATACACAAATAAAACGTTTAAGGCGAACTATAATTACATTTTTGGACAGCACTCTTGCGATGCAAGATGCCCGTTTTCCTCCAGCAATGCTGGAAGAGGACCCGATGTCGCCGTGTCCAGTTTGACGGCAGCAGCAGCGTGAGGACGGCGCCTTCAACCAGCCCTCACCGGCCACGGCGGCCAGCTACAGCGCTACTGCACCGCCGGGGAGCTTCAACACGTTAAACAGGGCAGATAAAACCACTCATTAACTATATGTTGTGTTTAATGTCGTTCAAGAGGATGGCAACGTAGCAAGCAAACACGATCAAATGAAAGGTAAACACCCTTTAGAGTGCTCTAACGTTACAGCAAGTCCCTGGGGCTAATGACAGCTAATGACAACTTCACAACACAATTCATTTGGATACAAGCGTTGCTTTATGGAAGATAGACGGGATTCTGAACAGCGATGCACGCGCGCGCACACACACACACACACACACACACACACACACACAGCAGAGCCGAGGTGTGTGCGTTACTTCACGCAGCACATGTAACTGGCTGGAAACGATAGCTACAGCTTATACATTATTTACTGCCGCTGGCGCAGATGAACTAACGGTACACTCGTTAACAGTAAGAAGCCTACAATAAACCCTCCATGATTAAAGAGTCAATATTTATCAATACCCACCTACCTGTTCTACAGGCAAATTTAAACATGTAGAAACCGATATTTCAGTCTGCTCTTCATGCGCTGTCCACTCTTGTTCACCGCGCTGTGCAAACAAAGCTCTACTCAGCGACTTTACAATCAAGCTAAAATGAAAGATGTCAGTTTGTAGTCCGTTTCTTAGTTTGCAACGAATCTTGATTTTTGGACAAACTCTTATAAACGTAGCTGCTGTCTAAACGAGCCATCCTCTCCACTGGAGCGGTAAACCTGTGGCTGTATTCTAAGACCAAAACAAATACACGTGGCTACTTAATATGCACGTGAATTACATGTTTTCAATTTATTAAGCACAACTGTACAGTATTAACAGGTAGGCTATGTTATGAAAATATTGAGTATCCATCGCTACTGTAAAGGCAAAAAAAAACCTACTTATCCCTTGCTGCCACTGGGAAAAAAATAAAAATATATATATTTTTTTTAACCGACTAACAATAATTTTGACCGGTTAACGTTGAAACGGTCAACCACCGGTCAAACGGTCATTGGTTAACATCCCTAGTGCAAATAAGTAATCACAGATTAAATAAAGAACAAGATACATTGTATTGCACTTTCTAATGACATCTATTTTTTCCTTTGAATATTTCATACAACTTTCATAATGGGTCACAAGTAATATTTGGGCATAAAAAGTGATTATATTGTAGCTAATCTGATCATGTTTGCTTGATCACACACTGTGATACAACAGCTTACAGTAGATGTGCCATCCACACTGACAGCAGCTATCCCTAATGCACACTAGCTACTGGTTCTGCTTCTGACACTAAATCACATTTTATAAATTGTCATAATTCTCAGCACAAATCTCTCCTTTTTACAAAGCTTTCTGATCAAGTCAAGTCAGTCTCATTATGGTAGTGCTGAATCATCTGGCATCATTAATTATCCCAGGGCATTTTTCATATAGAGCAGGTCAACACCACACTCTTATTAATTCTTATAATATTCAGTCAATGATCAACCCTAGCTGCCCAAACTGGAGTCCTGGCTCATATAGCTGCTGCTTGGTAACCTTACTGGCTCTTCATCGTCACTGTTAGCAGAAAACTTGACTAGTAGCTGCTGCTGTGGAGCTACAAGAACAAGTTTGATTCATAAACATAGACGCTGGTTTGCAGTCACTTCTCCTACTTAGCTTACCCGTCTCAACGTCTTCATTTGGCGTTTTGTTAAAAATAAGTTAATCTGGCCGCGTCACTTTCTAGAGCTCTCCTTTTTTAAATTGACGCCTTTTCAGTGCCGTTTTGCGCTTTCTACTACCCGTTTAAATCGGCTTCTTTTTGCTCGCGGTGGCATCCTCCAACAAGCACCAGTGACTTGTGTACGCTGACATATTTTTTATTTATTTTTTTAGCAAGGTGCTGCCGTCGGAGGACTCGGAACATAAATAGGTCATCATTAACCAGGCTGCACTCTGCGAGTGGGCTGCATGAATGAAGAGAACGGTGGGCTGCAAGAAAAAATAAATACTGTAAATACAAAAGTGGGCTGCGAGTGCAGGCAGCATAGGGACAGCATCCATAATATTCAACTATGATTTCAACCCAGTATCACACCTGAACACCGGCCCTCACAACCAAACAACCAGACCGGCCCACCGGGAATTCTCCCGGTGCTCCCGATTAGCCAATCCGGGCCTGGCCAAGATGCATGTTGGTAATGCAGATGGTGTGAAGCATTTTGGACACGTGGCTTTAGTATTGACCCATGCTTGTAATGCTGTAACGTCCATTGGCAGGCGTCATGTGATCTGTAACGTCCCAGAGTACTTACAGCAGAGGCGCCTGGTCCTCCATGACTTCACACAGCCTCCTTTTCTCTGACACTCTTCCACATAGGCACTGATGATGTCACAGGCTGCGTCCTGTTTGCCCTCGTTAAGCACCATGTCATAGATACAGTCGCCCCGGTACTGCTGGGAATCTACTCGGCCCACGCAGTCGGCCAGGGGGCCGTCCTTCGCCGTTATGATATCACAGACGGATGTGTAGCTGGGTGGTTTAAAGTCAGGGGGGAGCGGCGGAGCACAGTCTTTACCTGCAGCATAAAGGCATTGTACGTTATAAAGACAATATTAGTCAATTATAGACAATTATAATAAAAAAAATATTAAATAATTGTGATAAGACGGTTTTATCTTTGTAGAATACTCTTTTAACCTTATACTGAATCCAAATTGTTTTCCATCATATGATATGCATGTCTGAAAGGGACTAAAGATGCACAGCACAGTAGTGAAGATGAAGAATACTGCTCGGGCTGCTTACACTCATGGGAGCAGCCCTCCACGTCGGCCAGCCATTGGCTCACTCCAAACTCATTGGCGTTGGAAGCCAGCTTCCCATTGAGCAACATCAGGTCATCAGCAGGGTCATTATTCATGTTTCCACAAAGGCCGCAGGCTACACTGTGGTAACTGGTGGCCACCTCCACCCTCACTGCACTTGCAAAGTCAAAGGAGACCTTAAACAACGAGGGAAGTAAAAGAGAAGTTAGATAACAGTTCAGGATTAGAAATAGTAGTACTGAAACCGACACTGGACCAACAGATGTGCTTTAATGTGTGTGTGTGTGTGTGTAACCTGACTCCGCCAGATGGATTGCTTCGCATTTGCTCGGCATATCCATCTGGGAACTTTCCGTTGGAGAACTTTTGGGAAGGGGTGAAAATACTGGTTAGCTGATTGGATAAACTATCTGTCTATCACCTATGTTGGTGATAGACGGGCCGAATCAACCAATCAGATCCACGAAGCGTATGAAAATACAACCACAAGCCCGCCCCTGCTGCTGCAGGCAAACATAGCTCGTTAGCTCAGCAAGCAAGCAACATGTCGGTAAAGGATATTTGCCGTTTGTGTAACGAGAATTTAGGAATAAAAGGCACCATTGTAGGTTCCTGGACCGCTGTCTGAAAATACTGGTTAGCTGATTGGATAAACCATCTGTCTATCACCACCTAACCCACCTCAAAACCAACGCTGATTGCCCCGGTCGTTTGGCTAACGGCTTCAAATTTTCTCTATCTCAAGATGCCAGACTGATCTGCGAGTGGAAAACTGGAGCTCGCCAGATCAGGACGGTCTCACCAGGCTAGTGTGTGTGTGTGTGTGTGTGTGTACGCGTACCTTTAGAAATGTTGTCTCAATGACAGCCAGTCTGTGCTGACGATAAACCTGGACCAGTGTTTGATTGGATGAATTGGAGAATGGAAGGGAGTTTTCAAGCCCGTTCACCTGCAGAGAAAAAAACCCACACGGTTATGGGTTGGTTTTGCACTTCTGCTTCCCATGCTGTGGATCAATAATCAGCGTTTGTTTTCGGGACCCAATCGTTGGAGTCAATGTCGTGTCTCACCAGTACTCTGCCTGGGTAGTCCACTGAGAGTGTGTATGTGTTGCCGTAGACTTTAACAGTCACCACTTTGGCATATGACACTCTTTTGTTGCCACGGTTGTTATTCTCCAGGTTCACCTGCAATTCAGCACAACAGGAGCAGAGGAGGGAAAGAGAGACATTTTATTAGAATTAATAAGACTAGTTACTTGTTCTTTTGACATAGATGCACAGGTACAAGACAGGACTGTCTTCCAGTTGGGGTCAGGAATGTGAGCTTGAGCAGGTGTGGTAGCAATGAAAGAGAACAAATATTCAAGCCTTTTACTTAACGGAGAAATTACACCATGTAAGAATACTCCATTGCAAGTAAAAGCAAGGCATGTCAAATTTCAATTAAAAGTACAAAAGTATTATCAGCAACATGTCATTTAAGCGTTTCCTTTTGTTCCTTGTGCAATTAAAGCTACTAACTTGCACAACTCTTGAGCGCACCGTTTTTATTTGTGTCACTTAGGCCTTCATAATGATTGACACTTTTAGAAATCACTCCTTGTTTTTTCAGAATTTAATTTGACACTGTTCATTTGATGAAATTGCTCTTAATCCATTTGTTGGTTGTGCGCTGCTGCGATGGTTTATGCTTTGTTTATTGGGATATTAATTGTTTTGATAAAATTTCCCCCTTGAGGCACAATAAAGCTCTCTAAACTGAACTGTACTCATACATTTTACATTTAATACATCTTGGTCATAAAACCGAACCTGTGTGTGTCAGTGACCAAATAAATCTCATGTTTCTTGGTTGATTTTAATGGACTCTGAAATCTAAGCTTGCTGTAACTGGGCATGTTTAGTGTTGTTGAATCCGATTATTATTTATAGTGTCAAATCCTAACAAGTTATGTCAGGACACTTTACAGACAGACTAGGTCTAAACCACACTCTATAATTTACAGAGACCCAACAATACCCAATTAATTGTTGGAATTGTTGGGGCTTTGTAAATTATAGAGTGTTGTCTAGACCTACTCTATCTGTAAAGTATCTCGAGATAACTCTTGTTATGATTTGATACTATAAATAAAATTGAATTGAATTGAATCCCCCCCTCCATCAAGAACATGCATGTTCTCCCCTTCCTCACCTCAAAGTGCGTCAGACCCGTCGTATCGCCACACACACTGGCCAGCTTGTAGACACAGTTGCCCTGGAAGTCAAACTTGCGTCCATCGAAGGACTGAAAGTGGGGATCTCCTTGCGCAGTGCAAGACTTAAAGCCGACTGGGTAACAGCCCTGGACTCCGTCCACAACGCTGCACTTCTCTCCGGTTCTACAGGCAGTGCGCTTACACTGCACCTTCTGTGTCGCTGCATCACACACACATTTCTCGTTACACAGCGAGTCTGCCCAGAACACATCGCCGGGCAGGTAGTAGCGGCCCTCGTGGTTACAGCCACAGCCCTTCTCCTTAATAACACACCTGACAAAAACCAACAAAGATGGCCAAATAAAAAGTCATGTAGCAGCTGTTAGCCTTAAGATGTTTCATGTCCCTGCAGCTCCTTAACTTCAACTCAATTCAGTTTTATTTATAGTGTTAAATCCCAACAGGGGTTATCTCAGGACACTTTACAGGTAGGGTAGGTCTAGACCACACTCTATCATTTACAGACACCCAACGATTCCTCCATGCATTTGGAGAGAACCCTTTCTTTTAACAGGCAGAAACCTCAGGCAGAAACTCTTAGGACGTTTTGGGAGGTTCCTTCATGAGACTATTTAGCAGAGCCACCATCGCTGTGTTTTTTGGCATTTTAGGCCTTATTAGACAGGATGGCTAAAGACAGGAAAGGTAAGGCTGCCATAAGGACTAAGCCTTTGTACATGGGGGGTGCACCCTCAACCAGGTAAGCTACCCAGGCGCCCCGATTGGCATTGGTTGGTTTAAAGAAATGCAAACAACTTAGACCCATTTTTTTGTCCTATGCCAGAATGCATCTGTGGTGTAGCCAGACCTTACTCCACAGCGCTGTGGAGATAGAGCTGGACATGTGAGACTATAAATTGGTTGCCAAAACTAGGACAAAATGATGTTTAGCTGACTGCAGGGAGGAGATATATAAGGAAGACATTTGTAATATAAATAAAATAACCTTTTAAAGATAATTCTTTGGGGGGCATTTCCGCCTTTTAACATTGGGACAGCTTAGATATGAAAGCGGAGAGAGTGGGGAAGACATGCAGGAAATTGCAGTAGGTCAGATTCACACCCTGTATATACACATCTACATTAGATAGATAGATAGATAGATAGATAGACAGAATTGTATTGATCACAAAATGGGAAATGTCAGTGCTACAGCAGCAAAAAATCAGACATACAGCACACATACAGAATATACATGAAATAATAAATAGGATAGAATACAAGAAAATATATTTAAAAAATGAAGATAAAAAATACAAAGTGGAGAATGTACGTATATACAAGTTGGGAATAAAAAAAAAAGTCTTGTGATGTGTGTGTGTGTGTGCGTTATCTAACACTCAGTGAGTGAAGTGTTGAAAAGTTTGACTGCCTGTGGTAGGAATGATTTCTTGTAGCGGTCCGTGCGACATCAAAGCTGTTGGAGCCTCATAGAGAAGGTGCTGCTCTGTGGGCGGCACACTCTACCAACTGAGCTACCCGGGCGCCCTAAAATCCCCTTTAATGACTGGGTAGAAACGATGTACTCACTCTTTTCCACTGAGCACATATCCCGGGTCACAGAAACAGCCCTCCACACAGACCTTAGGGCACACCTCTGGCTGGCGTCCACAGCTGGGTGGACAGGCGGAGCCGCACACGTTGTACTGGCTGTGGGCGGGACATACAACAGCTGGACGCACAACAAGGGCCAGGAGGAGATTAGGAGATGGACAGACAGAGAGAAGGGGAGATGGTATGTTAAAGTGTCTTTAATACATGTTTTATTGTAATATTTCTATTCTATATTAATGTTCTTGACAGTTGCAATCATAGATATATATTCTATATCTATGGTTGCAGTACTTAGCTCTATTGTTTATTGTTAATTTCCTTTTATTAAGTTTATTGTATGCACAAGTTAAAACTTACAGGACGGCTATCATAACGTATATGGAGCGGATGCTCCAACACTACGCTTTCACAAAAATCTATGAAACTGGGGACACCGGGCAGACGGTAACTGCACTGCAGAGATCCGCTGGACAAGCGTAAAAATAAGACAGTCTTCATTGAAATTGATCATAAAGTGTCTATATTTCTTGTAAATTCAACTATTAAATACAGGAAATTACTTAATGACTGTCAGTGAGTGTATTTGGAGTTATTTATATCTCTTGTTTCTTGTTACCTGTGTTCTTTGATAATAGCTGACAATGCTAAGCATAACAGCAACGTGTCTTTTCCATGACAATGTGGATAAAACGTGTTTTATAAAACAAGGTTGATTTTATACGGACTTGTGGCTTCTACAGAAGCATAAACCTTTGTTTTACAATCTTTTAGCTCGTGGTCAGTCTATCTTGGATGGTTTAGACATCATAAAAATCCTTTATGGAGAAAAGGAATTGGAACTCGCTTTCAGAACCACACTGTTGAGTTCTATATAAATGCAATACATCTGTAACTTACAGCAGTTGACCAATTGTCTCCATGGCAACACTGATGCTCCAGCATCCTGGCACTTTGCCAGGTAGTTGCTCAGGGCCTCACACAGCACTTCTTTCCGTCCTTCATTAGTGCAGACATCATACAGACAGTAGGAAACAGGCTTTTGTACCGGCACTCTATCATGACAGCCAGAGAAAGGTCCGTTTGTATCGCTCATAATCCCACAGTACTCTGGACCGGTGTACCTGAGGACGAGCAGGGGAGAAAAGATACACATCAGCTTTCTCAAATGAAAATACATATGATAATTGGGCATCAGTTGAGTTTTTCCCAGCCGTGCAAGCAGCAGGGCTCTGGGGACGGCAGTGGTCGGTCGGTCGGACCAAACCAAAGTGTGAAAAAAAGAAACACCTAAATGTGTATTTTGGATGGTTTTCCCACGAGTATGAAAGAAGACATGTTATGGAAACTGTAGAAATATTTTGTTAACAAAATGTGTGTATGTGCTCGTTGCAAAAGAGCTGTGTTAGTCATTGAGGAAGTGTCTAAAAGTACTCCGGATGAACTCTGATGCACTGAAAGTTAAGTCATAAAAATAGTTTAGGCTTTTATGGCATATGTGCATTGTTTGAAGGTTACAAGAACGGAAGACGACATTGCACCACACAAGGCCCCGACCTTGGCATGTGTGTCTGTGAAGATAACCAGTTTCTGTCTAGAAACAAGAAGACCCCTCCCCCCTCCCTATAAGGAATGGATAAAAGCTTGAGGGAGAGAACAGACAAGGGTTCATTTTCAGTGGACCAACTCTGACTTAAATGTCTGATGCCAGGGAAACTTAGATGCTGTTTGTGCTCAGTAAATTTGCTTAACTGAACTCTTCGTCTCAGATTGATCCTTGTGTTCTGGTAAACTTTCATGTAAATCAGATTAAAGAAGGCGCAGGGAATTAGGTAATTGGAGTCAGATTTCTCTGGCCTGTATTTTAGACATAATTCCCACTTCAAAACAAAATTGTCCAAAACCAAAAAAATTTAAATTGATGTTTTTACCTGTCGTGTCTCCCCTTAAGTGAAAGTAGCAGATACATCTTTGCCATATACTCTCAGTTTATTATACAATCGTCCATCGTGCAAGTTTTTTAAATCGGATAAACCTAACAGGGACATCTATAGAAAAACAAATCTGGTTATTTCAGTCACTTCAAAAGTCAGCATTACCTTATGCGGTCCTTGTCGGAGCACTGAGGACACTTGCCGTCGCAGTAATGGTAGCAGAATGGGTCGTAGTCCTCGATGCTCCACAGCCCCGCCCACTGGGTCACATTCACAGCTGTGCTGCCTCCGGTGGCTGCCAGCTCGTCCTCCTTGATGCCGTTGTAGTTGCCACAGAGCCCACCGACATTACCATAGTAACTGCTGCTGATGGACACCATGATTTGTGTGGACCAATCAAAAGTGACTATAACGCCAAAATCACTTTGGATTATGCATTTAATTCCAGCTTGTGTTATGGAGATGCTGCCTGCTTCAAGAAGGACAGGAAGCTTTGTCTTAATCCCATCCACCTAGAGACAGAGGGAGAGAGAGGATATATCCAGAACATAAATCAATCTTAAATGTTCAGATTACTGTTTATTGAGTTCTGTCCAAATATTTGGGCAAATTGTATTTTGATGCTTTGGCAACATTGTTATTGAAACTTCCATGCCAATACTGTAAAGCCCCTTTAAATTAAATTGAGAATGAAATGGAAATAGTAGTGAAATCAAATGTTTATTGTATGGTGATTATTTAGCGCTGTTGTCACCCACAAAATAATCTTGAATAGCCAGACCTTCCTCCACAGCGCTGCGGAGGAAGGTCTGGCTAGTCCACACAGCATTCCGAGATGGGAGAAAAACGTGCTCTGGTTTATTGGCATTTCTTTAAACCAATCACAATCGTCTTGGGTGGTGTTAAGCCCCGGACAGAGCAATGGTGACTCTGCAAAATAGCCTCGGGAAGGAACTTGTTTTGGTGGAACAGAACGTGTACGTTCAGAAGTTGTTTTTGTCGCGCAACAGAAAACTCAGATTGGACAGATAGTCTAGCTAGCTGTCTGGATTTACCCTGCAGAGATCTGAGGAGCAGTTAACCATAGTCCTCAGAAATCCACCAGAGTTTAGAACGCCAACACAAAGACAAAGGAAAGTGAGGGACATTTGGCCAAAAATGAGGGACATCCGGTGGAACCTCTGGCGGGACCAGATACTTGGGACACTTACACAATGTGACGAAAACCAAAGTAGTTATCTATCATTAGTTACAATACATTTTTATTGCCATTTATTTTTAAGTGTCCCAAGACTGGCAGAATATTCCAAACGTATCCAAAGTTCTTTTTTGTGGGTGACAGCTGTCTGTTCTGGAGTAAGACCCACCAATACGACGCCTCTGTCAGTCGGGATGAATATACGGTGGCCCAACATCTCCACAGTGAGGGAACGCACAAAGGAGCCTACATCGTTCCCACGGAGCTCATTCTTGCTGGTCACAGTAACCTTCGGCAGGGACGGATCAAGCCCTGAGGAAGGCAGGATAGAACCTTTCAACAACTGCATGTGTGTATGTGTCCTGCAGTCTTTAGTGAACAAACTGTGTGCGGTTTGTATGTCCTGCAGCTCAGGTTTGATTGCAAAGTGTAATTCCCGTTTCCAGTGAACACATCATACTGTATAAATCTATACCAAATAATGACCACTCCAACTTCACTTCTAACATCAAGGTTTCTTAGACCAATCACTTTAATAATTTATACTGTTTACACTCTGTTTGTTAGAAATCAATACACACAGGCCTGAAATACACACAGACATGCTCGGGACCTATTCATGCACAAATGGAGAGATGTCAGAGTGAGTGGGCTGACAGTGCTGGACCAGCGCCCTGAGCAGTTGGGGGGGGCGGGTACAGTGCCTTGCTCAAGAGGTGAACTGGCATTTCTCCAGCTACCAATCCACACTCTGTATTTTGGTCCGTACTGGGACTTGAACCAGCAACCCTCCGGTTCCCAACCCAAGTCCCTATGGAGTGAGCTACTGCCACCCTAAGTAGCTTATTGATTAACAGTGTCCACGTCACTCTGGTGAGTTCTGTGGAAAATTGATATAACTTGCTGTATGTATCTCTCTCTGTTAGGTAGGCGCAAACCTGTGGTGTTGACGAGGACGTAGGTGCAGGTTCCCTGGAATGAGTAGTCCCAGCCGTCAAACGTTCTGTAGTGGGGGTCACCTGTAGCCCAGCATGTGGCCTTGGAATCAGGAACACACACTCCTTGGCCTGCTGACACATTACAGTGCTCCTTTACCCTGCAATGGACCTCAGCACAGGGGTCTGGAACACACACACACACACACACACACACACACAGAAATATTGAACATACACGTGACAATAAACAGCCAAACTGCTAAATGTCTTGTTTTGTCCACAACTCAAAGATTCAGTTTACTGTCACAGAGGAGTTACAAAACTACAACATATTCACATTAAACAAGATGCAATCAGAAGTTTTACTTTTTTTTCCTAATAAATGACTAAAACCGATTAATCAATAATGAAAATAGTTGCCAAATAATTTAATAGTTAAAAACTGATGGATTCCCAGTCCCAGACAGTGTTTGACCTGTGGAGTAGCAGCCAACGGTTCCATTGCGGTTGCGACATTCCTCGCCCTTCTGGCAGCTGGTGGAGTTGCAGCTGAACTGTCCAGACTGGCAGACGCAGCGCTCTGTACAGTCGCCCCGCATCACTGACGTAGCCGACTGAAAAGAGTCACGCATGCATTAGAACAGAGATCTTCAACAGGGGTCCTCAGTTACTGCATTACTCGCATCAAATTATTGTTACAAGTTTTTTCAAAAAGGTAAATGTGTTAACATGAATCCAACATATTATTAGCAAATATAAATCAGCCTCTTTATGAAAAAAAACAGCGAGTCCTACTCTAAAAGCGATTACAAAATTTCATTTTAGGCATTTATTTACTATTTTATCAATATATTAAGCTACTACTACCCAAGACTTTTGTAAACCCATTTCATGCACCAAAACAAGTATGTTTTCTCAAGAGATTTGAGAAATTTCAAAAAGCTTTTCAGCTGTAGGGCCAAATTATCTCTTTACACATTGCTCTGGAACAAATGTAGGCCTCACTTTGCAGAAAGCTGAGTTTGTTCTGAACATTTTGATCTGAAACACACAGGGGTCCAGTTATATACAAATACCCTAAAAGGTGAATTTAAAAGAAATGAACAAATGCCCTTAGACCTCGGAGGGTTAACATAGAAACACGTGTCAAACTCAAGGCCCGCGGGCCAAATCCGGCCCATTGCAGATTTAGATCTGGCCCGTATATCAATTTGGGTTCACAATAATTTTGGCCCGCCTAGTTGTGCGCCAAACCAAAAACACAGGAAAGTGTTTTTTAACCTGCAATTACCTGACATTCAAAGCAGAATTTGGCAGATTTTCAAACTCAAAAATTCCCCCAGAAGAAGCAGTTTTCATATTCAGGCTGTGAAATAGGTTGTTGTAAAAAAATGTATCATTGTTTTTGCTTGATTTGCTAAATTCTAAGATGGCTAAGGAACTCTTTTGTAGGGCTTCATGTCAACAAAAATACAAAAAGGTGACAAAATGTCTGAGAAAGCCACAAAAAAGTCAGAACAAAAACAACAAAAATTAGGAAAAAAGCTACCAAAATGTTAAAAAAATGACATGCAGTACCAAAAGCACGTCAATAAACTCTACATGTCTGGCCCTTGGTGTGATTCTCTTTTTCCAGTGTGGCCCTCTGGGAAAATGAGTTTGACACCCCTGACATAGAAGATCTTAAGCTTTGCCACTTAATTTCCATTAACACATCACATTACAGTAATGCCCCTGGTTTCTGATATATTAGTTGTTAAATATTAGTTATTATTGTTTTTACTGTCTTCATTCAGCTATACACATTAAAACCAAACACACAGTTATATTGGAGAGCCGTTGCAATTCAAGGATAGCCGATCATTGACTCTTCATCCCATATAGAATATTTCATTTGAAATATTAAACTTTCATTTCATTTCATTTCATTTATTTTTATTTCGGACAAAACTTAATAACTCAAATATTTTGCCCACAACCTATGTTGGTCAATTACAGTTCTGTTGGTCAGGAGTAACAACGGACTAGAGATTTGTATGTTTCTGTTTGTTTCTGTTTGGTCTATTTACTATTTAGATTGGTATTTATTCTTTCTTATTCGAACGAACGAACGAACTAACGAACTAACGAACTAACGAACTAACGAACTAACGAACTAATGAACTAACGAACTAACTAAGGAGAAGGGCCGGGATTAAATATGTGTGTACCACTCTGTTTTTAGACACGTCAAAGTGATCCATCCATCCATTGTGGTTCATGTATCTCAATGTGCTTTCTATTTTGTGTAATAATATTTTCTGTATCTGTACCCTATCTGTTTTCTTTTACATGTTTCGAGATAAATTTCAATCAATATTAGTAAACTATCATCCTGTACCGAACAAGCATTCTGATGACGAAGCTGATGTGGATGACGATGAAGATAGTTACCTTGTAATATTCCCCCCCCACCACGCAGCCACATTGCTCCACCGGGACGCAGCGGCCTCCGTCAGCCATGAGGCTGCCGTCACACTGGCAGCCCTCCTGGCACAGCGGGCAGGGATCGGACCTCTGCAGGGAGGAGCAGGTGGAGGAGCAGGCGGAGGAGCACAGCTCATAGTGGCTTCCTGCGGGACATCGCGCAGCTGCAGGGACAAACAAGGGTCAGTAGTCTAGCCTGGATGCCAGCTGAACTTAGCCCCCACACACAACATTTGAGGTCGGGTAGTTCATATTCTGACTAGAATCTGAGTATGACGACGTCAGGCTATCCATACTCAGCAGGTTGGTGAGGATTTCAGTTCTGATTTTGTTTTTTTTAAGTTGCTGGTTTTAATTTGGCACATTTAATCATTCATGTGGCATTAGTAGATTGGATAAATGCAATTAATATGATAAGCATAACAATAACAACAACAACAACAACAACAATAACAACAAAACAGAAAACAAATTATAAAAAAAGAAGAAAAAAAATCAGAAAAATCTCAAATATTGCATTTCCTAAAGATATTTTTGTGGTATTATTTCTGTTTTGTTAAAGTATTTTGTGTTGAACTCAGGAACACCACAGTTAATGGTATGGGAGAATGAACCCATCCAAACAACCACTCAGCTCCAGTGAGCATCAGCGAATCAGATCAGACTTACGACAGAAGGTGTCGTTCCTCCATTTGCTTATCGTTGTGCCGGCTAGTTGACAGGCGGTAACATAATTCTGGATGTGACGACAAAGGATGTCCACGCTTCCTTTGCCTGTGGACATCTCCCTAAAAAAAAGAAGAAAAAAAAACCTTCCATCTAATTACTTTTTTCCCGTGCATTGGTGTTTAAGTGACAAATGTAAAATCGTTGTAATGTAGGGCAAATGTGCACCTTTAATGTCTGTCCATTAAAAGTGCTGTTTTTGCCGCTGACAGGCTCAGATTATTATTCTAAGTGTCTGACAACATTATGGAAAGGATCCCTTCAGAGATAGACCTTTTTGTTAAAGAGTAAGATCCTTGTTGTTTAAGATGAAACAGCCTCAAAATCACCATCACCTAACCCACCGGACTCCATTTGAAATATATGAAATATGTATATAATGCATCCCTTGGACATTAAAGGTAAAGATCCTTGCCTGACACAAGCCTCGTAGTCGGGAGTTGGGGGCACTGTTGAGTGGCAACCTGCAAATGGGCCCTGCTGGGCTTTGATGATGTCACAGTCCTTTTTGGCTTCCGGGACCTTCTGTTGCTCTGGCTCCGGGCAGGAAGTGGCACCACAGCTCGCCTCGCATACAACGTTTTCTTTCTTTACCAGCCAAACTGCAGCTGATGTCGGGTCATCAGACAGGTCACCGTTATAGTTGCCACAGAGACCGCGTGGTGAGCTGCGATAGGTGGATGGGACTTGTAAGATCACGCCCGCCACACTGTCATAGGTCATCTTCAGGTCAAAGTCAGTCTCAATGATGATGTGGATGCCATTTTGATTCACTCGCACTTTTCCGTCAGCCAGGGACACAGGAAGGGAGACTCTGACCTGATTAACCTGAGAGATAGAGGAGTACAAAGTATTTGATCAGATGTGCTGGTACCGTATTAGCTCTGTCCCACTCATGGATGTATCATATTGACTAGATAGCTGGACTGGATAGATGCAGAAGACTTGGAAACGCTGACCAATCAGAGCAGACTGGGCTTTTTTAGGAGAGGGGGTCTTAAAGAAACAGGCGCTAAAACGGAGCATTTCAGACAGAGGCATATTCAGACAGACAGTATGAAAAAAGAATGTGTTTTTTTTAACATTAAAGGATGTAAACATGTTCTAGTAGAAACCCAAAAATACAAGTATAAACTGAAAATGAGCATAATATGGGCCCTTTAACATTTAAAAGACGGAAATGTTGTTCATTGAGGCCACAACAGTACAGTATGTTCACAATGTTTCCAGATGATGTTGAGTGTTTAGACTAGACACATGTGGACAGTGGTTTTACTTGTGTTCTTTTGCAAACAATGATCATCCTCTGTGGGAATAAACCTAACACCTTGCCAATGCAAACTCTCAGTCATACCTTGACTTCCCATACAACCCCAGTCTCCATAGTGATTTCTATGTTGTAAATCTGGAGCTCCACACTGCGGGAGACGGAGCCATCCTTATTGGTCTTCTGTTCTACATAGACAGAGAAGGCTGCCATCCCTCCTTCCTTCCCCTCCACTCCTGCCAACAAGAACAGACAGTTTCCCCACAGAGGATATGCCTGGAGGAAAGGTAAGAAAATATTTAATATTATGTCAGACTGCCACTCGGATTGTCTTAAAGGCACAAAACACTTAATTAATGTCCCCCTATGTTCACCAGCTAGTCTCTAACGGTTGTCTGCCTGCTGTTTGCTGCTGAGCAGGTAGAGTACAGAGGTTTTTTCCATCTTTTTCTGTAAAAGCAGCTGCATGCACTGCTGCGGCTGCAAACACCACCATGAGAGCAATGAGAGTGAACCAGAACAGTAAAGTTGTGGGTCAAACAGTTAAACAACAAGCTGAAAACCTATGAAGCTCTGTACAGCCGAGGGGAGCTGCACATTCGTCCCTACCAGTGGCACATTTCACACTGTCACATTGTCTTTTGATACGCCAATGAATGTAAAAATGCCACTTTAACAGGGCTTCTGCATTGGATTCAGCCTCCAGATGTGGTGGTTGCCACATGGTTGACATATAATCCAATAGCGATATATGTACAATAAGCTAATATCAGCTGATACATTGGCCCGGATGATCTATCTGTCTACACTTTACAATAAGGTACACTAAATCTTGAGTAGTTATCAGGGAACACATGAGGAACTAACTGCTAGTGAACCATTAGTTAATGAGTAACTCCTAATCACATTTCATAGACTAGCTAATGATTAGTTAATGATTAGTTAATTGGAAAAAGTGTGAGAAACAAACAAGGAACAACTTGATAATTACTTAGTAAGTACTCAGTAATATGTATCACTTTACTTAGAGGGGACACAAAAAAAGTAACTAATGTTTAAGTAATTATTGGGCGCCAGACGGAGCCACGGTGCCTCTGTAAAATAACCTCGGGAAGGAACTTGTTGTTGATTGGTGCATCTGAACTGGATTTTTTTTTTAATTACCTGCTTCATGTAGTTCTACTGGAACAGCAAAAATGACAGAAAGTTAGTTTTATAAATCTTACCTACTGCACCTTTAAGTTAAAATGTCCACAAATCCACAATGTCATTATTTAAATAGATAATTACAATATGTA
Source organism: Perca schrenkii (assembly GCA_025617405.1). Taxonomy (NCBI): domain Eukaryota; kingdom Metazoa; phylum Chordata; class Actinopteri; order Perciformes; family Percidae; genus Perca; species Perca schrenkii. The sequence continues at coordinate 9,381,714 of CM046792.1, forward strand.
ATGCATCATCTATTGATTTAGAGATGTAGTTCTGCATAATATGCTTATTCTTGCTTTATTCAGAAAAAAAAAGCCTTTACCTGTCCATCAAATGACCGGACTGTTCGGACTCCACTCACAGAGCAGGAAGCTTTACTGCTGGGGGAACAGGAGGCGGAACCTCCTTTCACAACACATTTCTCATTGGCTGAACAGCGGAATTTAGGATCACACTGTACTACTCCACCTTCTGAACATACACAGCGATTGTTACATGACTGTCCTGGATAGAACACCTGAGGAAAGAGGAGTAGTAATAGAAGTGGCATAAGGAGCAGCAATATTATTAAAGAAGTTGTTTTAGCAGAGGTATTAGTTGTAGTAAAGGTGGAGTTTGATATCATTGCTGCTTTTGTAGCCCACCTGTCCAGTTTGATAATACTGTCCTTCGTACCGACAGCCACACTCTGCCAGAGGGACACACTTGTCATCACTCAGCATGAATCCATCGTCACACACACAGCCTTCTGTGCAGGGCGCTCTCCCGTCACAGCCCTCAGGGGGGGCCAGACCACTGCAGGTGGGCTGGCAGGGGGGGGCACACTGATCATAGCGACTGTTGGCACCACATGACGGAGCTGGCACAGGGACACACATGGGAAGTCAATCAAAATACAATACAGTACAGAGTGATTATGTTCCTGACAAACAGTCTTTCATTGTCCAAACATTTTGTTTTTTTACAACTGCTTACATCGGTTTTCAAAACTGTGTCGCCTTTTTTCAAAATTCTAAACACAATTCCCAAAATTGCAAACCCAAAACGCTAAATGCCTCAAATCTCTTTCAAAATGAAACACTGCATTCAAAATACCATAAACACATCTCAAAGTGAAGCATTTGCATCAAATGGCAAACACTTCTTCCATAATAGTACATTTTTGGATATACCATGTACACACTGTTGTTCTAAATCTAAAGCTCTTTTGTCTTTCATAAGCTTATATCTACATTTCCATACAATGTTTTAGAGTGGCTGGGCAATATTTTGATATATCGATATCATGATATAAGACTAGATATCGTCTTAGATTTTGAAGAAGTGTAATATCGTTACATGGTAAGTTTAGTCTTTTCCTGGTTTCAAAGGCTGCATTACAGTAAAGTGATGTAATTTTCTGAACTTACCAGACTGTTCTAGCTGTTCTATTATTTGCCTTTACTCACTTAGTCATTATATCCACATTATGATGGTTATTTATCGAAAATCTAAATGTGGAAGATATTTTGTGAATGCGCCAATTGTCAACCTTACAATATCGTTGCAATATCGACATCGAGGTGTTTGGTCAAAAATATTATGATATTTGATTTTCTCCATATCGCCAGCCCTATTTTAGAGTGAAAGTAATCTCCAGTGATAAGTGTGGCCCTGATCTCATCAGTGATGGCTCTCCTTCCTTCTCTTCTTTGCCTTCGTGCTCCTCTTCTTCCAAGTCTTCCTCCTTTAACTTGTCCTAATTGTCATCCCCTGCCCTCTCCCTCCTACTCCCCTTGCTCATTGTCTATTGTTGGCATCCATTGTCCAAAACAGGTAATCTGACCTTTGACCTATTTATTGGCCTATACTAAAGCAGTGGTTGGTTAATGTTCAGTTAAGCATTTAGTGTCTGCACATGTGAGTGTGTGTGTGTGCGAATAAGTGTAGCAATTTGATTGGTTGTGTTCGGAAAAGGAAAGCAAGTCACTTCCTGTTAGATTTTTGTGTCTTAGGTAGAGAATTGTGTGTGTTTTGAAAAAAGTGTGTGCGTGCGTGTCTTACGACAAAACTGTTCGGTTCTCCAACTCTCCACTGTAGCTCTGGCCTGCTGACAAGAGGTGCTGAAAGCCGATAGGCTGTTGCACAGGGCTGAGGCGTGGCCTTGGTACATGCACAAATCAAAAACGCAGTCTGTGAGGAAGGGGGTGTGGTCCAGTTTACTGTGACACTGTCTGTATGGACAGAAAAGACAGTCAGAGTGAGGGCTCAGACACGTCAACTGTACATGTTTAACAACCCTTCACTGGGATTGATCATTTATAAATCTCACCACATCTAGTTGTTGGTTCATTATTTCTTACTAAGCATAAATACATATTTCTTTACTAACCCATGAGGAGGTACATTAATGAAGTGTTATTGAAATGATAGACATCCTCTGGCCGTAATGTTGAATATTAAGCGCCTGATCTGATTAATCTCTCTTTTTTTCATATCTGCAGTCAATTTTCCTTTTAATAGAGAAAGATGACATACGGTAGATGCTCATTAACATTGATCCTTCCTCGGTTCATTAGTATTAGACATACATACAGGCTGAAGACACACTTTCCCCTCAAGTCAGACTATGTAACTTTTGATGAACAGAAACAAAAACTGATACCAATACAAAACCAATACAGAACGCATATTAATGTTAAAAAACCTCATAAAGTGAAATGTTCATGCCACGGGACCTTTAAAGAAATGCCAATAAACCAGAGCACGTTTTTCTGCCATCCCGTAATGCTGTGTGGACCAGCCAGACCCTCCTCCGCGGACACACAACAGCGCGTTCAATGCACCCCCGTTTCAGTTTAAAAAAACTTGTTGCTCATTTTGTAGGGGCTGAACGTAGCCCAGGAGGACGTACCGAAAGGGTCCAAGCTTGTCAGCGATGATGCCACAGTAGCGCTGCTGTTGGTAACGCAGTAGCAGTGCAGGCTCACACTCAGGACATTTACCATCAGGACAGTCACTGGTGCAGCCAGCTTGGCCTCCTGCCTGCATTCAATGACATTCAAAAGCAAAACTGTCAACATATGCAGAGTATGCAATATACTTAAAGCTACAGCCTTTCTAGTTCCCTCTTCATGTCGCTGTACTCCTCCTGCAGCTTGGAGAGCAAACACAATGTGTTGATGCACAAAACAGGGAATTTGGTCTATCAAAAAAGTCTATCTTTAAAAGCTATTGCCTATATTAGCATCAGCTGATCAGCTCATGTCGATTCCCCCATCACTACCAAATGAATATTGAATAAATTAATCTCTCTGTGGCCACTGTAGACAGAAAGAACAATTAGAGCATCCAGATGGCGTCATCTGGAGTGGGGTTCTGCAATAGACTTAATATGTACAGCTGTACACATCTGCTTTGTGCTTCTAGTATTCGACTTAATGGTGTTTTCACTTGTGTGTTTTTAGGGTTTGTGTAAGATACTCATGGGTCCTTCTTGGTAGACCCAAAAAGACCCCCAGTCTCAACTGATACACACCTTCCAGCTGTGTCCAAAGTCATTAATGTTTTTAGCCTGGGTGCCATCCGGTTTCATTAAGTCATCACCAGGTTTGCCATTGTAGTTTCCACACAAGCCTGATAAAGAGAAACAAGCAACAAGCAAATTCAATCGTGGACAGATGGCGAGTTTGTGATGCTTTGAATCTTGTGTAAAACATAAGCCCACTGTTAAAGGAGTAGCCCAACATCTTTTTTGGAAAACTCAGTTAGACAGCAATGACATTACCTTACATGTTCGCTTGCTTTATTTATTTATTTTGCTGTCATATGTTGAATTCTTACACAATGTTGGGTTAGGCTGCAACTAACCATTCATTTTATTATCAATTTCTTGATTAATCGTCTGGTCTTTACAATGTCAGAAAATAGTGAAAAATGTCCATCCTAGTTTCTCAAAGTCCAAGGGATGTCTTAAAATGTCTTGCTTTGTCCCAAACCCAAAGTAATTCAGATTAATATGATATCAAACAGAAAAGAGCAGGAAATCTCCATATTTGAGAGGCAGAAAACAGCATTTTCTGCGATTAGTCGATTATCAAAATAGTTGGCAATTATTTCCCATCGATCGACTACTTGATTAGTAGACTAATCGTTGCAGCACTATTATTGTAGGCAGCCTTACCAGCTGTAGCAGAAGAGAATGAACTGGGCAGCGTCAAGCTGACGTAGCCGTTCCAGTTGAAGCTGAGCGTCAAACCAAAAGATGTCGTCACAATGCCAAAGAAGCCACGACGGAACAAGGAAAGCTTTCCGTCTTCCGTGGAGAAAGGCAGGTTCACTGATTGGCTGTTTACCTGGGGGGGGAGGGGGTGTGGTACAGAATCAGTATAGCAGCTGCAGAAGGCAGATATATCACACCTGTAACATCACATTCAGTCATTACTATAAAATGTAACAATAATGGACAAAGCTTTTGGGCCTGAAAAGTGAAGCCAAAACTGAAGCTCCTTAAACCTGCATTCTCTCTAACGTCCAACAGGAGGAGACTCCACTGGCTCCAAAAATAAGTCTGTTTCTATAGAAGTCTATGAGAAAATGAGCCTACTTCTCTCTTGATTTATTACCTCAGTAAACATTTTCATAATGCGTTTATGGTCTCAATCTCTAGTTTCAAGTCTTCTTCAATACAGCATGATGTTCATCTAGTAAATGATGGTCCCATTTATTTTAAAATAGAGGATAAAGCAGGGGATGCTTTAGGACAGAGGCTTAGCAATGCTAACCATGCTAACACTGTGGACATTAAAATAGACCTAGTTTTTGACTGTTTCATCTCAAACTTTGACTCTCTATGTGTTTTCTCTTCGGCAAAGTTAACTGTTACATTTTTGTCGCCTAAAAATGTCTTGTTCAGTGTTCTGCCAACCAAGCTAGCTAGCTACCACTAGCGTTAGCTGGTAACTTAAGGGAAAGTTTGCCAAATTTTTTGGACTGCTGTACATGCAGATGAATGGCGGAGCGGCAGTACCCGCAGGTAAAACCCCGCTGGATAGCTTGCTTCAGATGGGTTGCAAGTCTGCAACTTTCCCCCTTTAGTGTTTAGCTTAGCGCAGGGTCATTGCCACCATAAACAACACTGGCTAGGCCGCGTCATCCTCCCCAGCTCCACATACATGTCAAAAATCGTCACATTGTGTTTCAAAAACCCAAGATGGCGACGCATGTTTGGCCAAACTCGAGGCTTCAAAACAACCAATGAGTGACGTCACAGATGCTATGTCCATTATTTTTTTATGGTCATTCCACAGAGTACTGATCACTCAAACTGTATACAAGTTATATTAAGACTTGTGTTTGTCTCTGGAGCATTGGTGTGCTGTAACTAACTACAGAGTGAAACATGGAGCCTTGGTGAGCAGGACTGGGGGTAAATACCCTAGAGGACAGACTAATCTCACCAGTATTTTCCCCACGCTGGCACGACTCATGCTGACAGTGATGTTTCCGAATACAGTAAGAGAGACGGACTTGGTGTAGGCCACAGCCTTGTTACTCCCTCTGTTCTCATTTTGGACCAGCACTTGGAACGGATCCAGGTCCTGGTTTGATCCCTTGGTGAGTTCAGACAGGACATAGGTACAAGTGCCCTGGAAATCAAACCACCATTTGTCAAAGCTTTGGTAGTGGGGGTCTCCACTGCCCTGGCATGTTGCATAGGATGTTGGGTAGCAGTCCCTAACGCCCCCCTTCAAAGCACAGAGCTCGTTCTTCTTACAGGTCACCGATGTGCACTATGCCAGAAGGGAACAGAACAGAATATCAGATCATGCAAACACACACACACACACACACACACAAACACACACACACACACACACACACACACACACACACACCAACCTTGGCTTGCCCATTAAGGCATTTACACCTGTTGGTGCAGGTGTTATCGCCCCAGAAAGTGGTGTCTGCTGGGTAATATCTGCCCTGATATGTACATCCACAGCTAGACCGAGGAACACATCTGAAACACACACAAACACACGATTGAATGTACAGTACATCAAACGTACAAAGTGTTCTTGTCTTTTGCACCCGCAAGAGTGCTGCTGTTGTTGTCCACAAATATTTAAGGTATATTTGTGATGCAGTGGTTTCTATTGTTGATATCAGGGTGTGTGTGTTAAGGAGTCATTGTTCCCTCTTAGCTATATGTTACCTGTCTCCACTCAGCACCATTCCTGGATTGCAGCTGCATCCCTCCACACAGGGGCCTTTACAGAGCTTCTCACTGTCTGGAGCAACGCAGGAGGCCGGGCAGGCGGAGCCACACGCCTCATAGTGGCTACCTGCTGGACAAGAAAGGGCTGGGGACGGGACAGTGGACATCATTGATCATCATAATTATGTTTTAGCTCATTGTTTCGAACCAATACAACACCATCCAATATTAAAGAATATAAATATGCTTGTATTAGTTTTACATTATACTTGTGTGTTCAACGGATCAATCTTCAATCACATGTTCCCATCCTGTAGTTTAAAAAAAAAAAACTAAAAGATTTGGGACAGAAAAGTTGCGACAAAAAGCCCTTTAGATTTTTACACTTAAGATTTTATGACCTTTCCTCATTTTTAGTCTGGTGCAACTATAATAGATTTGCAGGATAAAGCCTGACCCCTAACCCTGCATTAGAGTGCTGATCGGGCCGCATTTTTCTGTCCGAGCCCAGCCCGCGTCCGACATAGCAGTAACCGAACCCGACCCGAGCCCGACAAGCATTAAGATATTAATGTCCGAGCCTGACACAGTTAAAATCTCATTATTTTCTCATACTAATGACACATGTACGTTTGTTTGTATGGAAAGCCCGCTTTTATTAAGCAACTAGAGGAAGGCATTCGGAAATGTCAACAGATGAGCGCATCAGTGCACATGGGGCAACAAGCGCATGTTAACACTGGCGCGCTACCTATATAATAAGCTTTAAAATGTTCAATGCCTTATCGCGCTGATGTGACTGAGCCTGACCCGACCCGAACATCATTTCTAAATATCTGTCCGAACCCGGCCCGGCCCGTCGGGTGGCGTCGGGCTCGGGTCAGGTATCCATCCTCTACCCTGCATGGCAGCCTTTCGTGCCTCTAGTGATTGACTCCATATGTGTGAAGGTGAGGCGTTACGATTCTTAAAGACAATTTGCCTCTAATCCAAAAGAGGGGAAGTGTTGGATAGTGATGCACAGGTTCACGAGACATAAGATCAGTTGTTGTAAGTTCAAACCTTACAATTACACTGCAAAAAAACAGACACAGTTGAACACCATACGTAAAAAATAAGCAACACCTTGCAGTTATGACAGTGTTCAAAGCAATAATATTTTGCTTAGTGACTTACGGCATTTGGTGACCATTCTCCACTGAGGATTGACTTTCACTCCTTCTGACAGACAGGCATCTTGATAACTCTTCAGGTTATCACAGAGCGTTTGTCTTGCACCTGGACAAACACACACATTATGATTCACAGGAACTCTCAACGCATAGATCCTGACATACTAAGACGTCAAAGAATTATTTGATACATGCATTGATATTGTTTATGTGAACATTAATATGTGATCTGTGAATATTTTCAGTGTTCATTCTGCCCAAAACTGTGAACTTCAGTATTGGCTCACCTTTATTGATACAGACATCGTAGACGCAGTTATTCAGGTACATAGAGGGGTCAATCTGTTTGTGGCAGGCTGAGAATGGTCCATCTGACTCGCTCAGACTCCCACAGAGACTGGGTTGGCGGTAGTGTGTCTGCTGCTCTAGTGAACACTGGGGACAGCGACCAGCACAGTTATCGCTACAGAACAGGTCGGACTTGTCATCCACCTTCCACGCCTGGATCATTTTCAGCACAGCAGAGAGACTGGAACCTGCAAGTCAAAAGCACAACATGTGAACTTCTGGCTGAATGAACAATTTAATATTCTCTTCCAAAGCTTGATGAGATATCTTAAGTTGAGAGGACTGTTGACGGCCCGGTGGCTCAGTAGTTAGCACTGCTGCCTAAGGGTGCTCCGTGTTCCTCCCACTATAAAGACATGTTAGGGGATTACCTCCACCATGACCATTTTCAGTGATGCTTCGGTTTCCACCACCACCTCATGTCAGGGGCGGGACTAGAAGGGGGCCACATGGGGGCACGGGGGGCACCGCCCCCCCCTGAAATATGAGTGCTGTCAGTCTGACAATTGTGATTTCCATTGGATCAGAGTTCCGTCACTTGGCTGCCTGTTCTGCAATCTTCCCAGCCCTTGTCACATGAGCAACTAATGTTACCATGACAACTATCTAAAATTCTGATACCATGGAACCAGCACTGGAATTTTTTTTTTTTTAAACTGGCAGACTGAGCCTATAGAAAATGTGTATTGAAAATAATGAAAAACAATTGAAACTATTAATGAATGTGATGTTTTATTTAGCACAATTACATTATGTTCTATCCTATGGAATATTTTCCATATTTCTAAGCAGATTTTCTAAGGTGTGTTCTGATAAAATGTGCCCTGTGCCACCCCACTTAAATCCTGGAATCGCTCCTGCTTCATGCTACCTGGCACTGCACACCAATTCTACACTTCTGGGGGAAAGTGTAATTTCCACCTCTATTAGATATTTGAAGTTACATTTTGGCCACATTGGACAACTTGTTGCACCCGACCATCTCTCCTGTTACAGTGTTCTCCCTCTATGCCCCCCTTCCCCACCTGTTGGTTCGGGCAGGTCATCGCTCCCGTCTCCATTGTAGTTTCCACAGAGGCCTCCCAGCTGTTCATAGTAGGAGGATGGCACTGTGATGTACAGCCTCATGTCCCAGTCATATTTAACACTCAGGCCAAAGTCAGTGGTGAGGGAAGCATAGATTCCACTCTGCTCTACAGAGACCTTTCCACCCAACAAAGTGACAGGCATGTACTGACGTTCTCCATTCACCTGAAAGTAAAAACAGAAAAAACATTAAAACAAACTGTATGTCTCTAACACTGCATATGAACAATGGTAAATACAGTAAATGCATTGCAAGACAAGAACAGATTGTGAGGAAGTTGTGTGTAGTTGTATGGAAAGCAAAGAGAACTGTGTTAAGAGAGCTAGAAATCATAAAAAGGTATGCTTGCATTCAGGGCTTTAAATTGACACCCTCCAACCTGCCAAAAGCTGGTAAAAATGATCTTTGGCCAGTAACATTATGTTACTGTCCAATTTGCGGGATATGAAAGCAGCAAACAACACTACATCTGTTAGAATCAGCCAGCTGCAGAAATGTTGCCGGGTTGGTCGGTTTTCCGGCAAGAAATTTGGGCGGTTTTGTGTGTGTTTGGCTTGGAAATGTAATCTTTATCTGGCAACACTGCTCGTAGTACTAATCCTACATTTCCCATGAACACCATGTTGTGATGTGTCGTACAACCGTTGGCTATGTGTCTAGCGTGCAGTATCGATGAAATTAAGTAATTAAGTTATTAAAATGTGTTGAAATTAGTAAAAAGCACTTGGCTGGTGGAAAATCTGATTGGCTGGTAAATTTGTACTAGCCATGTTGGCTGGTGATTAAAAAAGTTAATTTAAAGCCATTAGTTCATTGGCATCAGCGGCTTCATTCATGCTTCGCCAGCTGCTTGGCTACTAAGCTGACTGTAGCTGCGTTGCTTTAAGAAATTATTATTAAAACATTGCTTGTGCTCCTTTTGGGTTTGAGCTGTTTCTTTTAAATTATCTGAACCTTCTGGAGCCAAAGATCCTTAACAAAAGTCTGTTGCTGACACACATACTCAGGAAGAGAAATTATAAACTCTGTGATAATAGAACTATAAGTATATTTAAAATAAACAAACTAGAAAGTAACTTATGTGTTAGAAGGGTCCAAATACAAGTCACATTTGTGTGAAGGGTAAGGTCATGTCATGATTTGAGAGAGGTCTTTGTAGGGCGATATGGAGAAAATCAAATATCACAATATTTTTGACCAAATACCTCGATATCGATACCGCAACGATATTGTAGTTTAGACTATTGGTGCTTTCACAAAATATTTACACAATGAGATTTTTGATAAATAATCATCAGTAATTTGGATATAATGACTAAGTGGGTAAAGGCAAATAATAGAACAGTTACAACAGTCTGGTAAGTTCAGAAAATGACATCACTTTACTGTAATGCAGCCTTTAAAACCAGGAAAAGACAACACTTATGCATACATATTACAATATAACGATATCCAAAATCTAAGACGATATCTAGTCTCATATCACGATATCTATATAATATCAATATATTGCCCAGCTCTAGGTCTTTGTGTAGTTTAGTATTCTAAAGATCATAAAGATGTTTCTATATTTGAACATATTATTACATTCACTGCTAGTTACAGTATACTAGGAGATCTGTTACCTCTACTTGTCCATTGTGTCTGCCGATGATAATTGTCTGCCCGTGAACAATGACGGTTACAGTCCTCACATATGTAACTTGAAGGTTACCTCGATGGTCATTCTTGGTCGTCACAGTGAAAGGCACAAGGCCAGACGCCGTCTTTGCAACTGTTGTCATAATGTAAGTGCAGGAACCCTGAAAGAAAAGATGAATGTTGGCCAACAAGCACCAGAAACAGGGAGTTTGAGTTATAGTAATATGACATTGCTCTTCCACCACACAGGCAAAATAACAACGGCTGCTTGAAAATGCAGCAGAACAAGGCCGTAGTTGTTTGTGTGTGTGTTGTTAAGGAAAAACTCAGGAGCAGCACAACTCATATTTACAGACGTGAAGAATGTTCTGGAGACATTAATGACCTACACAGAAGCATTTAATGAACTGTTGATTGAGGAAAATTAGGATTAGCGATAGAGTTACAGTAAACACATGTAAGATCATTTGGTGCCATCCCAAGTGTCTGTGCATTTGCAAGAGGCATATGTCTATCGCTGAACCTGTCAAGTTTGGGTTATCCAAAGATATTGATGGCACCGTAACAAAGATGCTCACCTTAATCTAGTTCAGTCAACCTTTTCTGGGAAATAGTTTTGGGAAATGTTCCAATCCACATGCCAACTGACCTCTACAGCCCTCTTCAAATAATGCTGCACTAAGGCAAAACATAACACACCTCCCAAGACGATTGTGATTGGTTTAAAGAAATGCAAACACCCCAGAGCGTTTCTTTCTCCTATCCCAGAATGCATCTGGGGTGTAGCCTGACCTTACTTGCAGCGCTGTGGAGATAGAGCTGGCAATGTTAGACTAGTGGATATCTGGTGATGATTGGTCGGGCTGTCCCAACCCTACCTGGAAGTCAAAGAGTCGGCCATCAAACGTCATGTAGTGGGGGTCACCCACTGCCCGGCAGGTAGCTGTAGAAACATGGACGCATATTCCCTTCACACATCGCTCCTTCACTCGACATTTCACCTTTTCACAGGGATCCGGGGCTGGTGTAGGAGGGGGAGTACCACCTACAGGAAATACAAACACACCATATGCATTACATGTAGCACCATGACACATTTTATTGTGCCATCATCATTAACTGTGCACGATACTTCATCAATTTTCTGTCATCCCTTTTAGCCATAGATGAAGTGATATTCAGTTATCAACCCATTCAGCCTCCCTTTTCTCATGCTAAACAGTTATTTCGTATATATTTGTAAATACAGTATATTGTATGTCTCTATTTCTGTATATATTGTGTATTTCTTATTAATGTTAAATGTTTGTTTGTGTATGTATGCACAGTTCACCAAAGCAAATTCCACGTAAGTGTAACTTACGATGGCAATATACCCTTTTCTGATTCGTGACTGAATGAATCCATCATTTTTATGCATGTGTGTGTTGTGGACAACAACAGCAGTGTGTGTGTGTGTGTGTGTGTGTGTTTGTGTGTGTGTGTGTATACCTCCAGAACAAACTCCTGCAATGCCATATGCATTGTAGATTGTTCCCCCGTAGGCGTAGACTGCCATACGGGCGTCACCTTGCACTGTGACATGACTCCTTTGTTTCCCCACTGGCACGTTGGACCACACCCAGCCATTATTCGACAGGAATTCGCTCCACTTAGGTGTTTGGCACAGTCCCTTCACGCACACCTTCACACTGCCGGCCCCCTGCCTCTCTGACAGGATGGCAACATCATTGTCAAATCCACTCACCGTCTCCACCGCCCAATCAGTGGCAAGCTTGCAGGAAGGCGTCAGCGTTATTAGAAAGGGGTCATTTGGTAAGTTGTTGCTGAGAAGCAGCACCATTACTTTCTTGTCGCTCTTGACGACCAGTGGCTGTCTGTTGATCAATTTCTGAAAGGTGACGCTCCCAGCTGTCGGCAGTCTCCTGTGTGTGTAAGTGTGATATGTTTACTTACTTAGTTAGATAAGTATAGTCCAAGTTTAGATGAACTGAGTAAAAATAAATATACAGTTTCATTAATTGTTAATATTTTGATAAAGAAAATAGAGGCACACAGAAGTTTCAGAGGGAAGAATGGACAAAAATGATGACTATGATTTAGCAAAATCAATCATAGAGGATTTTACTTTAATTACACAGCTTTGTTGAATACTTGATTCTGGTTGGTCAATTACAATATTGGACCTACATAATGAAGTTCGTTCACTGCTGGCAACAAGTTAGCAATCAAACACAACAAAGGCTGTCACTTGAATGGCGTTTTGAGCTAACGTTAGCAATCAAAAAATCATAGATAGCTAAAACGTTTTTGAAACGAGAAATGATTTCCATCTTTCTGTTATTGTTTGTAATGAGAAAAGTTTATTATTTTTTTCTTGAAGTCGGATCCGGATCCCTTGGCGTCATGCCGTAAACCGTTTAAATCTGAGCATGCGCAACTCACATCTCACATCTGCACTCGACTCACATCGGGTAGTGACAGTGTGTCAGTACCCGATCCGTTCCACTGGCACGATCCGTTCTGCGCATGTGCAAGATGACACGTATGCCATGACGTAGGCGCAGATGATAATGCTGCGTTCATGCCATTCAGTCTAAAATAACGTTAAGTCAAACTTAATGGGAAAAGCAGGCTACAGCTAAATTAAGACTTTACAGTAATAACAATAAAATAATAAAAAGTATTGAGTGATTGTATTTTAAATGAGCACAAGTAAAGTAGAACTGACGTAACAGCTGTTATATATGTTAACGTTTATTTTTAAGTTTTATTTTGAGGGTCTTTTAAAGTTTACATGCTGTCTCAGCTAGTTAGCCGAATTAGCTGTTAGCTAAATTAACGTTAGCTTCCCGGTGGAGGCTAACGGCAGACCGCTATAATCACCTAGCGGTCCGCCGAATTAACCGTTAGCTAAACTAACGTTAGCTTCCCGGTGGAGGCTAACGGCAGACCGCTATAATCACCTAGCGGTCCGCCGAATTAACCGTTAGCTAAACTAACGTTAGCTTCCCGGTGGAGGCTAACGGCAGACCGCTATAATCACCTAGCGGTCCGCCGAATTAGCTATTAGCTAACTAACGTTAGCTGGAGGCTAGCATGTGAACATCTTGCGCATGCGCAGAACGGATCGTGCAGGTGGAAGCGGTGCCGTTATTCCGAGGTGGTGGTGGCATGAACGCAGCGTAATCATCTGCGCCTACGTTATGGCATACGTGTCATCTTGCACATGCGCAGAACGGATCGTGCCGGTGGAACGGATCGGGTACTGACACAGTGCTCTTATTCTTGGTCATCTTACATCCTGCTTTGCTCCCGTAATACCTACTACGGCCACTGGAGGGCATTGTCAAACTATAGGTTATTTTTGCTGCTGCAAATGACTTATGTGGGCGTTTTCTGGAGAGGAAAGTCTCATTACACTGTGTTCTTATATGTTAGATAGATAGATGGATAGATAGGTAGACAGACTGGCAGAAACAAAACATGATAGCCTTTGCTGTAGCTTCAACAGTATAATGTATATTGTAATGAATAATATTGAACTCAACTGTTTTTCTAAGTTATTGTCCTTGTGCAGTGTCACCTCAGTGTTGTCTTCAGCAGCTACAATCACTGCCCAGTTTGTAGCCTTACTGCTGCCGGTCCAGGGTACCATGTATTCTTTACCCAGGCTTGCCACATGGGGGAGCTGTTCATACACATGGTCACACGTGTAACTCAACGACAGACACTGGTGGCCTGCTAGGACAGCAACAGGCTTCTGGGATCGAATTCGCGTGCCTGTCAAAGTTGTATGACTTCTTACGAGGCAGGATGCGTAGGGTGCCAGGTTAATGGTCACTGCCGTCCCACGCTGCCACCTAACCCCACCTCTCAGTGCCACATCAGCACCAGGTAAGATGGTGATCTGGTTCTGGCTATTGCCATTAACGATAGCCAGTAGAGTGTCCATGTTAGGCACGCCTCCTGTGGGCGTGTACACAAAGTAGTCAGTGCCCAGCTCTTCTGTTGGGGAAACCACCGTGCCATCCCCTGTTGAGGAGCGTTGGTTAAAAGAGACCACAGAGATTGCAGTACTAGATGAGATTCGAACCGCTGAGTTTGCAGTAACAAGTTGCTTCTTGAGCTCGGATCCACATGGCAGAGAAACCCAACGGCTTTCACCTGCAGAGAGAGTCAGCCGGCTGGAGAAAGACACTGAATCCACCTGCAGATCAATACGTCTGGATTTGTTAAACATTCATGAGCACATTAAAACAGACTGGATGTTGTCTTTCATGGAAATGTAAAATGAGCCTAATGGGAGCATAAAATTATTCTGAATTAACGCAAGTACATTTCCAGGATAAAAGAATAAGAAGGATAAAGAAAATGTGGACCTTGCAGCAAGGCAGGCCTGTTTGGTTCTCTCTGGGAATTATTGTAAAGATTTACAAAGAATATTTTTACATCAAAATGGTTTTGATGTCACACTGAATGCTTGCTCTTGGGGAATTACTAGAATTGTTGGGTCTTTGTAAATTATAGAGTGTGGTCTAGACCTACTCTATCTGTAAAGTGTCTTGCGATAACTCTTGTTATGAATTGATACCATAAATAAAATTGAAATTGAATTGAATATTAAGATCTGTGTTTGTCTTTGGTGAATGTGCCTTCTGGGCTCCAGCCTGAAATGTACTTTTCATTTTGCTAAGATGCAGACATCCGCATGCTGCATGAATGATAATTAAAGGACTTTTTTTTTGCACTGTTGCATTGTCCAACTCATTTACTTAAAAACATGATTTTCACCTGTATGTTAACATTGGCTGCAGAGCCCTGAGCAGTCAGAACCACATGGAGTCTGTGATCAAGAAAAACACCCTGGTAATTAGGAAGAAATGTTGTGATGAACTCCTTTCCTGTAGAGCAACCATGGCATACTGGAGAAGAGAGAAGAGAGGAGATTTTGCAAAGTAAATCAAAGCATTACAAAGAACTTAGACTTAGTACTGTATTGCTGGCCTCCTACAGGTATACCTGCCAAGAGCGCAGAACAAACAGCCAAACACACCGCAAGGATTTCCATGGCTGAAAGAGAGAGAGACAGAGGGACATACACAATTGTGAACCAATAAACATAATGTTACATAACAATGTTACATAACACGTGCTTTTTCAAAGGAAAAGCACGTGTTGACTAATGTAATACCAGGCCCGTAGCCAGCCTAGTTGGACCTTTTTGCAGTTTTTTCCGCATTTTGTATTTAACTATGAGGTTCAAATACTTCATTTTGGTGACTTTTTATGCACACATTTTGGATTAGTTTATCTGCTGGTATCATAACGAGCACCCTTTTTGATGCACCGAAAATATTTACTACAATTTTGTCAAATTACTTACCAAGATCATTTACCACCTTCTTTAGTCCAAATGCACGCATGCACGCGCACGCACGCACGCACGCACGCATACACACACGCCTTAAACCTCACCGATTTAGCAATAAGTGCATGAAGTTAGTTGCGTGGATTGTTGCGTAAATACATTAGAAGTTAGATTGTTACATGTCACGTGCCAGTTAACATATATACAGAAGTACTGCTTTTAACAAGATTAGGGCTTCAGTTTGGCTTAAAAGACAAGTTTAGGAAGACAGGGACAGATTGGACTGTCACTGACACCAGAACAATGGGTGGAGGCCCTTCATTTTCAACATGACAAAAATGTGGAGACATGAGGTATGCACGTTTTAATTTACACTATGTGTTTTTATGTTGTAGCTGGTTGATGGAATGCTGGGTACTTAAGTCCTGAACAATGTATAATCGTGTTATAAACTCATCTTCGGTTGTCTGTGTAAAATGTGTAAAATCTTAACCCGAGAAAACATATTAGATTAAAGTAGTAGAGCATAAAGAACATTATTTTCCCCTATAATGTACTCTAAATAAATGTATATTGTTACATGTTACCTCCAAGATGATTTGCAGATGCAGATATTTCTTGATTTACAATTTTATTTATTCAAAAATATGTACACACACGCACCGCACGCACACTCACATACACAAACACACACACACACACACACACACACACACACACACACACCTCAGTATAACACAAAGCAGCTGCACAAACCCCAAACTCAAAAATCACCAATGCCCCAAACAATTCTAACAAAATGGACTGAGTTTGTTGTACTGGGGTCCCTTCTACGTTTTCTTTTCTCTTTAGGACTACTGAGAGAACCTGTAGAAAAGGAATCATCCGACCATCTGTGCTACATGTGTCAAACACAAAAGACCATAGGGTAAGTAGCCATCCAAAGACCTTCAATTGAGTCATATTTCTCATATTTCTCTCTCTCTCTCTATCTCCCTGATGGCCGCTCATCAAGAGTCAGGTTCTGTCCGAGGTTTCCGCCTGTTAAAGGAGGTTTTTCCTCAACGCTGTCGCACCAGATGTTACTGAGTGTGGTCTAGACAGGCTCTATCTGTAAAGTGTCCTGAGATAACTTCTGGTATGTTTTGACACTATAAATAAAAACTGAATTGAGTTGAATTAAGTGAAGCTAAAGTTTTACTTTAAAGAGTTTTGACTAATCAGAAATGAATGCTGTAGCATGAATCCAATCAAACGAATGTTATTACAGCTTGATGATGTTGATAACTTTATTGTATAAATTCTGAAAGGCAAAGTAGTTTAAAGATCATTTAAATAATCAAGCTTAATCGTCAGATCACTTACAGAAATATTGAACCCTCAATCTTTGTGACATTGTAATAAAATATTTACCGTACAAAATGCTTTTGGTTTGTCTTCCATATTAATACAGCTGGTTGAGCAAAACCGGTTTAAATATGTCAGAGGAACGTTAGTCTGTACTAACATTGTCGATTGCTGGGATTAAGCCTGACATCTGCCGCGTGATGTCCCTCTCCTTATGTGGACGGTTGTGATTGGTCTGAAGAAATACAAACAAGCCAGAGCATTTTTCCCTCTCTAACCAGAACAGATAAGCAGGTGGCCGGGTTGGGTCAGTGGGTAGAGCAGGCGCACATATACATAAAGGTTTATACCTCGACGCAGAGGTCCAGGGTTCAAGTCAGACCTATGACGATTTCCTGCATGTCTTCCTTCTCTCTCCCCTTTCTCACCTAGCTGTCCTGTCCATTAAAGGCGGAAAAGCCCCCCCAAAAAATAGATAGATATAAAATAGAATAGATATGCGGTGTAGCCAGACATTACTCCATACTCCAGCACTGTGGAGGTCTGGCAATGCAAGACTACAGGAATGCTAAATTTGCATTTTGTAAATCCGAATTATAGATACATTTGCACTATGGCTATGGTTATGGCTAACTTGCATTAGCTCTAATACTAGTTGAAGTAGCAGAAGTACAAGCACTTGTAGTACTGACAGTAACACTAGGTCACAGAACTGAACAGAAACATGCACTAAAGCTACCTGAAGGAGCCGGAACTGTGTAAGACCATAGTTTTAAAAACAATGCTTGAAAGTTTCCATGATTCTGTAACACAGTGTTACAGTGTTACTGTGTTAGTGAACAGTGTCACAGCTTTTTGTCAATCATATGTATTTGTCTCTCACTGCAAGCAATTATAAAACAATCAAATTACAGCTGCATTCTTTACTCCCTGCAGTGGAATTGCATGGACTAGAATAACATCTGTATTATTTTATCGTGCATACAATTATGTCCTGTAAGCATTGGGTAACAAGGTAAATTAATAAATGCCAGATCCAGAGTAGTGCAAATAAATCCTCAAACAAATCACAAAAAGTCAAAGAAAAACAATTTAAATCATGCTCACAGTTTGATTTTCAGAAATTCATGTCCGCTACTAATTTTATAACTGACAAAACCTGCACTGTATAGTAATAATAATAATGGAGAAATGCAAATCAATACTAATTAAAGTGCTCATATTATGCTCATTTTCATAATATGACGTTACAAAGTGACGAGCGTTTGTCTCGGAAGTAAAGGCTGAACTGAGCTGTTTGGAGCAGTTTCTGAACAGTGTTTTCTGTTGGAGATGGTAAGTCCCTTTGGGGGGGACTTTGGGCTTTTTCACTTTGCAAACCTATAACATGCACAAAAAAGATATATAACACAATAAGGAAAAGGGAAAAAAGTCAAAAAGCATAATATGAGCACTTTAAATATCCTTTCCACACTTTGAGAGGAAACTAAACAACCATTTAATTATTTACATAAACTACCTGTATATTGAGTTTATATACGGTAGTGATGAACTGCATTTCATCACCCGCAGTCTTTATATTGTTTACTTCATAAACTATACACATGTAACATGTCATAAACCTAAACATTTTCATCAAAATAGCCAAGATCCAATGTCATAATGTAAAACCCTGTTATAGTTCCCCAACCAGCACGATTATCAGCAGAGGCATCCATACCCATACTGTACCTGTAGCTGACCATGGAGAGAGTGGATGGAGGGAGGCAGGACAGAGGGAGACTTATATCAGCGAGGGGCGGAGAAACATCACATCACATGCTGGTGTTTAGTTCTGCTTGATTTAAAAGCAAATTGAATATTGGTGTGTTAAAGAAATTGCCGTGTGGTTACTGCATGGCAAAGGTGTTGGCCTGATGTGGATGTGTTTGCACATGTCACTTAGTTATATAAACATCAACCAACATTATCCATTCATCCTGGCATCCTCTCATCCATACATTTCTCCTCTCTCGTTTCCGTCATCTAATTCCAGCTGAGATGACGCTTCTTAAAATCGGTTGTTGAAGTCATTGGTGAATTTACACCATCAGACCGTTTAACGCTTCGTCCCACACCAGGCTTGCTTTGGGATGAAGGTTGTCATAAAATGTGTAATCTGGATCAACGGAAAGACATTTCCAGGATAAATGCCTGAAAAATACACCTTATTCAGACCATGCCTCCCTCCCCATTTGTCTTATTTTACACATACCCTTTGAAAGTGAACTTCCTGTTCCTGTTGAAGGTTGAGTCGAGTGTGCACCTTGCTTGACAATTGGTTGTTTTTCCATTTAGTTTTTGAAGGTGTATTTTAAAGACACAAAAGTCCAAATAATCTCTTCTTTATTAACTAACCCACATCTAACCTGAGCATCCTTAGCTGGCAGACTCTGCTCTTAAACTGTTGATGCCATTTCCAAAAACTTTGAAATTGGATTTTCCACACTTGTTGGTCTGAAAACAAAGAAGCAGAACCGGATTAAGGTGGACCCCAATATGAGACTAAAACCCTCCAGTTTGGAGCCAGACATTGTGTCCCTGATGCCTCAGCATAAACAGCACCATTCTTCCCATTAAGATGGCAAAATAGACAATGAGTGAGTCAGCTGTTTGTAAAACTGTCATTTAATTTGGCTGTAATTTGTAATATACGCTACTGTTGAAGTAGGATGGCTATTTTCTTTTGGGATATTTTGGCATTTAGGTTCATTTTAATTTTTTTAAGATTATTTTTGGGGCATTTTAGGCCTTTATTTTCACAGGACAGATGAAGACATGAAATGGGAGAGAGAGGGGGAATGACATGCAGCAAACGGCCGCAGGTCGGAGTCCAACCCGCGGCAGCTGCGTCGAGGAGCAAACCTCTATATGCGCCCGCTCCACCAACTGAGCTAACCAGGCCACCATAACTTTTTTTTTATTGGGCAAGTGGTCCTAGCCTGGCTCTGCCCTCCTATGTACTTCCACTCAATTTAGATTTTCCTTCAGTACTACGTCTGGGTTTGCGGTATATTCGCAGGTTTTCTCTGGCCAGTCTTTACCGGTCCAATCAGCGAACAGAGGGAGTGGCTGACAACAATGACGTTGAGGTTGTGCATTAGTTTGAGTTTCAGTTCTGTAATGGCGGCAGAGAAAGATGCGAGCCAAGCCATTCGGTCCGTTGTGGCAACGTTGGCAAATATCCAGAAGTTAAAGTCAGAGCAAAAAATCTGTCTGTAAAACTAACATTTACTAAAGGTGGAGATGGGTTAACACAATGTCATGTACACAGTGTCATCATATAAACATTATATTGCATACCCAAGGATGAAATATAATCCACTTTATACATCATAATAGCATGAGCAGTCGAATGGATAATTGCCCTGTTTTCATAACTGCACAAAGCTGTGTACAGTGACAGTCCAGGCCTGCCCAAAAGAAGGTGGCATCCTGACCAGGATCCAAGTATTTTATTGACCAAAAGCAAATGAATGGAACATTGACAGGGCGTGAGTTCCAGTGAAATCATGAAGTGTGTGACTGACCGCAAGCTTGAATTGATCGTCCCATGTATCACTAAAGCCAACAACATCATCTGGGTAGACAGCGCAACCTGCAAGACCTGCTGCAACCATATGCATAAGGGATTGGAATAAAACTAGTTTTAGTTTTCAAAACTAAGTGCCAGCCACTTTCCAATCCCTTATGAATATGGTTGCAGCAGGTCTTGCAGGTTTCAGGTAAATACGTGGGACGATCAATTGCGCAGTACACCTTCAGTAAATCAAACTTGCCAAATAATTTTGCTGAACCAATGCGGTCAACGCAGTACCCAGTGACGGACTGGTAATCTGGCATTTGGGCAGATGCCAGAGGGGCCGCGGGCCCTAATGGGCCGTTTGGGCCAATCAGAGAGCTGTATGATTGTCACAACCATCCGGCCACTTAATTGTTAACTGCGGCCCACATAATTTTTCGCGGCCCCATTTCAAGCATCAATAACGAAGTACTTATGCTAAACAATAGCCAAATGTATCTAAATCCTTCACACTTACTAAGTGTCTAATCTGATTTGTATTTATACCACATATGAGTCGCTCAATATCACAGTCATGGTTACCCTCTACAGTCATGAACTTTTAAATAAGTCTGTATTGTTTTGTAGCAAAATTACTTATTCAGATCAGATGTTCAAAAACGTAAACGTGCATGGTTTGAAATAAACAAATCTACCTGCATTTCTTTTATTTGAATATTTGTTTGCAAAAGTTAAAATGAAGCAATGCCTTCTGGGAATTTCAAGACAGAATCAAGTAGAGCCGAGTAGACCGCGTCTGCGTCTTTATGTGTCTATGGTCTGCGTCAGTGTGGTGGTTGGAAGTTGTTGACAAAAAAAATAATCGAGGCATCAAGCGACACAAGGGAGGGCGGGGGGCAGAGAAAAAGAGAGAAATATAAGAGAGCTGACGTTGAAAAATGCTGCAAACTGACTGATTTGTTTTTAAACTCAAGTGCAGCTTCAGCTAGCATTAGCGCTAATACAGCTAGCATGTTAGAGATACCGCTGAGCCAGCACACCAGGGAGAAAGACAGGACAGTGAGGAATATGAGGAAGAGGAAGAACAAAACGAGCAAGAGGAGGATGAAGAGATAGACATGGATAACGAATCTATGAAACTAATGTTAAAGTTAAAACCCGGCTATTGTTTTAAAAACAGTGTACTTGCTAGATATAATCAAATAACTACACTAATCAGCATTTGACTGCCTCACCCAAAACCTAGCTTCTAAAGAATTAATCAGGTCATGGCTGACATTTAGCATATGAAGAAGACTCATTGTCCCCACAGGAAAGGTAACTTTCCTCTGTCGAGCCGTCGAGCCAGACGTGATTAAGACAAAGAAGGAGTATTGCTGTAGTTTGGAAACAATTGACACCGTCTAGGTAAGAACCATGTGACCGGGTGTAGGTCACTCAGGACACTGATTGGGAGCGTACAACCTTTCTTTTGAGAGACCTCTGACCAATAGGGGAAGATTTCATTTGAGGAACGACCCAGGTGTAGGTGAATAAATGTGTGATCCGGGGAATGATTCAACACTTCTAACTGTGACCCCCGCCAGGGGAAGCATGTTGAAGTCCGCTGTTTACAGTGTAATTGTCTGTTTGTCGCATGACTGTTTTTTATGTGACTCCGCAAGGAGAATCATGGATTTAGTCCGCTGTCAGCTGCAGTGTAACATTTGTGCTTTGACTGTCGTTTTCATGTTGTTTTATTAAACCCTTTTGCTTGACTTTCAATTAGACCCAAGCCTCTCCTTCCTCCTCCAGAAATCAGAACGAACGCGTATTTAGAGATTTCTCAACACTAACCAACACAGAACAACAAGCCTGCTGTGGGTCTGAATGTGGATTACCAGAAGTAACAGAGATGGAGACCAATGCTGCAGGAGGGAGTGTAGGTAGGCCTACAGTAAGTTTGACTACTTCAGAATATTATATTATTATGGAAATCGTTCAGGGTATGGGCCTATAAAGGGTACATTGCCGTTCTAAACTCTGGAGGATTTCTGAGGACTATGGTTAACTGCTCCTCAGATCTCTGCACGGTAAATCCAGACAGCTAGCTAGACTATCTGTCCAATCTGAGTTTTCTGTTGCACGACTAAAACAACTTTTGAACATTTATGTTCCACCAAAACAAGTTCCTTCCTGAGGCTATTTTGAAGAAACACCGTTGCTCGATCCAGCGCTTAACACCACCCAAGACGATTGTGATTGGTTTAAAGAAATGCAAATAAACCAGAGCACGTTTTTCTCCCATCCCAGAATGCTGTGTGACTAGCCAGACTAACCTACAAATGACACGAGAACCTGATCACCAAGGGCAGGGCACAGACATTTTGGGCGGCAGGGGGCTCAAGGAAAAAAAATAAGGTATTGCCTAATAGTTAATAATTAATTATTTATTTGAAATTTAAACAAAACGTTAAATATATTAACACAACTCTGACTACCTTAACTGATTTGATTTCCCTTGCGCAATTGTTCAATAGATTTAATAAACACTCAACTAAATAATCAGTTCACACAGAGACTTTTGAGTATTCACCAGGTTAATCAGAAACAGCAAAGGAAACTCTGCCACAATGTGCATGTTTTCTATGCTACTAGTTTCAAGTATGTATTTAGAATAAGTGACTGCACCAAGGAGAGGGACATTGTTTCAATAAGAATTTGTTTCTTTTGCAAATGGCAATAAATCATTTCAATTCTTTTGGTGCTATTGGAATAAATAACACTTCTCAACAATCTCAACACAATTCTTCACACTAAACTGAAGACGGCTGTTGCTGCAATTTTACAGGAAAAATCTGCATAAATAATGAAAAAACACTGTTATTATTAGATGAGGAGCCTACAATCAAAATGATGAAGTAACTGTTTAATGCAGGACACTTTTTTCATGTTGTGATCAATTTAGAGATTTTGGTCTATTTTGCTTTCCATGTCTTCTTTTACTCTAAATGGAAATAAAACTTCCAAAATACACATTAGGCTGCATCTGTAGATTTCTTCTTAATTCATCTTTTTATTTAAATCTAACATTTAAAGTTGATGCCTCAGCATAAACAGCACCATTCTTCCCATTAAGATGGCAAAATAGACAATGAGTGAGTCAGCTGTTTGTAAAACTGTCATTTAATTTGGCTGTAATTTGTAATATAGGCTACTGTTGAAGTAGGATGGCTATTTTCTTTTGGGATATTTTGGCATTTAGGTTCATTTTAATTTTTTTAAGATTATTTTTGGGGCATTTTAGGCCTTTATTTTCACAGGACAGATGAAGACATGAAATGGGAGAGAGAGGGGGAATGACATGCAGCAAACGGCCGCAGGTCGGAGTCCAACCCGCGGCAGCTGCGTCGAGGAGCAAACCTCTATATGCGCCCGCTCCACCAACTGAGCTAACCAGGCCACCATAACTTTTTTTTTATTGGGCAAGTGGTCCTAGCCTGGCTCTGCCCTCCTATGTACTTCCACTCAATTTAGATTTTCCTTCAGTACTACGTCTGGGTTTGCGGTATATTCGCAGGTTTTCTCTGGCCAGTCTTTACCGGTCCAATCAGCGAACAGAGGGAGTGGCTGACAACAATGACGTTGAGGTTGTGCATTAGTTTGAGTTTCAGTTCTGTAATGGCGGCAGAGAAAGATGCGAGCCAAGCCATTCGGTCCGTTGTGGCAACGTTGGCAAATATCCAGAAGTTAAAGTCAGAGCAAAAAATCTTTGCTGAGTTTTGTTGGTGGCCATGATGTCGTGGCCCTCCTCCCCACGGGGTTCAGGAAAAGTTTGATTTTCCAGCTCGCTCCGTCAGTGGTGAAGGAGTTGGCTAGGGCTAGCGATGCTCAGCCGACATCACGACCAAATGTTAGCGACTGGTTATGTTAGCTCCGGAGTGGCTCTGGGCAGATCCAATAGTTTTAAACTTCAGCAAGAGTACCCGCCTTCTAGGAAGTTAACACGTGTCAATGCAATACAAATGAAATGTACCAAAGTCTGGTAGGACCAGGCTAAAGTGGTCCTTTGGTCTGAAAAAACAAACACTGAGTTAGATAATATGAACATGTAATGCATTTGTGTAAAGTGTCCGTACTTGATTTCCCGTCAAGATTAATTACCACGACAACAGACATGTCATTTCACCACACTCACACTATAATTTTCCTCTTTACTGAACATCCATTTCTGGCTGCGCCTGCATCCCTCTTTAGTGCAACAACAACATACTGAAGCATTAGTGGACTGTCTGTAAAACTAACATTTACTAAAGGTGGAGATGGGTTAACACAATGTCATGTACACAGTGTCATCATATAAACATTATATTGCATACCCAAGGATGAAATATAATCCACTTTATACATCATAATAGCAGGAGCAGTCGAATGGATAATTGCCCTGTTTTCATAACTGCACAAAGCTGTGTACAGTGACAGTCCAGGCCTGCCCAAAAGAAGGTGGCATCCTGACCAGGATCCAAGTATTTTATTGACCAAAAGCAAATGAATGGAACATTGACAGGGCGTGAGTTCCAGTGAAATCATGAAGTGTGTGACTGACCGCAAGCTTGAATTGATCGTCCCATGTATCACTAAAGCCAACAACATCATCTGGGTAGACAGCGCAACCTGCAAGACCTGCTGCAACCATATGCATAAGGGATTGGAATAAAACTAGTTTTAGTTTTCAAACTAAGTGCCAGCCACTTTCCAATCCCTTATGAATATGGTTGCAGCAGGTCTTGCAGGTTTCACTATACCTAGAGATGATGTTGGCTTTAATAATAATACGTGGGACGATCAATTGCGCAGTACACCTTCAGTAAATCAAACTTGCCAAATAATTTTGCTGAACCAATGCGGTCAACGCAGTACCCAGTGACGGACTGGTAATCTGGCATTTGGGCAGATGCCAGAGGGGCCGCGGGCCCTCATGGGCCGTTTGGGCCAATCAGAGAGCTGTATGATTGTCACAACCATCCGGCCACTTAATTGTAAACTGCGGCCCACATAATTTTTCGCAGCCCCATTTCAAGTATAAATAACGAAGATCTTTTGCTAAACGATAGCCAAATGTATCTAAATCCTTCACACTTACTAATTGTGTAATCTGATTTGTATTTATACCACATATGAGTCGCTCAATATCACAGTCATGGTTACCCTCTACAGTCATGAACTTTTACATAAGTCTGTATTGTTTTGTAGCAAAATTACTTATTCAGATCAGATGTTCAAAAACGTAAACGTGCATGGTTTGAAATAAACAAATCTACCTGCATTTCTTTTATTTGAATATTTGTTTGCAAAAGTTAAAATCAAGCAATGCCTTCTGGGAATTTCAAGACAGAATCAAGTAGAGCCGAGTAGACCGCGTCTGCGTCTTTATGTGTCTATGGTCTGCGTCAGTGTGGTGGTTGGAAGTTGTTGACAAAAAAAATAATCGAGGCATCAAGCGACACAAGGGAGGGCGGGGGGGGCAGAGAAAAAGAGAGAAATATAAGAGAGCTGACGTTGAAAAAATGCTGCAAACTGACTGATTTGTTTTTTAAACTCAAGTGCAGCTTCAGCTAGCATTAGCGCTAATACAGCTAGCCTGTTAGAGATACCGCTGAGCCAGCACACCAGGGAGAAAGACAGGACAGTTAGGACTATGAGGAAGAGGAAGAACAAAACGAGCAAGAGGAGGATGAAGAGATAGACATGGATAACGAATCTATGAAACTAATGTTAAAGTTAAAAACCCGGCTATTGTTTTAAAAACAGTGTACTTGCTAGATATAATCAAATAACTACACTAATCAGCATTTGACTGCCTCACCCAAAACCTAGCTTCTAAAGAATTAATCAGGTCATGGCTGACATTTAGCATATGAAGAAGACTCATTGTCCCCACAGGAAAGGTAACTTTCCTCTGTCGAGCCGTCGAGCCAGACGTGATTAAGACAAAGAAGGAGTATTGCTGTAGTTTGGAAACAATTGACACCGTCTAGGTAAGAACCATGTGACCGGGTGTAGGTCACTCAGGACACTGATTGGGAGCGTACAACCTTTCTTTTGAGAGACCTCTGACCAATAGGGGAAGATTTCATTTGAGGAACGACCCAGGTGTAGGTGAATAAATGTGTGATCCGGGGAATGATTCAACACTTCTAACTGTGACCCCGCCAGGGGAAGCATGTTGAAGTCCGCTGTTTACAGTGTAATTGTCTGTTTGTCGCATGACTGTTTTTATGTGACTCCGCAAGGAGAATCATGGATTTAGTCCGCTGTCAGCTGCAGTGTAACATTTGTGCTTTGACTGTCGTTTTCATGTTGTTTTATTAAACCCTTTTGCTTGACTTTCAATTAGACCCAAGCCTCTCCTTCCTCCTCCAGAAATCAGAACGAACGCGTATTTAGAGATTTCTCAACACTAACCAACACAGAACAACAAGCCTGCTGTGGGTCTGAATGTGGATTACCAGAAGTAACAGAGATGGAGACCAATGCTGCAGGAGGGAGTGTAGGTAGGCCTACAGTAAGTTTGACTACTTCAGAATATTATATTATTATGGAAATCGTTCAGGGTATGGGCCTATAAAGGGTACATTGCCGTTCTAAACTCTGGAGGATTTCTGAGGACTATGGTTAACTGCTCCTCAGATCTCTGCACGGTAAATCCAGACAGCTAGCTAGACTATCTGTCCAATCTGAGTTTTCTGTTGCACGACTAAAACAACTTTTGAACATTTATGTTCCACCAAAACAAGTTCCTTCCTGAGGCTATTTTGAAGAAACACCGTTGCTCGATCCAGCGCTTAACACCACCCAAGACGATTGTGATTGGTTTAAAGAAATGCAAATAAACCAGAGCACGTTTTTCTCCCATCCCAGAATGCTGTGTGACTAGCCAGACTAACCTACAAATGACACGAGAACCTGATCACCAAGGGCAGGGCACAGACATTTTGGGCGGCAGGGGCTCAAGGAAAAAAATAAGGTATTGCCTAATAGTTAATAATTAATTATTTATTTGAAATTTAAACAAAACGTTAAATATATTAACACAACTCTGACTACCTTAACTGATTTGATTTCCCTTGCGCAATTGTTCAATAGATTTAATAAACACTCAACTAAATAATCAGTTCACACAGAGACTTTTGAGTATTCACCAGGTTAATCAGAAACAGCAAAGGAAACTCTGCCACAATGTGCATGTTTTCTATGCTACTAGTTTCAAGTATGTATTTAGAATAAGTGACTGCACCAAGGAGAGGGACATTGTTTCAATAAGAATTTGTTTCTTTTGCAAATGGCAATAAATCATTTCAATTCTTTTGGTGCTATTGGAATAAATAACACTTCTCAACAATCTCAACACAATTCTTCACACTAAACTGAAGACGGCTGTTGCTGCAATTTTACAGGAAAAATCTGCATAAATAATGAAAAAACACTATTATTAGATGAGGAGCCTACAATCAAAATGATGAAGTAACTGTTTAATGCAGGACACTTTTTTCATGTTGTGATCAATTTAGAGATTTTGGTCTATTTTGCTTTCCATGTCTTCTTTTACTCTAAATGGAAATAAAACTTCCAAAATACACATTAGGCTGCATCTGTAGATTTCTTCTTAATTCATCTTTTTATTTAAATCTAACATTTAAAGTTGCACTATGAGTTCCTGCATGGTTTCAGCGCAATTTCATTTTTGTCTCAAATTGCAGGCGTCTCTCCTTGATCTGCTAGCTGCCTGCCCCCTGAATACACTGTGAAAAAGCCTGGTCTCTTGAGACAACACAGATAGCAAACAGCCATTGAAACTTAAATCAACATTCCATCGAACTCTGATGTTGATTCTACATCATTTTACACCCTGTTTAAATATTGAAACGTTATAATCCTGTCCATAGATCAACAGAATTTCAGCAATTATCAGGAATATTGAAACAATGTTGAAATTTCAACTGAACTAAGGATCAATGTGATTTCAATAGAATTTCCATTGTTATTAAGCCATAGGAAATGATTGCAAATGTAATGCCCTAAATTAAATAGCCTATAATGAATATCCTGCTTTATCTACAGCCAGGATGTTAAAAAGGTGATGGAACATTTGAAAGCTTGTATGCCTATAGCCTAGCCTAAAATACTGACCACACCACACTATTTAAGGTAAAAACAAATTCATTTTATTAGCCTCTTATTTCATTATTTGTCCTCTTTAGCAAATTTCCAGTTCATGGTCCTGTCATGTCTGACTGGTTTGTCGTCCAGTCCCTCCTGCCCGGTCTGGCGCATAGCGCAGCCACTTTTGCACAGCCTGGGTAAAAGTAAATTGGGTGACGGTGGCTGTCTCCATTTGCTGTGTAAGAGCTATAAAACAGGAAATACAAGCACAATGCAAATTAAAGGGAGGCAAAAAGTATGGGCTTGCAGTGACACCATTTCTAAGGAAAAGTTCGGGACAGGACACACCCCAACACACACACACACACACACACACACACACACACACACACACACACACACACACATGCACACAGACAAGAAGATTACCTTTTTACTTGCTTCAGTCCCTCCTGCAGGTGATCTCTTTCTTTTTTCTCTCTCCGCCTGGCATTTTCCTCTCTAGGCTACATCACATTACATCACCCTTAGAGCAACAAATACAGTCATATCGAACAAAGCCTTGCCAAACATCAGTTCAAAATAGATTTTTATCTTTTTATTTTAAATTCTGGGCCCTGTAGGGCATTTTCTATGGGCCCCTCCCCGCATCCACAGCTATTCATTCTAGCATATTTTTGGGCCCTCCTCACATGAGGGCCCTGGATACTCAGTCCCCAGTCACTGGCCACCCAGTCAAATCATCTCAGGGCTAAGGGGGAGAGAGACCCCGTGCTGTTGGCAGAAGAGCCGTGAACCATGATCACTCTGAGTACCATCATTAACATTGCCATTATTTATTATTTAAAATATATATATATATATATATATATATATATATATATATATATATATATATATATATATATATATATATATTATATATTAAAAAATGTTTTTATATATGTATTGCCTAGGCTATTTCTTTCAAGATGTATTGCATATTTTCTTTTATTTAACATTGAATAAAATGCATTCCACACTTGCAGGCCGCAGACAGACCCAGTGCATAATGTAAACCAGTGGTCCCCAACCTTTTTGGGTCATCCACAGCCCTGTTGGATGAACGTAAACCTTCATTCCCAATGTGTTCCAAATGTATAAAATTATTATTAACACAATAGTGTATATCATTATTTTTTCATACAACTAAACTGACTAGATCTAGGTTGGTTTAGTCAGCAATCGTACTACTTTGGAGTAGGCTACAGCTGAATGTTTATTAGAGATGTTCCGATCGGCCCGATACTGTCTAAAACGCTGGTATCGGTTTCGGGAAGTACTGGAGTTTATGCACCGATCCGATACCACATAATAAAGCCCTAAAGAAAATCTATGTTAAAGTAGTTTATTTCTTTTTCTTTTTCCGTGAAACTGACCGTGAAACTGGATAATAAAAGAAAGTTGTTTGTTCATGTTTCACAAAGAGTTTAACCTGAGCAAGACCGACAACAAAGATAGAAATCATATCACATCCATACAGGGATAGTAGTAGGCTATACAGTTGTTAAAACATAATAAAATATATGACACACTGGTATCGGATCGGTACTCGGTATCGGCCGATACGCAAGTTCAGTATCGGAATCGGTATCGGGAAGCAAAAAATGGTATCGGACCATCTCTAATGTTTATACCATTTATTTATTACTTTTAGCTAACTATTTGAACTGTAATGAATGAAATACTTTCAGCAAACCAGGTGTAACTGCTGATATATATTTTTAAGCAAATCACAATTTCTATTTTGTTTAATTAATTGAGCTGCTCCACAATCTACCTCCCCAAAGTATCCCCTGGCAACAAATGTGATTTGATTAAAAAAAAACTTGCAGGCTACAAGCGTAGCCTACAAGCCATGGGTAAACTGAATCACTGTAAACTGTCGTTTCGGTGTGCGCGCTCTCGCGGTTCTTGTGCACTGCTCGGAAGGCGGGCACTGTACGCCCCGCTATGACGCAGCAAAGCATTTTTGTTCTTTTTAAATATAAAAATTAGATTTATTCGCATTTGTTTTTGAAACAATTGCATGCTGACTGTAATGTATGTACATGTTGGTGGTTGTCTCTGGATATAAAAAAATATATATACATATTTGTTTTATTTTTTACGCGGGAGGTCAAAGGTTACTAACAAAATGGCTGCACACACTCGAGCCGCCACCACAATGCTGTCAGCAGCCAGATAGTGAGGACATATTTGGATGTTTTGATCCCCGGCGACCGCAGCAATCATTATACGGAACTATTCTCTCGCCATACAACACCGACTGCTGGCCATGGCCGAGTTATATTTATGGATAAGTCCACTGCGGCTGCATTAAAAACACTGTACAGCAATCTGCGGGGATACAAACCGAACACAGAGAGCCTAACGGTAGGATAGTCAGCCCAACACGGCTGCAGGGAAGAAGGAAACATCACGGGCATGTTGGAACTTCAGTCAAGACACAACTGCAAGACACGAAGATGAACAGGAAGAAAGATAAAGGATTTGAGAGCCCGCGTCCCTTTAAATTATAAGTATTTTTTTGTGTGTGTAATTGGGTCCTTGTTGGCGTAAAATGAATGTGTTGGTTTGCAGTCGATAGTAGGGCAAAGATGACGTTAGCTTAACGTTAGTAACGTGCATAGAGTACAGAGTGCTCTGCTTATTGAAAGAGAGGGAGTACCGTTAAGTTTCGTCATATATTTACATTGTTCTCCTGTCGTTGCTTTTTACGACCCACCAGGTGGTGTGCATCAACAACATCAACTTCCAGAGGAAGTCCGTCATTGTGAGTACTACAGAAGTTACAGTACACATAACGTTACACTACCAAATATAATATACAACGGTCATTCTGCTGTGGCTAATATTAAACCAAGGTGCATCCTATCCAGTGCTGCACCCATTGTTATATTATAGTTGACTGCTTGACAAGTGTTCAACCCTTTTTTGGCCACCTACACCTATTTACACTCATTCACATAGTATTACACGGAGAACTCAGGTTTATTAAATTGTTAGTGTAATGATTCATAATTTGTATTTGCCAAATATTATGAAGTCTTATGTGTCAGACTTGAAAAAATGTCGGTATTTTTCAACCTGGACCCTATTCTCCCATGTAGAGCTGGGCGATATGGAGAAAATCAAATATCAGGATATTTTGACCAAATACATCGATGTCGATATTGCAGCAACATTGTACGCTTTCTCAAAATATTTACACAATGAGATTTTAGATAAATAATCATCAGTGATGTGAATATAATGACTAAGTGGGTAAAGGTAAATAACAGAACAGCTAGAAGAGTCTAGTAAGTTCAGAAAATCACACCATTTTACTGTAATGCAGCTTTTAAAGCCAGGAAAAGACAACACTTGCCTGTTTTATATTGTGCTATTATGACATCCAAAATGTAAGACGATATCTAGCCTCATACATCAATATAATATGGATATATTGCCCAGCCCTACTCCCAAGTTTTAGCTTAGTGCTCTTTAAACAGAACAAACTCGGATCAAAAAGTGGACCCACAGGAAAGGGACTCGGTTCTTTTTGTGTTCACGTTGTCCGTTTACTTGAAAGAGGACTCAGTTCTCTTTCTGATTGGGCATCAGGGCTGAAATCCCTACAGGGCAAAAGGCAAAACAAAACTGACGTGTGTTGTGTTCACAATGTACAGGTAAAAAGAACCGCAACACAGACTTGAAGGGTCTGAGTCCCTTTTGAAAAAAATATGGACTAATAGATCTGAGTTCTTTTGGAGGGTCTGAAACACCAAGTGTGAAAACCCCCTAAGTGTTTTGGGAACAACATTGTTTGAAATCAGTCCAGTATTTAGAGCGAGAGCACTGCAGCCAACAGCTGCAAATCGGACGGCAATGTAATCCTATGGGGAAAAGTGACCGTTTACATCCACTAAAAGTGCTGTTTTTGCAACTGACAGGCTCTGATTGTTATTACTGTGCTACAGCCCAATAGAATTATGTGAAATATAAGAACAAGGACACGGAAAGTCCAGCACAGATAATAGTGTTTGGAACATTTATTGGTGAACAAACCCTTTTATGCAGTAATTGTCTAATCCAGACAATGAAAATCACTTTAGCTACTGTTGACAATTGTAGTCCCAATTGACCAACTTCTTCCTCTCTGTTGCATCCCTTAGGGCTATGTCGAGCTGACCATTTTCCCCACAGTGGTCAACCTGAACAGGATCAAGCTTAACAGTAAACAGTGCCGCATCTACAGGGTCCGCGTCAATGAACTGGAAGCCCCCTTCATTTACAATGACCCGACACTGGAGGTGTGCCACCATGAGTCCAAGCAGTGAGTATTCAGCGTAGGGCTGCACGATTATGGCCAAAATGATAATCACGATTATTTTGATCAATATTGAGATCACGATTAATTATCACGATTATTTGTTGATTTTAGCCAAAACAAATTTTATTGTCACATAATTATATAATTATAACAGCTTTTAAATCCATATTGTGCTACATTCCTACTAATACATCCATATTGTGCTACATTCCTACTTATACATCCATGTTGTGCTACATTCCTCCTTTATTGAAGGATACTGTCATTTCAGCTGTTGTGCGACCGCTTTCCACACATGCATGTTTGCCGTGAAAGATACAGGCAACGCAATTTTCTGTTAACGTTAACGGCGCATGTGGTGCCTGGTATCTACCAGACGAAATACCTACGCGGATTTCGGTGGCTCATTACACTGCCACTTACATGTCTTTGTTGCGCTCTGATGCTCCGAAACCCACGTTAGAGGCAACATAAACATCGCTGCATGTCACGCTAGGAAACACTAATAACACGTTACACAGCAGGTAACCTTAGCTTACCGTTAGCTACAGTAAACACTAATAACACGTTACACAGCAGGTAACGTTAGCTTACCGTTAGCCACAGTAGTAACTGGATTAAAAACAGCTAAAATGCTGACTGCTAAACAGTGTAGTGTGTCTGCATTTCACTGTAGGATTCCAACAGCGGGACGTCCAACAGTCTGCTGCTAAAGCTATGAACTAAAAGACACAAACTAGCACTGGTCACTGCTGTTGTCTGAAAAACAACACAGACGGGACAAAATGTTGCGTTTACTGGTAAACTAGTAAACATTGTGTACCTGTTGTGGAATTTTCCTCACGTTACTCTGTCCTCTGTGACTGTCTACATCTAGAAACTAAGCTGCGCGGTGCAGGCAGGGAACAGCTCTGATTGGCTCATGGAGACATGTGATCAGACAGTAGTTTATGGAGCGCTAGATTGGCTTTGCAAAATCTGTTTTTGATTCATTTTAAATATCGCTCGATCACGCAAATTTGATCGTGGGAAGCCAAAATCGTGATCGTGATTAAAATTGGATTAATTGTGCAGCCCTAATTCAGCGTAATAATAATGAGCAGTTCTGAAATTGACATAGCTTGGAATTTTTTGCCATAGGCTTCTAGTTGTTGGTCTACAAATTAAATCCTACTGTGTTGCATTAGATCTGTCAAATCAACATTGTCTACTTACTTTGCTAGTAGGCCGACAACAACAGTAGCTAGTTGTATGTATGTATGGTTGAGTGAAAGGCTGAAAAACGTCAGCTTAACAGTGACCACTGTTCTCCAAGGCACCAAACCAAAATAAAACTGTCATACCAAATTCATTTGAAATGTTTATGCTTCATAACTAGCAATATTGAATTTATTTACTACTCATCAGGATATTTACCATCCAAATCTCCAAACAGGTTTGGCAATAAATTTAACCATAAAGATAAGGTTTGGGGGATATAATTATATTTATTCTGTGAGTCACTATACATTTATAAGCCGTCGAATTAGATTTACAGGATTTTTGCATACATTTTATACATAATCCTGAATGATTATTTATTTAACTGAATTACCAACATGGAAATCTAGCAATTTTATCTGTAAAAGGTTTCTCAATTGAATTTTAAGAATATGTGGGGAAACTCATTTCTATTTTTTTGTATTAAATAGACAAAGTATTTTTATTTATGTTGTTACATTTGGACTACTGGCGAACATTTGACCATGGCTGGGTATACAGGTAGAGAAACTGTATGGTGCCAATATGTAATAATAATAATAATAATTTTTGTGCGTCTATGTAGGAGGAACCTCAACTATTTCTCCAGTGCGTACACCGCAGCAGTGAGTGCTGTGGACCCTGATGCAGGACACGGGGAGCTGGTCATCAAAGTTCCCCCTGAACTCTGGAAACAAGGAGATGGTAAGACGGTGGCGAGAAGGCCACTTCAAATTAAAAAGGCACGCAGAGTTGTTTTCGATCAGGAGGAATCCAAAGTGTGTTTAGGCCACATAAACTGCTGGCCTTTTTAAAATTCCATCATCTTCACCAGAAGAAAAAAAGAAGATACAATTCCATATATTAATAATCCTTTACCTGATAGTTTAAATTGACACGGGCACATGAAGTGGATTACCAAATTCCCCTGGAACAAGTGAAACATTTTTCAGTGTGGGATTATTAATAGAAATGGAACTATGAGGTCATGACTGATACACCAATGTTTCTGTGTTTTGTGTCTCCAGATTTAAAAGTTTTGAAGGTGTACATAGAGTTTTCCCTGGACCAGCCGAAGGGAGGTCTCCACTTTGTTGTTCCTGATGTGGAAGGCAGCATGGCGGAGCGTGGAGCTCATGTGTTCTCCTTTGGATACCAGAACTCCACCAGGTCTAGAAACTACGGCTGCGTCCGAAATTCCATACTAACACGCTATTTATTTAGCAGGCTAAAACAGTATGTGAGATTTTTTTTAGTATGTCCGAAACCTTAGTATGAAACCAATAGTACGCGAATTGCATACTATTTCCGGTAAAATATTACAGTATGCGATACTGGACACTTTGTCGGCATAAATATCCCACAATGCAATGCGCTAGCAACGACAGCGTTCACACCAAACAAACAGATAGAAACTGAGGAGCTCTGTTAACGTCAATAACGCTCTAGTTTACATTTCTACATATTTAAATGACTGTTGGTGTAGTTATTCACCTCTTTCAGTAATTTAAGCATTATCTGGCGATGCCGCTAGAGTGGAGGTCGGCAGGGGTTACCATGGTTACGCGTCTTCAACGGCACAAAGGCTCTTAGGAAGTGACGTTGAAAATTACAGCTTAGTGCGTCTGAAAAGATACACACTACTATTTATTTACACAAAAGCCTGTTGAAGGATAGTATACATGTTGAGTATGTAGGGCAGAGGAGGAGATTTCAGATGCAACCACTGACTAACCATGATTTACAGTAGTCTCCAAACTGGAGATTGAACCATTTTGTGTATCGCTACATGCACTTTGTCCATTTCCTGTATGTGCACATGCTCCGAGCTCATCATAGTGTCTGCTTCCTCAGGTTCTGGTTCCCCTGCGTCGACTCCTACTCGGAGCTGTGCACCTGGAAGCTGGAGTTCACTGTGGATGCTTCCATGGTGGCCGTGTCCTGTGGCGATCTGATGGAGACTATCTACACCCATGACATGAGAAAGAAGACTTACCACTATGTCCTCCCCATCCCCACTGCGGCCCCCAACATCTCCCTAGCTGTGGGGCCCTTTGAAATCCTTGTAGACCCCTACATGCATGAGGTGGGTTTGCAGTGACCAGTGGTGGGTTTAAATGAGGATGTTTCTGTAGTTCTGTAGTTTGGGATGTCGAAAAGGAACGGATTTGGATGTCTATATTGATTATTTGTTTTTAGACTAGCAAAAGGTATAATGGTGTTATTACTTTTCCGAAACATCTGCTTTTACTTAAACAGTAAGCACAGAATACCATACGTGTTCTGGCTCATGTGTTTAAAGTCACAGTGGAACAGTAGTCAGAGCATTTAGCTTTATCTTCTGTCATTTGATGCATTTCTAATTCAATTTAATTTATTTATTAATAAGGACAATGCAAATTTCTATAAATGTGCCAGTGTTAGCCAGCCGGCTAAAGTCCCGTAGTCCTGGTTGAAACAAATATGTGGACAGGGTTTAGTTACGAGAGAGATGTATAAAAGACTTGGGACATCCGGTCAGGAAGAGCAGCATAAGGGAGGAATGAACAAATTACATCTCAACCACACTCTTTAGGAATGGAAAGGTTTTTGCTGACTAATATCCAAACACACACCTCTCAAAATAGCTGGTCAGCCCAAATCACATTTGACTGGATAAACCTATGTGACCGCATCCGTGTTTAAGATGAGTCATCGAAAAATAATTTGACACTAAAAGGGATATTTCATATAAAAATACTCAAAAACAATTTTTAGACACATTTTAGTGTGTAAAAAGAGATGATGAACGAAGGGACACAGGAATAGAAATTGGAAAATGTATTTTTAATTTCATGTGTCTTTAATAGCGGTTAGGTTCTGGGAATTTCACTGTTTTTGACATTTTGTAGGACGTGAATGGGTTCTGAATATAATCGTTCATTGCAACCCTGAAGTGAGTTTCCCCTACACTGACACTGTGGCTGAGGTGCTGGCAAAGGGCGTTTCATAAGTGACTGGCAGCGTGCCACAGCTTCTATAGACCTCTTCAAGGCAACGGGTAGTCACCTTCACAGGAGCAGAGAGCTGCTGCCAACCCGCTGCTCCAACAGTCTAAATCAGAAAAGGTTTTATTGCTACAATAAGTACACTTATGTGGAATTTGCCTTGGTGAAAGGTACATACATAAACAAACAAACAAAAAAACATTAATATGAGATAAACCAGGGGTGTTTTTAAGCCAACGACCCCTTAACTGAAAGAGAGACGGAGCACAAAAAGAAGTTGTATATTAAACTGGGCCTACAATAACGTATAGGGCGGCCTAAAGCCTTTATACATACAGTACCTTTTTTGCATAGAATACTAAGCTTATAAAATGGCATTATAATTGTTGGCATGATTTTATAAATCATTTTTTTAAATTTTAAAACATACATGCGGCACAATGAATCTTTAGGATTAACTGTAAATGTGGATGGCTATTTTACCTATAGGCCAGTAAGCCTATCATCAGTGGGGAGTTTGCTAATAATATGTTGGCTTCATGTTAAGACTTTTTCCATTTCTGAAAAAGACTTTCAAAAATTAACAATATTTTGGAGGCCCCCCTGCATTGACTGTGAGGACCCCCTTGGGGTCACAGATCCCTAAGATAAACAATTAATACAGAAAAAAAAATATATACATACAAAGTAAGAAAAAAAACTCCACTATTCTAACATATTAATTCATCGCTAAACAACACACCAATCTACAGCCATCTGTTGAACATTATGTCTTTATCTAACTTTATCTCAACATAAAAAACCTGATGCAGGCCTGATATAATGTAGTAATATTTTGCACATCCTTGTGTTTTCTACTAATGACCACTAGATGTCCCTATACACACGGTAGCAGCTGAGCAGAGAGCTAACTTTGAACAGTTTTGTATTTGTCTTTTTCTACACTTTCTTTTTCTGACATTTTGAAATCTGCTGCATAAGTAGCTATACCATTGCTCTTTGTCCTGTCCCCCCCTCAGGTGACCCATTTCTGCCTGCCACAGCTGCTGCCACTGCTCAAACACTCCATGTCCTACTTACACGAGATTTTTGAGTTCTACGAGGAGATTCTGACATGCCGCTACCCTTATTCCTGCTTCAAAACTGTGTTTGTGGATGAGGCCTATGTGCAGCTGTCTTCCTATGCTTCCATGAGTATTTTCAGGTAAGCATGAGATGGAGTGTGTGCATGACTCTCTGGGCTAGATTTATCAAGCCGTTTGCGCCTGTTTCCAGGCGCTAATTGGTCGCAAAGACGGACGTAACTGATGCGGGCTATTTACAAACGGGGCGCACTTGGGTAAAATTGCAGATCGTCTGCCACATGAGCGAGAAGAGAAAGTTGCGCTTTCAATATGCGTTCGTGGGAGGGTCGTGGGGAAAGTGGGAGTTCCACCCAAAAAGGTGGGAAGATAAGCGCAAAGTGCGCCTAATTATATATTCCGTGGTATTTACAAAGACTGTCAGTAATAGCGCGTCTCTATTCTGCGGGGGAAATTCTCCGCCTCTTAAAAGCAGGTCTAAACCAGCCGCAGTCGAGTTTCCTCGTAGACCTTTATGCCGCTGGTGAAATGGCAACAGTAATATGAGCAAGAGGAAGACATAGGCGAGGCTGAAAATATGTTTTAACATAAGAATCACACTTTGTCAGTGAACACAACATCATTTAGCGTTACAGATCTAGCAGCCATGCAATATTAGTTACTGGAAGAAATCAAAGATGAAATTGAATCTCCCACTCAGCGTTCACATCCCATTCCAGCAGTTGTTAAACTCCTCGCTACATTACAAATATTGGCATCAGGATCATTTCAAACAGTCATAGCATCAGCAGTGGGAATATCGCAGTCTGCACTCAGCCGTATCATAGCACAAGTAGGCTACCGCTTTGCTACAGCGCAATTTACGGTATAGTGGGCGGAGAAAGACGCTGATTGCCTGATGGGTGTCAGGGTTGATAAATACTACGCAAAATGTGTAAGCATAGCGTGCGCTATTACCGAACTCGCATAAACAGACGCAGCGCAAACTGCGCCAGTGTTAGTAAATCTAGCCCTCTGTCTTTTCAGGTGAGGTTAGGATTGTGCCTGATCTGTGTCCCCTACATACTCGTCTTGCATTGCCAGACCTTCCTCCACAGTGCTGCGGAGGAAGGTCTGGCTAGTCCACACCGCATTCCGTGATTGGAGGAAAACATGCTCTGGTTTATTGGCATTTCTTTAAAGTGCTCACATTATGCTCATTTTCAGGTTCATAACTGTATTTAGATGTTTACCAGAATAGATTTACATGGTTTAATTAAAAAACAAACAAAAAAAACAAGTTTGTTTTTGTTGTTCTGCACATTGCTGCAGCTCCTCTTTTCACCCTGTGTGTTGAGCTCTCTGTTTTAGCTACAGAGTGAGGCATTGCACTTCTGTTCCATCTTTGTTGGGCGTCGCACATGCTCAGTAGCTAGGTAAGGACTACTAGCCAGTCAGAAGCAGAGTATGAGGGCGTGCCACGCTAGCAGCTAGGTGAGCATTATAACGTGTGTTACAAAGTGACGAGCGTTTGTCTCTAAAGTAAAGGCTTGGACTACAATAGAGCTGTCAGTTTGGAAACAGCGTTTTCTGTTGGAGATGGTAAGTCCTTTTGGGGGGACTTTGGGCTTTTTCCCTTTGTAAACCTATAATGTGCACAAAAAAAGATAATAATAATGGAAAGGGAAAAAGCCAAAAAGCATAATATGAGCACTTGGGCGGTGCTAAGCGCCGGACTCAATGACGGCGCCTCTGCAAAATAGCCTCGGGAAGGAACTTGTTTTGGTGGAACATGTGGAGATTGCACAGATAGTCTAGCTAGCTGTCTGGATTTACCCTGCAGAGATCTGAGGAGTAGTTAACCCTAGTCCTCAGAAATCCACCGGAGTTTAGAACGCCAACACAAAGGAAGTGGAAGGTAAAGGACATGCGGCCGAAAATGAGGGACATGCGGCCGAATTTCCGGCGGCACCTGAACAATCCTGGAAATGAAGTGTCGTTGATATGGACTTCCTAAATACAACCCCAGCTATAGACAACTGGCAGTATTTACACTAATATGTTGTTGTAATACTGTATGTATTCGCTGTATTCATCTCATTCATTCTTACCTTGACTTGTTGGCTTTGTGTTTCAGTACCAACCTGCTCCACAGCGCCACGATCATCGACCAGACGCCGCTGACACGCCGCTGCCTGGCCCAGGCCTTGGCTCAGCAGTTCTTTGGCTGTTTCATCTCCAGGATGTCATGGTGAGATTTAAAACAGTGAGGCTGTCAAGACTGAGCCACACAGGCAGGTATGACTATTGAAGGCTCATTTCTCAATGGCTAATCACAGTGTCAATCAAGAGAGTGCCTATGCTCTGTGTGTGTCTGCATTTTTCTGCATTCACCAGGAAACAAACTTTAATAATAATTAAACAAAACATAAAGCCCTTTTCAGCAGTGAAACATTGCAGTGGTGGCAAGCAGTTGATGAGTTTTAGTTGGTGAAATATAGAACATATCATCCCTGAAAGATGCTTTACCGATGTGATTGGCATTTATTGAAGAGCCATTGTCCATGAAAAGAGTGCTCGTTGTTACATGATGGATTAAAAACAATACGTTTTTTTTCTCTTGACCATGCATGCGTGAACTAGCTATGAGACTAGCTCTGGCCTAAAGGGCTCAGTGTGCATTGAACAAAGTGCTGTAAAAGTCTTGACACAGTGACTGGCCAGGTGCACAGAATCGTAAAAGTATGGGCGGTTTGAACTTCACTGTCTGTTCGCTGTGTTATTTAATTATTTACACAATTACTTTGTCACTTTCCATGTGTACTACTAGGTGCAGTGCCGTCATGAAAAGACTGTCCAAATGTGTGCGCTGTTATGCTTATTTACATAATTCATCGTGTCTTACCCCTCTCTATGACAGCAGGCCACCTTTTAAGTGTGGCCATAACAATCAGTTATAAATTCTGAAGCAAATGCATTACTTCAATTAACCACAGAGGCCAGATTTTTATGAAATGGAAAAGCACTGTCGTTATTGTTTGAAAGCATACTCTCATAGTGTACAAACCACTTTCAATAGAGCTCAGCAATTCTCTCAATTACAATGTGGTCTTTTGGAGAAGTGTGGTAATATTTAGCCCTCAAAGCATAAATATAAGGCTGGTGATTAGAGATTTACAACAGAACTAAGCCATTTTGTCCATACTAGGAGTCAGAAGTCGGGCCAGCACTGGCCTGAGTGACTGTATTCGTCGACATGATGAATCGCTGGGTTACCGCTTGGCCAGTGTGGTGAGAGACTGACGGAATGATTCGGGTGGTGGGGGGTCGCTTGTGTTTAGAGGCCCTTTTAACAGAGTTTAACACTCTAGTGCTGCTAGTACGGTGGACAGGTCATGTGATGCTTTGAAGGTAATCAACAGGATCTTATACTATATTCTGAATTTTACCGGAAGCCAATGAAGGGATGCAAGGATTGGTTTGATATGAGTCCGGCCACTTGTTCTGGTTAATAGTCTGGCCGCTGCATTTTGTACAAGTTGTAGATGACGTAGAGCAGCTTGACTGAGGCATGAGTAGAGGGAGTTACAATAATCAACAGGAGAGAAAATGAATGTATGAATAGGGCTGGGTATTGTTCAAAAATATTTGATACCGGTACTGATACCAATACTGTGACTTCGCTACTGGTTCCTAAACGATGCTTTTTACAATACCAAATTTTGTAAAACTAAAAATAAATTACAACATTACACATTATGGCACAAATGTATTTATGTACTTTTCAGCTCCGTCTATGTGAGCCCCGTCTCTGTGTAACGTAGAGTTTTTCCTGCGTGTCTCTACGATGTGTAACGTTAGACAGCCAATCACAGACATTATTAGATCTTGGTAGAATCGTGCTGCATGCTGATTGGCTCACTGACACTGATGAGATTTACTCCTTAGGTATTGAATGACGAGGCATTTTTCGATACTCGATACGAAGGAGGCAATTCGGTCGTTGTCTAAAAAGTATCGAATTTGGTACCCAGCTGGATGAATTAATAGTTCCAGATGTGAAGGGGACAACGTACATTGGATTTTTGCAGTATTTCGTAACTGAAGAAAACTAGACTGGATAAGCCAAGCTTTTGTGATTGTGATTCTTCTTTGAAAACCAAACCTCTCCTGTTTCCTCCTCTCCTCTCCTGTTTCCTACTTTCCTGTTTCCTCTCCTCTTTGGCTGACCGTTAAACACACATCAGATGTGGGGCCTCGGGTTGCTGTTGTTGTTGAGCTAGCTGCTGTCGTGTAAGAAAGACCTCGGGAAAGTCAGAACTCTTGGATTTTAGGAAAGTGTGGCGCTGCCTGCTTGCAATTAATCAGAGTGGGGGTTAACTGGGGCCTGTAATTGAAAACAGGCGATGCGCAGGAGCCTGTCTGACATAAAAGAGAAGGCACAAGAAAAAGAAAAAACTGCTCTTTTCTCCAAATCTATGAAACTGTATTGACAAATGGTAAAGTTAATTATGAACTTTAGAAAACAAGACCTTGGGTTACTGGTTTATCTCTACCTTGTGCGTCTAATACAGGGGTCGGCAACCTTAGGCACGCGTGCCACCATGGGCACGCGGGACCTTAACCAATGGCACGCTGGCAATATGTGTGCAAGAGAGTTATTGATGTGTTGAAATCATGGTTGAAATGCTGAAGCACTCTCTCATCCGCATGCCAAATTAACGTTCACAGTTGCCGACCTCATAGGTGCCGATACCGTGGGTGCTCCGGAGCTTGAGCACCCACGGAAAATACTGAGCACCCACGTGTGCCAGACTGCCAGTTCAT
Source organism: Perca schrenkii (assembly GCA_025617405.1). Taxonomy (NCBI): domain Eukaryota; kingdom Metazoa; phylum Chordata; class Actinopteri; order Perciformes; family Percidae; genus Perca; species Perca schrenkii. Next base: position 9,424,809 of record CM046792.1, read on the forward strand.
TTTTAATTTTATATTAAACATTGCAGGTGGTGCTAAGTGTGATTGGTCATGTCGGTGGCATTGATTTATAATTTCCCACGAAGCTGATTAAACTTCTCATGCCCAATTCTATCTGTGAGAAGTGGCGCTGTCCTGAGTTGAAAGATAGATTACTTTACGGCGTGTGTGTTCGTGTCGGCCGCTGTCCATTTCCTAAGGTTCTGAAATGCAAACATTGTTGACTACTTTTTTTTTTTTAAACTGTGTGAGCACCCACGGAGGAAAACATAAATCGGCGCCTGTGTGCAACCTGTTATTTACTGTAGTTTGATTGACTCATATCTCTGACTGGGAACAATACAAAGAGGATAACCAACGGCCGCTGGGGCAGATGAACTAACGCTAGTCTCGTTACTGTAAGGAGGCTACAATTGAACCTTCGTGAGTTAAAAGCCAATACTTATCAATGCACTCACCTGTGTAAACCGGCATCAACATGTAGAAAGCGATAATTCAATCTGCTCTGTCTGCTCAGACCACTCTTGTCCACCGCACTCAAACACACGCAAACACAGCTCTACTCTGCAAATAGCTAATTTTTACAAAACAAGCTAAAAGAAACGCTGTCGGTTTGTAGTCTATTTATCTTAGTTTGCAGGGAATCTTGAAATTTGGACAAATTCTTATAAACTTAAGCTGTCTGAAGAAACCATCCTCTCCGCTGCAGCGTAAATATGGATGCATTATAAGACCAAAACAAATACATGTGGCTACTTAAAATGCACGTGAATGACGCAATCGTTATGTTCTTCTTCATTCTTGATAATGATGCTGGTTGTGTTATTATTATTTTGCCACAGCATCGTTTCATTGAAAATGATTCATACAGGACCTGCTTATCAGTCCATTCATCATTAAAGCTGGGCTTTTCCACAACTTTTCGCTTCAGGCTCTTTGACAGTGATATTTTTGTCAGCCCATTTTCCACCAATCAGGACTGCATACTAAAACCATGTTTCCATAATAATAATATACAATAATAATAATTACAAGGTCCTGATTATTACAGATTCCCTGGATATTACATTTTGATGTGATGTCATAAAAAAAATTCCTGTTAACATGGCACACTAATAAACAAGAAATTTGGAAAAGGGCACTTCATATCAAAAAGGTTGCCGACCCCTGGTCTAATAGAAGAGGAACCAGGTTTTCTTCTTGATGAATGTCGCCTGATGTGAAAATGGACTTGACCAATAGTGAAGGTTCTGCTGTCCAATATGATGTGTTTTATGTCTTTCCAAGCCTGAATTTGGGTTTCTTACATCATGAAAGAAAAAAAATGAAGGAAGGAAATTCAGAGCTACAGAGATCCATGCTTCTTAATTATCCATCATAATATGATCCATAGACAGTTTTAGGGCAAAGAGTGGATCAAATGTTTTATAGGAAAATACTACCATACACTCTTATTATGCCTGATTATAGCAGATGCACAGATGAAATCATCTATACTACATAAGCCAGACTGGATTCAGTTCAGCCTCAAGCGGTGAACTCACCAAGGTTGAATCAGCATATTGTGTCCCTTTTTTACGAGCTAATAAATCCAGGCTGACAAATTTATAAGAGTTGTGTTTGCCAAGTCTTTTCCTAGGAATACCACAAGGGTAATATTCACAATAACGCAACAAAAACGCAAGTATGGCCTTAAATAATTAAAAAAGGGTGTCAACTTTTTAAGAGCTCCAAACTGTGTGGGCAGCAGGGGTCTCAGTTTCAAGGTGTTCATATGCCATATGCATATTTATTGTAGCTTTCATACTTCTTGGTTGCCATAAATCATAAGAAGAGGCCCTTTAAGTCTGAATAATTGCTGCTCTGAAGTTAATTCACTTCAAATTCATGGAGTTGAACTGCACTTCATTTGCTACCATTCATTCGGAATAATTCCTGAAAGGTTGTACATGTACCAAAAAAACATGAAGGGAACTTAACTCTCCCCTACATTTTTAACAGATTTGTATCTTGACATGTTATGTTGTATCTTCTGAAGGGCCGATGAGTGGGTGTTGAAGGGAATCTCAGGCTACATTTACGGCCTCTACCTAAAGAAGACCTTTGGAGTCAATGAGTACCGGCACTGGATCAAAGAGGTAACACTTTTTGTTTCACCTGTTTATCCTGTCATAACTCCTACACGCTTTCTCCAGGAGATTGGTCCGTGGCAGCAGCCCAACTTCTGCAGTGAGGCTTTTCTCTCACTATTAGTCCTTACTTAGTCTATATCCACGACATTCCACTTCCACGATTGCTCCGGTGCAGCAGGAAATTCCGCTGGATGCGTGTCTTTTCACCAATATCTGTTTCCTTCCGCTTTCTTTGTGTCAGCGTTTTAAACTCTGGAGGATTTGTGAGGACTATGGTTAACTGCTCCTCAGGTCTCTGCAGGGTAACTCCAGACAGCTAGCTAGACTATCTGTCCAATCTGAGTTTTCTGTTGCAAGACTATTTTACAGCGGCTCTGTGTGGAGTTTAGCGCCGCCCATGACGATGATGATGATTGGTTTAAAGCAGGGGTTCTCAACCTTTTGCAAGCTGGGCCCCCCCCCAAAGCTGGTTCATTGCAGTTGGGCCCCCCCCCCCTCCAATTTCTTGGCGAAATGTCTGATAAACATAGCCTCAAATCATCCTCGATTTGTGCAGGATTGCGGTATTTTGTTTTGAGTGCAGTCATTTCTGAGAATCCTGCCTCACACAAATACGCCGACGTGAAAGGGAGGAGAATCTCCAAGGTGACGTCACAGAGTTGAGAGTATTCCTGCATCAATGCTGCCCAGAATGACGAAAGAGGGCAGGAGGTCAGTGGCGTAACTAGCCAACACCGGGCCCCTATGCAGGATTATCAAGGCGGCCCCCCTACTACAGCATGTGACGACGGCGCAATGTCCACGAGTCATAGAGACACAGCATATAAGAGATGAGATGACTGACAAAATCAGGAGTAGCCTACACGCACCACGTGCAACATACATTTACTTTCTCAACTTGTGATGTGTAATCGATCAATACATCACCTGCTAAACTGAGTCTATCCTGATGCAGCTCATCTTGTCAATGTAGTTCCTATATGTTGGTTTAAACAATTGCCTCACTCACTAAATATGTAACCTGAATATTTTGTGTTTTGGACTGTTGGTCAGATAAAACCAACAATTTGAATAGATCATCTTGGGCTTTTGGAAATTATAGCAGACATCTTTCTCTGTTTTCTGACATTTTATAGACAAAATGATTACTTGAGAAAATAATCAACAGATAAATCAATAAAGACAAAGGTTGCTAGTTGCGGCCCTTCGTTTTGTAGACTAAGCGATGAATTGAAAAGTAGTCTGCAGATAAATTGATAGTAAAAAGAATAGTTATTTTTCTGCCCCACAAATAACGTGCATGAGATGCAAAAAAAAAGTATATATAAAACCGAAATAAAATTACTGAATTCTTTCCTGAGCTGTTTGTTAACACATGTTATCCGGTTGTTTCCCAGGAGTTGGACAAGATTGTGGAATATGAACTGAAGATGGGAGGGGTTCTGTTGCACCCAACCTTCATCGGAGGCAAAGAGAAGGACAAGTAACACATTCCATTTCAATCCATTAGAGTTCTTTAGTTTGAACATTTGAAGTATTAGTGACAGACAGGGTCCAAAATTAACTCTTTTGTCTACCAGCCAAATGGCTAGTGAATGTTCAAATTGTACCAGCCACTCAATAGATTACCACTGTTTTTTGTCTGGTGAGTGAAGCAAACTTGCATATTATACCAGCATTTTGCTAGTAGATGGTGCTAATTTTGGACCCTAGTGACGGGTCATTTTCCTGGATCATACAGTATATAATTAGATATATACATGACACACTGACAAAACATTTTTCCCTTCAGTCCAACTCCCCACCTTCACTTCTCCATCAAGCACCCCCACACCTTGTCCTGGGAGTACTTCAAGATGTTCCAGTGTAAGGCCCATCTGGTGATGAGGCTGATAGAAAACAGGATCAGCATGGAGTTCATGTTGCAGGTTAGACACAAGCAGCGTTTTCTCCTCTTCTGCCTCTGTGATTTAATGTCAGAATTTGTGAACTCCATAACAAAAAACAAACTGGTTTGGTCTTCATTTGAATTCTCTGTTTTCTGCTGCCGTCCTCTAGGTTTTCAACAAGCTTCTGAGCCTGGCTAGCACAGCCTCATCCCAGAAGTACCAGAGTCACATGTGGAGCCAGATGCTTCTGTCTACTCACGCCTTTCTCAAATCCATCTCCAACGTCTCGGGTAAAGACATAGGCCCCCTCATCAAACAATGGGTGTATCCTTTTATCTGTAATGGATCTCTGATTGCAAACAAACGTAGTGATTAATAGAGGTTAAATGCTTAGTAGGGCTGGGTACTGAATTACTAAAGTATCGAAAAATGCCTCGTCATTCAATACCCAATTTCAATCCCTAAGGAGTAAATCTTATCAGCGTCAGTGAGCCAATCAGCATGCAGCATGCTTCTACCAAGATCCAATAATGTCTGTGATTGGCTGTCTAACGTTGCACGTCGTAGAGACACGCAGGAAAAACTTGTTACACAGAGATGAGGTCATGTAGTAGTTGCTGAAAAGTAAATTCAAAGATTTGTGCCGTAATGTTGTAATTTATTTTTGTTTTATAAAATTGGTATTCGAAAAGAGTATCATTTAGGAACTGGTATCAAAGTCACGTTGTTGGTATCGGTACCTGTATCGAAACTTTTTCTCGGTTAACTTTAACCTTTCGTACCCAGAGACCAAAGTTCTGTGGTGAAGTTCTTTGGCAGTTTTGCCTTTAACAGGAAGAGGAATGTTCTCGAGCTGGAGATCCGTCAGGACTACACATCATCTGGAACTCAGAAATATGTGGTGAGTGTTCAGAAACAGTGGGTGGAATGGATGTGTTGTCTGTGTCTAGAGCAGCTAAAGTACAACTGTAGAAGTTGGTGGATGTTTTTCTTTTTTATATAACAGAAGGTTCAAATGAGATTTATATAAATAAAATCAAGGTTACATTCCATTACATGTCATTTAGCAGACGCTTTTATCCAAAGCGACTTCCAATTAAGTGCTTTCAACGCTGAAGGTGCAAACTTCTTCAGACAACAAGTAGTAGGTGCAAGTACATTAGCTTTAAATAAGCAAAACTACAAAGAGCCATATGAAAGTGCAGCTTCAAGAAGTATATATACATTTTTCTTTTCTTTTTTTTATTTTTATCTGAGGTGTAGTCGGAAAAGATGTGTTTTTAGCCTTCGGCAGAAGATGCGTAGGCTTTCGGCCATCCTGTACTGTAATGTAAAATCAAGGTATACTGCTGGCCACAAACCTAGTCTGACTGCCCAAGATTGCTGACGCTATTAGTCAAAGGAGTAGTTTTTAACAGTGCAGAGCAGAGGTGGGTAGAGTAGCCAAAAATTGTACTCAAGTAAAAGTACTGTTACTTCAGAATAATATGACTCAAGTAAAAGTAAAAAGTAGTCATCCAAATAATTACTTGAGTAAGAGTAAAAAAGTACTTGGTGAAAAAACTACTCAAGTACTGAGTAACTGTTGAGTAACGTCTGATTTATTTTTTTAACATAAGCATTCAAACAGACGGACAAAAATACAAAATAATCATATTTAGACAAATTATAGTTCATCCAATCAATTAAATTAATTTAAATTAATTCATTAATTATGAAATAGCTTAAATTAAAAATAATCCAGGTAAATTCAAGTACTTAAAAAAATAATATCAATAAAATAATAATACATAAAAAAATAAATAAGCATAAGTAACACAAATTTCCAAACCTTTACACTTTTTTTACCAGACTCTGCAGGCAGAACTAGAACAAGGTAATGTAGCTGCTGTTTGGTACTTTTACTAAGGTAAACATGCTTTCATTCACAAAGGTGGATCACTTGTTACCGGGTTCAATCGCCGTGGTAACTTATGCTGGACGCCTAACCTGGTCGGGAGCAGGATAAGTTGGAGATCAGAGATCAACTGGTGTAAAAGCACCGCCTACTGACCGATCAATACTCCACTGATAACGGCTTCACCGTTCTTAGAAGATCAGGTGGAGCTCGGTGCGCGGAGAGAGAGAGGGGGAGAGAGGGGGAGAGAGAAAAAGAGAGGGGTGTGCTCATACAAAAAATATTTAGAGACCGACAGCCCCGTTAACATTCCCTGATGGGTATATTTGCCTTGTGTAATGCGCACAGCGGTTTTATGTTTTTTATATTTTTTATTTGCTCTCACGATCGCTCTCACTGCCATGGTTGCAACTGAAATAAAAGGCTAAAGCGACGACAGTTTATGGAAAGTACAAGTGTAATTATGGTCAGATCTTGTGCCTGACTGATGGGGAAGTGATATTGATACGAGTTGTGCGCATCTACAGCGTCGGCTATTTCTTTTTTTTTTTGCCAGCTTTCCTTCCCGTTTTAGGAAGCAGCGACTGTATTGCGTTTTGCCTGTAAACCCATGTATGTGTTCATTTGTATGTAGAATTATAGTTTGCTCTTCTTATGTAAAATATGTGGCTATTGTTGGTGATGTTGTGCAAACATCACCTCTTTTATGTGAACAGGCGCCGCTGGATCGGGAAACCCTGGGTTGGTTGAACTGGTTGATAACCACCGTCATGACACAGTTTATGCGGGACCGCGGTGGTTAGGTTAGGTGAAGCCGGGTAACTGAAATAAATCCAGGGCATGTTGATCTTGCTTCGTAGTACAGGGCTCGGTTCCTCCTCGTCTGTGACGTTTCTGACATTGCCATTTTTTGTTTTGCTGCGACTGTAAAAGTTAACCCATCCCGCTGCTAGGTTTGAGCAGGGTGACGAGACTGCACAACTACGTTTGATTGGGTGAAACACAGTCACGTGGTAGAGGCTTTAGCGGAAGTCTCTCTCTCGTACGCGGGGGGATAAAAACAATGACGCGTAGAATACCAAAGAGGTAAAAAGAAAAGTAACGAGCTCATTGTAGCCTAATGTAGCGGAGTAAGAGTACAGTTTCTTCTTCACAAATCTACTCCTCACAAATCTAAGTATAGTGATTTAAAACTACTCCTAGAAGTATAATTTTTTCAAAAACTTACTCAAGTAAATGTAACGGAGTAAATGTAACTCGTTACTACCCACCTCTGGTGCAGAGTAACAAAGAAAAAATGTAATGCCTCTCATTAATCTTCTATGCCAGGTACCAAATATGGCGCAAACATTGCTGTTCTTCCTGAAAAATGAATACACTAATGTTACAGATTCCCTGTCTGTATGGGGCTAGAAAGGGCCCTTACGTTTACATTATTACTTTGGTTGTCATATCTTGATATGTAAATGTACCTGCAGGGTCCAATCAAAGTGACCGTGCAGGAGCTGGATGGATCCTTCAACCACACGCTGCAGATCGAGGAGAACAGCCTCAAACATGACATCCCCTGTCATTCAAAGAGCAGACGGTACCTACTACAGCACAACACATCTGTCAATATTCTATTTTGCATACTTAATATGTTAAGTAGGGGGGGTACTCTACACATGCACACTATATATTGAAATACTATAAATACATTTCAATCCATACAGAGAATATCGCCTGGGGCAACAAAGACAATTTTTTTTTCTTCATCATGAGAGCCACACTGATGGGACAAAGTCAATAGGAGAGCCACTTTTACTGCAAAGTATCAACAGTTACATCCAGTCAAAGACAGCATTTCTGCTTATCAATCTGTCATCCCTGAACATACAATATGCAATTTTTTCCTACGTTAGCCCATCATGTATCTAACCGTCCAAGAGCACATTCATTGTTAAAGGTCCCATGGCATGAACATTTCTCTTTATGAGGTTTTTTAACATTAATATGCATTAATGACCACCCTCCCCCTAGCCTGTCTATGGTCCCCGAGTGGCTAGAAATGGTGATAGGTGTAAACCGAGCCCTGGATATCCTGCTCTGCCGTTGAGAAAATGAAAGCTCAGATGGGCCGATCTGGAATCTTCTCCTTATGAGGCCATAAAGGGAAAGCTTACCTCCCGTTTCTCTGCTTTGCCCGCCCAGAGAATTTGGCCCACCCATGAGAGAGAGACATCATGGCTTTCAAACGAGCATAGTTGCTAGTTGGTCAAGGCCACACCCCCACCCTCCACCTTGCCCCCCCCCCTTCTCCTCCTCAATAGCTATAGACACAGAAATGGCACATCCTAAGGAAAGCTCATTGTGGCACTGGCTCTAGTGGCTGTAATTCTGCACCAAGGCTGAATTTCGGAAAAGATACAGTATTAGGGGACCACTAAGGCCCATATAAAAGAGACTTCAGATACAGTATTAGGGGACCACTAAGGCCCATATAAAAGAGACTTCAGATACAGTATTAGGGGACCACTAAGGCCTATATAAAAGAGACTTCAGATACAGTATTAGGGGACCACTAAGGCCCATATAAAAGAGACTTCAGATACAGTATTAGGGGACCACTAAGGCCTATATAAAAGAGACTTGAGATACAGTATTAGGGGACCTCTAAGGCCCATATAAAAGAGACTTCAGATACAGTATTAGGGGACCACTAAGGCCTATATAAAAGAGACTTGAGATACAGTATTAGGGGACCTCTAAGGCCTATATAAAAGTATCCAAAGAGCACCATGTCATGGGACCTTTAAGAGCTGGGCAGACCGCCAAAACTGGGAACTCGGAAGGGCAGAGCAAGTTTAAATATGTTTTCTAGTCTGTATTTCCATCTTGTAATGCCGCTGTTTTGGGTATTTTTTTAAATATAGCCACAAATTAAAGCTTGGCGATCCACAGGAGTCTCACGAGCAGCACGATGAGTAACACTGGTCTGGAGGCACGGGGGAGACTTTGTTCTGCCTCCAGGACCGACGATGATGCTCACTACACAGCACGACTTCACTCTTAATTTCTTCTCTGCTCCAATCGCCAACAGCTGTCTGCTCTGATCCACCAGTCACACTCTCCCCCTAAAAAAATTGTTTTTTAATGGTGATAGTATATTTTATGCTGTAGTTATGTGGTTGCTGTAATGTTGTATCGTAAAAGTAGTTTTCATCCTCATATTCCAGTATCAATGCCACCCGTTGTCTTTGAGTAAATGTCAGACTTTTTATTTGATGTTTCCTGGTGGCTCTGTGGCGCCGCCTAATACTTTAATCTAGTTGGCCTCTATTCCTTCTTTGCTGTTTCTCTCCCCAGTCCTCTCGTCTGTTCTGTCTGTTGATTGTTCTGTTTGTTCCTTTCCACAGAAACAAGAAAAAGAAGATCCCTCTGATGAATGGAGAAGAAGTTGACATGGATTTATCAGCCATGGAGTAAGACATCATCGCTGTCACTATTTGATATAAGATCCAGTTATTTTCCCTAAATTGAATTAATGTATTATGTGAATGTTGTCTTTTCCTAGTGTTAAAGCTGCATTACATTTATATAATACAGTTTTCATAACTTATTTTACTAATCTAGCTCAAACAAACCATGCCTCTACCTGCTAAGCCTTTACATCCACATGACTCATCATCAGCCACACCTTGTTAAGATGAAATGTTGTGTGAAAGCACTGAAAGATACGGTGGCCGCCCAGGGCAAACACACTGCAACTCAAAAAAAACACACGCAATGCAAATAGACAAAACACAAGCAAATTAAGAAAACATCTTCACTAATGCTGTGTTCCAGACACAATTTTTAACGACTTCAAGTCACGACTCACAACTTGGTAGCGTTCTAGGCAAAGTCATGACAAACCCTTCTAGCTAGCGGCTACCTAACGTTGACATTAGCTAGCACTAGCTGATACTAGCGATTTCTAGTCGGCGACATATTTTGGGCTTCATTTAATAAACATAACCTGTAGTAGTACACAATCGTATGTGTATTGTTTTGATTACAATGTGCGGAATTACTTTACATTGCCTATTTATGTCTATTTATTTATATTTCTCACCGTTAATCACCGGCGTCTGTACAGCATCAACAGGGATCGACATTGTTGTTTATGTGTGTGTGATGTCAGAAACTGTAACTGGGAGAACAACGATCTGGTACAAGTTCACAAGTAGTGAGTTACGGGTTTGACGGACGTTCCAGGGCACTTTTTACAGGTAGGAGGTTGTGAAAACACGGGTTACAGGTTGCCTGGAACGCAGCATCATTTGACAACATATGCGCAGCATTAAGAAAATGCGCTGCAAATACACACAACACATCCAAATACAGAAATGCGCTGCAAATACAGAAAAATTAAAAGTACGCAAACCCTGAAAACAAATGCAACAGAAAAACGCTCCATCCAGTTTACATGATGGAAGTTCTCCAGGCCTCTAGGGGGAGCACTAAGTGGAACAGCTTGATTTTCGACCCCACGGAGAGAATTAAGATCTTGCACTCGGCGCAGCGCAGCACAAAGCCCGACGCAAGTGTCTTTGCTAGTTTAGGACTGATGCAGTTGTCAATTTCCCGTCCAGCGCCCACTTCATTTAAATAGCAAATGCACCTGCGCCCATCTGTGCGCCCATGGGCGTGCTGGTCTTACAGGGAGGTGTGTTCAGGTGCATTTCATTGTTATTTTAACAGTGCGTTAGTAAAATGCTCGTGCACAGCGTGCACACACTATGCCTGTTACACACACACACACAGGGACGTGTGTATGCGCCTGGCATACGGACCCTTTTTTTCTGCCGTTAAACTAGCAAAAGTGGATTCTTACACGCCCTACAGGCAACTGCGCCATGCGCTTCATGCCGTGCGCTTAGAACATTAAAATAGGGCCCAGAGTGAGAGCAGATGAAAGGTTTGTTTTGGAAACAGGAAGAGAAGTGTAGTAGCATATTCATTTTTAACGTTTGGCCCTAGTCTTTTGCAGTATTATAAAAGAGCAACGGGACTGCCTTCTACAAGCGCTTGCTAGCTAACACTAGTAAGCCCATCTATGTAGATTAGGAAAACAAAATATCCACTGTCTTTGACATAACCTCGCCTTCCGTTGTGTAACTGGATGCAGCGTTTTTCTGTTGCATTTGTTTTTGGGGTTTATGTGCTTTTCATTTTGCACCGTTTCTGTATTTGCAGTGTGTTTGTGTATCTGGTTGTGTTGTGTGAATTTGCAGCGTGTTTGTGTATATAGTTGTGTTGTGTGAATTTGCAGCGTGTTTGCTAAATGCTGCACATTGCTGTTTTCTTAACTTACAGTGAGTTTGTCGGCCACCGTAGAGCGATCTCTGGAAAACAGCTTGGAGGCAGTGCAGGATTTTGGTGTACTTTACTTTGTGTTAATATGTTTGCCTCCTGTTATGTGTGCAGTGCTGACTCTCCTCTCCTCTGGATCCGGATTGACCCAGACATGTCCATTCTGAGGAAGGTGGAGTTTGAGCAGGCGGACTTCATGTGGCAGTATCAGCTGCGCTATGAGAGGGATGTCGTTGCACAGGTGGGCTAATGGCAAGAGTACAGTCCTCCACAATGGCCTTTTTTTAACATTTCTAAATCAGTGACCTAACTTGTTATCCTATACTTCCACATGAACCATATCACCCTGCATTGTTCAGTTTTTTACCTCCAGCTAAGACAAATCATTGCACGCTTCCAGTAGGGATTGCTAATTTAATTAACATTTCATACCGTATTTCTAGCTGCTCATCTCAGCTGCAGGTGATCATTAATTATAAACTGGAGTGTTTCCGCTTTCTCAGCCAACAAAAGCCGATTACACACCTGTGTGTAGGAGGTCATTTAGGCTGTAGTTGCAAATGTTGAAAGGTAAAGATGTGTTAAAGTGGCTATATGTAACTTTCAATTTGTGTTGATTTTAGCGTCCGCTTAAGACAAAACCGGTAGTGTTTTTACCACACGTGTCTTTTCTTTACGGTGCTGCATTTCCCACTGTAGATTACGGAGTTAACGCTACCGGGAGGTCATATAGTTGCAATGAATATTTTGCTCAGACAGAAAATCATTAAATTACAATAAGAGAATATGTTATAGATGCATCGTTGCATTTCCTGTCCCTGTGTCACGAGCCAAAGCATTAAAAGTTTGTTGTAGCAACCAACATAATAAAAATAATAATAGTTTAGATTTATATAGCGCCTTTCATGAAACCCAAGGACGCTTTACACAAGTACAGGGGGACAAGGGAAAAGAAAACAGTAGGCCAACACAACCACAGACTGAAAAGAAATAAAACCAGGCGCGAAATGGAAGGGGGACATAATTTGATGTAGGGTACTGACAACCACATCACGCATTGTAAAGTCATTTTATGAATGAAATCGACATATTACATACCTGAAGGCCAATTCGGGGTCTATTTTGAATCATTTACAATTCCGTCATTGTCTCCATCTGTTAAAAAACATCTGTCACTCTCCCTTTTAGCTTTTAGTTGTTCTTCATTTTATTTCCTTTTTTTCTGTGATGGCCCTGCCCCAGTAATAAAATAAAATAAAAATACAATAAGTCCTATATAAAGAAATCTCTTGCTACCTTTTACCTGGCTGGATTCAATAACACAGGCTTTCCCAGTGTTACGCCAAAATCTGTGACCCGTCAGAATGTGTGACTGTAGCGCCGTAAATCATTCTGTGACTTCGCGGGAAAAACCCGGGCAAAGGCATTAATAAAAACAACATAAGAATAGCGTTCTTTTTCACTGTTAGTCTCATTTGCTGTTACAGGGCATTTATGATCATCAGATGGAACATTACACAGTTTCAGAAACATTTAAAAGTTACATATAGTTATTTTAAGGGATTTGAAAGGATTTTAATTTGATGACTGGATTCTGTACTGGATTTGAACAGGATAAAATGCCATTAAACCACATCCAGAGCTTCCAGTTTGATGCTCATCAGATAAATATTTACCTTATCTCTCTACTAGGAGGAGGCCATCTCAGCATTGGAGAAGTTCCCAACTCCTGCCTCCAGACTGGCTCTGACAGACATCCTAGAGCAAGAACAGTGTTTCTACAAAGTCCGGATGCAGGCCTGCTTCTGTTTGGCCAAGGTATGTGTGCATGTGTGTGTGTGTGTGTGTGTGTGTGTGTGTGTGTGTGTGTGTGTGTGTGTGTGTGTGTGTGTGTGTGTGTGTGTGTGTGTGTGTGTGTGTGTGTGTGTGTGTGTGTGTGTGTGTGTGTGTGTGTGTGTGTGTGTGTGTGTGTGTGTGTGTGTGTGTGTGTGTGTGTGTGTGTGTGTGTGTGTGTGTCAACACTGGACCATAATAGTTCTGAACAGCACAAGACAATTGTTTGTCAATGCTCTAGCTTAACTTACAGGAATACAGTTAGCCTAAAACTGACATATGTGAGGTCAAAAAGTCAGTGCACACACATACCATTAGGCACACTGAGTGTCAGTTTACCCATTCTTCTTTTTGATGCCTCACGTCTATATCCACTTTTTTCAGTTCGGCAGCTTATAAAAATGTAGTTCTGTTGTTAGTGCATTTCACCACACTGCAGCTTTTAGGCATGTTGTTGTTGTCGTTGTTGTTGTTGTTGTTGCTGTTTGCTAGCTGAGGGAGTTGATGAGGAGGCACCTTCCAGTCAATGGAGAGCGAGTCTTTGTCTTCCCCCTCTGGTGGGGGCGGGACTTAAATGCACTCTGTTTCAGAGCAGTGGTGAAATGTAACTAAGTACATTTACTCCAGTACTGTACTTAAGTCCAAATGTTAAAGGTACTTGTACTTTACTTGAGTCTAAAGTAAACTAGCCAACAATATAACAGCCTACAGGTCCAGCTGAAATGATTAGACCATTAAACACACAACTGTTTGGATCCTTTACACTTACAGTTCTTTACTTTTAATACTTTAAGTAGATTTTCCGGACACACTTTTACTAAAGTAACATTTTCAATGCAGGACTTTTACTTGTAACAGAGTATTTGTACAGTGTGGTATTAGTACTTTTACTAAAGTAACTGATCTTAATACTTCTTCCACCACTGATAGGGAGTAATTTAACGTCCAGTTTATAGACTCTCAAACTAGCTTGACTCAACTCTGATAGTTTTTTAATGGATGGTGACAATGTCTCATCTCTCAATTATTTTGGTGAAAATCTTAACTGTTTTCAAAAACCTCAGTTCAAACAATATTGTGAAACAGGCTACAGTATGTGAACAGCATATCACTTCTGAGCCAGCGAGGCCACCCACCTGAATAATCCTATTCTGTTGCTCCAGGAAACTCTCTATTCTCTGGATTTGGTCTATTCCAGCTTCAACCGCACTGGATTTCCACCATTCGGGTTCCACCTGAACCAATATTTTTACAACATGATAAACTGAGTGGAGGTTGAAATGGCAGCACTTCACTTCTTTCATTAAGTTGTTGTGTTTGGCCACAGAACCCCCAACAGACTCCATCGTAATGGCCTTTGGTATATACTACACACACACACACACACACACACACACACACACACACACACACACACACACACACACACACACACACACACACACACACACACACACACATTGACTGTGAGTGACTCCCACTCACAGACTTCCATACCCACACTGCCCACAAAGTGAAATATGACTGACCTCGGATGGACTTGGCTGCATTATGATTTGTTGGGAAGGCATTGACGTGCTTGTTATTGGTAGAAAATGTTGGAGGAACAGCCCAGGGCTGTCATGCACATGTTAACAACTCTGACACACAAAAAAAATACAGACGTGTTCATGAATGCGGGCATACACACGTACAAAAACATTCCGGTGTGCATGCCCCCCTTTATTTGCCCTGCCAAATGACAACATCCTGTGTCAGTGACCCTTAGCCCTATATTACCACATTAACATAAATTCCCCAATATCCTGTTGGAACCCAAAGGCCACTGGAGCCGCCAGTCTTCATGCCTGTGGAAACCTCATGTGCTGCTCATGTGTACATTTGCCTTTTACTTTGTAGTTCAGTTCTCACCACAGAGATTATAACGGACAGAAAGGGCATTGTTACACAAGCTACAACATTCTTGACTTGTCATTTGTGTGCCATGCAGCATTTCTCATGTCATGTAACTACCATAACTCTTGAGAGTGCGTGTATATTTTACATTCCACATGCTTTGCAGAATTGTTGAATGTTTAGTTTGGCCGTTATTTCTCTGTGATCACAGCAAATGGAGGACCCCCGATGGATGCCGTCCTCCGCGTGCGGCAGCTTAGACAGACGTGAACTGAAGAAATTGACTAAAGTAGAGCTGCGTTCTTCTCTTCTCTGTGTGTGTGTGTGTGTGTGTGTGTGTGTGTGTGTGTGTGTGTGTGTGTGTGTGTGTGTGTGTGTGTGTGTGTGTGTGTGTGTGTGTGTGTGTGTGTGTGTGTGTGTGTGTGTGTGTGTGTGTGTGTAAACCGTGCAGATAGCCAACTCCATGGTGAGCACGTGGCAGGGCCCGCCGGCTATGAAGTCCCTGTTCACCCGAATGTTCTGCTGTAAGAGCTGCCCCAACATCGTCAAGACCAACAACTTCATCAGCTTCCAGAGTTACTTCCTGCAGAAGGTACGTCTAACGGACAGGCACACACAGTTCAACACACACTAGTTCTCAGGACCGTAAACACACTCTCAACAGACTGTAAAAAAACTAAAATGATCTGTCATTCCAGGCGATTTTAGCTTATCACAGATATATACGTCAGCTGCTAACAATACCTTAACCTATAGATATATTTCTAAACCATTTTTCAGCAGTAAAATGTCCCAGTCAGAACATGTTTAGGGCACAATTCCTAAACAACCATATCTAAGGACCCTTGTCATCGTCATTTTGCGTCATCTGAGGCTTTTTTCCAGACCCTCAATACAGAGATCTCCCCTCTCAGGGGGACATGAGGGAGGGAAGCATGGTCATTCAAAAATACTACCGGGGTTCTACTGATACAAAGCTTAATGCTAATCGGTGAAGTTTCCCTTTAAAAAAAATCCCAATATATCGCCTTACACACAGTATCGCAATATATTGAATCGAGACCCATGTATCGTGATATGTATCGTATCGCCAGATTCTTGCCAATACACAGCTTTAATGATTACGGTCTTCTCTTTGTTGTCCATGTCAGACGATGCCCGTTGCCATGGCGCTACTTAGAGATGTCCAGAACCTCTGTCCCAAAGATGTCCTCAACTTCGTCCTTGACCTCATCAAGTACAACGACAACAGAAAAAACAAAGTAAAGACATGCGCGCCACACGCACATACACACACACACACACACACACACACACACACACACACACACACACATACACACTTTTACATGCATAGTAACTCTTAAAGATGCGATCAATTATGGCCTATGGCCAAAAGCCATCAAGTACAAACAGTATTTCATTTCCAAGTTATTCAGTGGTATTTTAAACATTAGTGGTTAAAAACCAGTGGCATATTTAAAACCTTATTTTGAAAATGTTATTTTACAGATGCTAACAGTAAAACTGAGGCCTCAGTGATCTGCATCCACAAACAGGGGTTTAACTTCTCCTCCGTCTCCCTGTGTCTTCAGTTTTCAGATAACTACTACCGTGCCGATCTGATTGAAGCACTGACCAACTCTCTGACCCCCGCCATCAGCATCAGCAACGAGGTGCGCACAGTGGACAACTTGAACGCTGACGTCCGTCTCATCTTGGAGGAGATCACACGCTTTCTCAACATGGAGAAACTGCTGCCGAGCTTCAGAAACACAATCACTGTCCGGTAAGGAGCGTAGTCTTTGCCTCTATATGTTCCACACGTGATCCCCTAAAACCGGTTCCTCCTAGCATCTTTCATCTCAGCTGTTAAAATAATTTCAAATGTTGCTATATTCCTTCCTATTACTGTAAACCGAGTAAAGAATCCTCTTATCTCCAACCATGAGCAGCCACTAATTATTTTAGGAAATCAGGCTTAGGTGTTCTTGCTAGGATTCTGCCACAATAATTGGATAAAAAAATAAGGAAACAACACATTTTTATAGGATACAATACCTGTTTCATAACACCAATGTATGCAATTAGTCTTGTTTAGCCTTTGCTTAAAAAGTCAGAAAATAAAAATAATATTGGTCTTCAATAAACCGCAAATAATATGTAATATGTGAAAGAGTGTAGATTAGGGATGCACCGATCCGACTTTTTCAGTCCCGATACCGATGCCAGGGCTTTGTGTATCTGTCGATACCCGATACCGATCCGATACCGTTGCTGAATTAATAATAAACTGTATACCTTCCACCTTATACCTTCCTTCCACCATATGGAAGAGACTAAAGGCACCAGACCTTCATAACTAAACATTACTTTCCTAACTAAGACAAAATAACATAGATGTAATGTATTGCATTCTTATTTATTTTTTATATAAAAAACAACTGTGCATTCAAATCGATAATATAATGTAATCAAACTTATTTAAATAAATAATAATGGGCCATCAGTAATGGGCCACCTTTATATAGGTTTATAATGGCTTATTCTACTATCAGGAGTACATAGAATATCTCAAAAACATGTTAATGTCATCATGTTTACTAAAAGCTTTTATTACTAAAGGGTTTGGCTCCACGACATTATACAATAACTTATATGAAGGAGAATCCATGAAACAGTTACAGAAGCTAAACTATTTGTATTGTACAAACTGCAAAGTAGTAAAATAAACTCAAATCGAATGAATACACATACAAACAACTTTAACATTGTTTCCCTTTCAAAACAAAATAGTTGTAAGCTAGTACTGTATAACCACTACCTTGGCCACAGGTAAGTTAGGTTGTTGTAGTGTGGTTGTAGTAGGTGACTGAATGTAACTCCGCTGTCAGCCTCCTTCGCTGTTTGATTAACGTTAGCAGGTTGGCGGACGTATTTCAGCGAGGCGAGACAACTTAAATCCAGAGTTTTAATCATTGCTCTGACCCCGTCTTTCTCAACGGTCTGTAGCGGGACCAGATGTGGATTGCGTTCATAATGTTGCTCCGCTGCATGCTTGACACGTCTTTAACGTTAGCACGACCGAGAAACGTTAGAGCGACGGGCAATAACAGCGGCTAAATTATGTCCGATTTGTTAAAAACAAAAAACTTGGGAACAACAGACGGCTCCTCTCTTGAGCACACGTTGTTCTGGTGTATCTCCGGTCTTTCTTCATCCTCTAGCTAACTTTCTTCTCTGTTCTTGAATGTGCAGTAGCGACCGGAGCCTCTCCCAGCTTAACAGACTGTTATGCTACCTGGCTAGCTAGTCTAGCAGCTGTAATGTTACCCAGCATGCAATTCGGCGGTGTAGCTACATTTGTAAATGTAAAATTATTAGTGTTAGAAACTGTTTATGTCTCAAATTGTTATATGCTCTTGGTGTTTTAGCCTTTTAAAGAGAGTTAGTTGTGGGTTATTAATTGTTGTGTTATGAAGTTAGTTACTACCATGAGTGAGAAGGGTACGCAGTTAACTGGGGTCTCAGTGCTGCAACGGAGTGAAAAAAAAAGAAACTGGATCGGTTAATGTTTCCGATCCACCGGGGCCGATACCCGATCCAAATATTGGATCGGTGCATCCCTAGTGTAGATGTATGTTAACCACACAAAATGTTGTTATTTATTTATGCTGATAACTTTCAATGAAAATATAACGCGAAATATAGCATTTATATTCAGTTAACAAAGTTTCCATGCCCTCCGCCTGTAGACATTACTGATGGATTCCACAAAAAAAATGTATCTCTGGCATACGTATGTGTCCCATGTTAATATTATGTCAGCTCAACTTGTAATTCTCATATTTGTTTTCAGGCACTTGAAGGCAGCATAACTGTATCTGCCACCGTCAGTTTAACATATTAAATAAGAAAAGTAACTGTAAGGTTTGTGGGAAAGAGAGAGTGAGTCACGAGGTTTCATTCATGTATTTTATATTTACTTTATCCAAAATGAAGAGCAAACTGTGGCGTATTGCCTTCCGTTAGACATCTTTCTGCATTCATTTCACGCACAACTAGAAGATCCCTGATTCCTCTGGTCCCCTCCTCTCTCCAGTTGTCTGCGTGCGATCCGTCAGCTTCAGAGGAACGGCCATATTCCCAGTGACGCGTCACTCTTCAAGTCCTACGCCGAGTACGGGCACTTTGTGGACGTGCGTGTCGCTGCACTGGAGGCTCTGGTGGACTATACTAGAGGTAGGACATGTATCTCAAGTATGCTAGCTGTTATTGGTATTGTTATTATTATTATTATTATTATTATTATTATTATTATTATTATTATTATTATTATTATTATTATTATTAGCCTTTTTGTGAAGCTCATTGACCTAGCTCACAGGTCCTGGAGATGTTATAGGTTTGTTGAAGCCAGTTAAGGTGGATATATCTGTCAGTGTATTAATAGAATGTGTAAATACTCAGATTCTTACAATCCCATGTTTAATCAGACTGTGACCCAAATTTTAATTTCCCACACATCTTATAGTTAAAAAACACAAATTATTTTCTTTTCGTATGCAGCGCTGATAGGTGGAGGTTAATTAAGGCCAAATCCTATAATGCCAGTAAGCATAATATTTGAACGTTTGTTGAAAGTAACCACGGTTGGGTTTTATTTTGACAGGATATTGAAGATGTTTTTTCACAGTCACATGTGTCCATGTGTTCAGGTCTCTGATGTGTTCACGATGTCTTTGTTTGTGCCGCAGTTGAAAGAAGCTCAGCGGAGCTGCAGTGGCTGCTCAACATGGTCCAGAATGATCCAGCTCATTATGTCAGGTCAGCTAACAGCCCGCACACACATGCATTCATTACATACACGCTCATGTGTACATTATCACTGTAAGTGCAGTGTCCTTCCCTCAACGTTTTTTTCATGGTTTGTATGTCATTAAATCTCGTCTTCCCAAATGTGTCAATTTTTATCTTCTAATCAGGGATGTTTTTTAGAATCGGTCCCTTGACACCTTCAGAGGCCTTAAAGTATAGGTTCATTTTTTCAAGTCTATCTTAAAGGAGAATTCCGGTCGATTTCAACACGTAGCTCTGTTTTTTTTTTTAAATTCGAGTACCGTCAGTAGCGAGGAAAAATGAAAACAATCGGTGTTGCCTACACCGTGCTATCCTGGGTGCTACAGTTAGCACCCAGGAGGCAAGTTTTAAATGTGGTTTCATCCTCTTAACATGTTCAAAATATCATTACAAGTGCCTACCCGTGTGAAGTGATTCCTTCTGAGTAGGGCTGAAACGATTCCTCGAATAACTCAAATAATTCGATTACAAAGCGAAGCAAAATTCTTCGCCTCGAAGCTTCGTTAAATCAATGTAATTAAGGTTGTACGGCTCACTGTGTTTCCGCACAGAGGATTATTACTAGCGCACAAGAGGTTTGCACTTCTGCGGACACAACACAAGCACAGACAGTATATAAACACAAGACGGCCCCGATTACAAATGAAAGAAGACGAAAATAGCGAGGGTTTAAGAGGAGAGACAGGCGAGAGAAAATCACAGAAAGTTTGGGATCATTTTAAGCTGCAAACATGCTGCTACATCACCTCTGTAACAAACATCCAGAGTACTCATCCATTCCACGGAGCCAACCCGACACAAGGTAGCTAACGCTGCTGCTCTCGTCCACCGCGCTGTTTACACAACTAGCCTACAGCATGCTACTCTGCTAATAGCAATGTTTTACACAACTAGCCTACAGCATGCTACTCTGCTAATAGCGATGTTTTACACAACTAGCCTACAGCATGCTACTCTGCTAACAGCCATATTTTACCAACAAGCTAAAACGAAAGCTGTTGGTTTGTAGTCTAACTGTTTATTAGTTTGCTTCTAAATGTTTGGAAACTTAGCTGCTGCCAGAGACACAGCGGCTCCTCCCCCCAGCATGGCTACTTAATATGCACGTGAATGACGTCATCATGCATTCTTTATTCTTTCTCCTCACCATAGATATATCTATGCTCATCACTGTGTATTAGGCTTCTGAAAATGTGTCCCCCAGAACAGTGTAGTTGAGTAGCCCTGCTGTAAACCCTCTGGTCAGTGAACAGCTCTTTTGCATATCCAGTGTAAAGAGCCAGAGGCAAGAAGGGAATGGGGTGAAAAATATTAACATTTGGGCCACCAAAAATGTACTATTGTAATGTTTTTTTTTTTTTTTAAGGGTCTTGGAATTTGGCAATCATTTTTTTTTTTGCTTTTTCTAAAAAAGGAAACCTGTCTTTTGTATATACACAAGCTACAGGTTTCCTTTTTTTTAGTAAACGGCAATAATAAATATTTACTGTTGCTGCTTACTAAGTATTTCTTACTAAGTGTTTCTTATCCGATTACTCGATTAATTGATGGAATAATCGGTAGAATATTCGATAACTAAAATAATCGATAGCTGCAGCCCTACTTCTGAGTGAACACAGTGAAACTGACTGCAGTAGATGTGAAAGAAATGCATGAAAGTCGTACTAATTCAGCTCTGTTTAGTTCCGGTGTAGAGACGGCAAGACTTAGGGACTGTCTACAAACTACAACACCGAAAAGAGATACAACAAAAATATTCATTAATTTAATCAAATAAGGTAGTGTCTCCAAACTTACCTCAATTATAACTTGTCTCCTGCTAGTTACAGCACTCCAAATTTACAAACAACAGAGCTACGGGTTGAAATGGACCGGAATTCTCCTTTAATACAATAACTGCATACCCAAATGTACATTGAAAACGTTTTTGGCTGTCCATACTGGGCACAAAAGGATCCCTTCCTAAAGCGATTTCAGTGTAAGTAAAGAGCAAAGGGTAACAAAAGCCGGAGACGTTGTTTCATTTTTGGGTGACTTCTTAATTTCAGCTAAAGATGATATGAGGCTTTAGCTGTCCAAGTTAGACAAATCAAGTGGGTGTCCTCCAAAGTGAGAGTGAAATCCCTGCTTTGTCTTACTACAACTCTGCTGCGGCTCAGCAAGAAACACAAAGAGGGAACTTCATACTAAAAAAGGCTGAAACTTTGGAATGCCTTTTGCATAGAACAGGTCTGAAATTGTTAAACGTCTTTCTGGCATGAACAATAACGGCAACCAATAAGCCTTTCAGTGTACATATATGAGTATTTTAGTATTGTTTTTAAGATAGACTTGAAAATATGTGAACTCTTCTGCCTCTGCCATTACAATGATATGCAACCACTTTTCTGACACAGTCACACAGACAAACCTGTAGATTACAGTTTAGTAATACCAGTTACCCTTTAGTGTATTTTACCGTCTGGATAAGTGATCATGTGTGGGTACTCTGTTTGACTAACCTCATTTTATGTAGATGTAGTTTATGTTAAATGATCTGTAACTTAAAAACAGTCAGCATGGATTTTAATCGTCTTCTTGTTGTCTTTTTGTTGTCCAATTAGACATAAGATCCTGGGTATGCTCAGTAAGAATCCACCTTTCACCAAGACAACAGACTCAGCTCTATGTAACGAAGCTCTGGTCGACCAGCTTTGGAAACTAATGAACTCAGGTGAGGCACGCGCACGCGCACGCACACACACACACACACACACACACACACACACACACACACACACACACACACACACACACACACACACACACACACACACACACACACACACACACACACAGGGCCTGTTCTGACCTGGTATTAAAATCCGATCGGGCAGCTCTAGGTACATGTGTTTTCACCTGGCAGCAGAATTTATCTTCTCATTAGTCCTCAGTGACCACTTGTGATCCAATCTCACTTCCCCGCTCTATATGCAAATACACACGTGCATCATTTCCATTTGGATATTGGCTGGTTGTGTGTTTATAATGTCAGTTGTTACTTTCACATAAATCAAGTAAAACAATTTAAAGCACTTTACACAGTCTGCCTGCGTGCCAACATAAGGAGATCTACTGACAGGTGGCAGGACCTGTGCAGGAGAGAAATATGTTTTTAAAGGTCCCATGGCATGAAAATTTCACTTTTGAGGTTTTTTAACATTAATATGAGTTCCCCCAGCCTGCCTATGGTCCCCCAGTGGCTAGAAATGGCGATAGGTGTAAACCGAGCCCTGGTTATCCTGCTCTGCCTTTGAGAAAATGAAAGCTCAGAGGTTACCTCCCCTTTCTCTGCTTTGCCCGCCCAAAGAATTTGGCCCACCCATGAGAAAGAGAGACATCATGGCTTTCAAACGAGCAAAGTGGCAGTTGGTCAAGGCCACACCCCCACCCTCCACCTTGCCCCAACAACTTTTAGGAAATGAAACCGTTTCACAGCCACTGCGATGACCACGCATTTCATCGGCAACTCCAGACAGCGCGGTAGCTCTGGTAATGCCAGACTAATAAATAACAGAAGGAGACGACATAAGAGAGAAGAAGTTTTGTAGTAACGTTAGCCTAATGTCCTACATTGGTGAATTCAGGGACGTTTTATGAAACTAAAAATAACATTATTTTCAAGGCAACAGCGTTGCAGAGAGCTCGAGACAGCCAGGGATATAAGAGTAGGCAGCATGCAGGAACAAAAACACAGACAAGCTACTAACAGAATATGATAATAACATCACACACACACACACACACACACACACACACACACACACACACACACACACACACACAACCTACTGGTGCTGTCTGAATGTTTAGATAAACCAGAGTGGCTTTTGTTGTGTCATGGACTTCATTTAAAGCACATTTCCTAAGAACTTCTGAAGCATTTACAGTTCCCTGCAGCACAGTTGGCTCCATCACTGACAGAGAAGTATAGAATCAGCAGGGCTCCTTCTTGAGCTGGCTTAAACCAAACTCAGTAAGCAGGCAGAAAGGGCTTTGGTCAGGCAGGTGACCAAGAGTCCAGCAGGGTTCTTTTTCATTAATGGACATAAAAACAAAACTAGTTTACCACCCCTGTGGTTCACAGAACATGCTAGTATCAGTGTTCAGGGATCAGCTTATTCAGTCAATATGATTTCTGCTCTCTGTGTTCCGTAGACGGAGGGAAACACAAAAGAGCAAAAACACATAATTTGGTCCCTTGACCAACAGTCTGGCCATCCACGTGTTTCGTTACTCACGTTATTGTTGACGTCGGTGTCATTGACTAAGGTAACGTTAAGGTTGGTAGCTGCAGACTCCTCATTAATGCTAGCTGTTCTGCTCACATCAACGCTAATGTTAGCTTGAACGTTGAATCGTACCTCCTGATGTTTCTGGTTGGACTTGGACCTGTGTTGACGTGTCTGGCTCTGGCACATGCATTCTTTTAGTACCTTTCTGAAGCCAGGTTAACATAACGACTTACAAACTCCACACACTTCTTTTTAGTTTCTACGTTTTCAGCAGTGAAAAATCTGTTGCGTCAGGCCACAGGCATCAGACAGCTTTTTTGAACTAGCGTCCGTGGAGAAGCAAACTTCTGATAGGGTGGGCCGACTGCTTGCCTTTATGTGATTCGTCAAGGTCTGAGGTAAATCACGTAGTGCCCTCTGGGTAGTGTAGTTTATGTAACGTTAGGGTCATTACCAATCAGTGATGGAGTACCGGCTACATGCGAGAACTAGCGGTACGCAAGAAAAAGTGCAGGTACGCTTAAGAGTAAAATGTAGAAATGCCGGTACTGCGTACCAGTGAGTACCGGCCCACTTCGAGCACTGACTATAATCATTTTAATTTCTTTCAATGTCAATAATTTTCAATGAAAATGAGAATAATGATACAAAAACGATCATTCCCTCCAATATCGTGAATCATATCGCAATCACAATATCAGTCAAAATAATCACAATTAGATATTTTCCTCATATCGTGCAGCCCTAATCTGTTATCATCCCATTCATAACAAGAGATGATAACAGATGGCTTTCTGTCTTTCAGAGGCACAGACGCAGAGTTCAGTTCAGTTAGTTTCCCTTTCCACATGTGTTTGACTGGACAGACTTCTGTCAGACTGCCTGTCTGCTGTTGCACAACTCGCTGACACCGTTTGAACGTCATCGTCCATGAAAGCTGCCAAGGAGTTCTGAATGAACTTTAAAGGAATCACAGTGACAGAGTTGGTGTGCAGCACTCATGTTTCTCTATCCGCTGCTTTCCAGACCTTTGCTCTCTCTGTTCTAATCAAGTGGAAACCCTTGAAGCTTAGCTGCACATTCATTTCCAGTCAGTGTATAGCCACGTGTATTGTAACTGTGTGGTTTTAATAATCATTTATTCTATAAAATGTAGAAGAAACTGAAACAAGTTTTTGATGTCCAAGATGACTGCTAAATGGATTGTTTTGTGCGACCAAGACTCCAAAACATGAAGATATTCTTTTTACAAGCAAGTCAAAGCACTGAGAGGCTAGAGTCCGAGATAATCTGGCATTTTCTCTTGATACATTTTTCATCAATAGTGAATTGTGTTGAATCGTTTCCGCACTATTTCATTGACTTGACAGGTCGTCTTTGCAGTGCCACTTCCATTATAACACTACTGCTGTCCTGAATTTTTCCATTTCATATGAACTTTTTTTGCTTCCTGTGCTTTTCTTTCATTATTATCTTGTTGTTTTATCCAGTCTATGAACTGAAAAGGTTTAAGGTCTACTTTTTGGCCGTGCCTCCACCATATACGCACATGGTTCTGCCTTCTATTGAGTCCTCAGGTTTCATTATTTCTCTGTCTTCCTGGGGGTCCTATTGTCTTTCAGCTAGCTAGCCAGGCCATTATGGTTCAGTCTGCCAATCCAAACACATCCCATCTACAACTATATGTTCACTAT
Organism: Perca schrenkii; assembly: GCA_025617405.1. Lineage (NCBI taxonomy): Eukaryota > Metazoa > Chordata > Actinopteri > Perciformes > Percidae > Perca > Perca schrenkii. Next base: position 9,450,618 of record CM046792.1, read on the forward strand.
TCCGTTTTTCTGAAGACCACTGGGCTCTTATTGCAGCAATTTATTTCATTTGTTGACTCACAAGCTTGAAGGATGAACAAAAATGTTGATGCTGATTGTTTCCAGTGAGCTTGTGTTTGTCGGTCAGTCGGTGTGGGTGGCTGCTGCTGCTGCTGGACAGCCTGGCCTGTGCTGCCAGTTTAAATACACAGTGACCTGAGTGGTAACCCTAAATGCCATGTTATAGAGATGTGTTGGTGCTTTTATTCCCCCCCCCCATAACCCACAGCCGCCCACGTGTTAAACACACACTCACACAGGATGATGTTTCACTGACTGAAGGTCAGTGCCGTAAGAACAACAACTCTGTGTACTTTCTGCTGCAGTTCGAGCCATTTATTTCAACCTTCTTCTAAAGCCACAGTCCACCCCCCATATTAGGTGCCTGGCCTTTGGATTGTCAGCTTCAGCAATAGTTTGTGTTTAATTAATTCCATCTCTTAAAACACTGCTCCTCAGATGACTCGTATAAAGATGTATTTAGCTCTCATGTCGCTGAGAGCTGATCGTCTTGTCTTAAGTTAACATGTCTCTGTGGTTAAGTCGATAAAATGTGTGGTTGAGGAACAGGCAGCTCAGGATTAATGGCTGGGATGCACTCTGGTACTAAAATGAATTTGTACCACAACCATGGCTGAAGGATAGCTTTTCCGAATGGCCACACACTAACGTGGGATGAGAAGCAGGAGCAAGATACAATAATCGTTGGAGTGGGGATAACTGTCTTTACTCGAAAGTGCTCATGGAGTTGCCCTCGTTTGTCTGACGTTGGAAAGCTGTGGGCAGAGGATGTTCCCGACAATGATCTTCCTATAACGTTTCTTTGTCTCTGGACAGCATGAAACATGGCCGACACTAGCTGACATGAAAGAACTGTTCAAACTAGTGCTGGGCAATATGTCAATATTATATCCACAATGATATATGAGGCTAGATATCGTCTTCAATTTTGGATATCGTGATATCTTGATAGGTGTTGTCTTTTCCTGGTTTTAAAGGCTGCATTACAGTAAAGTGGTGTGATTTTCTGAACTTACCAGACTGTTCTAGCTGTTCTATTATGTACCTTTACCCACTTAGTCATTATATCCACATTACTTATGATTATTTATCAAAAATCTCATTGTGTAAGTATTTTGAGAAAGCACCATTAGTCAACCCTATAATATTGCCGCAATATCGATATCGAGGTATTTGGTCAAAAATATTGTGGTATTTGATTTTCTCCATATCGCCCAGCTAGTTAAAGGTCCCATGGCATTAAAATGTCACTTTATGAGGTTTTTTAACATTAATATGAGTTCCCCCAGCCTGTCTATGTTCCCCCAGTGGCTAGAAATGGCGATAGGTGTAAACCAAGCCCTGGGTATCCTGCTCTACCTTTGAGAAAAGGAAAGCTCAGATGGGCCATTTTGGAATCTGCTTGTTATGAGGTCATAACAAGCAAGGTTACCTCCCCTTTCTCTGCTTTGCCCGCCCAGAGAATTTGGCCAACCCATGAGAGAGAGACATCATGGCTTTCAAACGAGAAAAGTGGCAGTTGGTCAAGGCCACACCCTCACCCTCCACCTTGCCCCTCCCACTCTCCTCCTTAATAGTTACAGACACAGAAATGGCACGTACTAAGGAAAGCTCATTGTGGGACTGGCTCTAGTGGCTGTAGTTCTGCACCAAGGCTGCATTTCAGGAAAGAGACTTCAGATACAGTATTAGGGGACCACTAAGGTCTATATAAAAGCATCCAAAGAGCACCATGTCATGGGACCTTTAAAACTAATTCCTGAAGACCTCTCTCCATGTTTCTCTCGTAGATGGTTCGATGGCCAAGGCCTCTTGTTTTGTTTCCTGTTAGCAACCTCTTCTTCATCTTCTTCTTCTCCTCTGTTTACTGGCTGGTTTCCGCCATGCGTAGCCTAAAGCACCAACTTCTGACCAAACTACGCTGTAGCCCGGTTTATTCACTCCAAACCAGCTGACGGAAACGCACCGGATTCACGCTACTTTTTTTTTCCCAGACAGTTGAATGGAAACACGGCTATTCCTGTTTCTTCCCTCCTCCCACTCTTTCTGTCTCCATCTCTCTGCCTCTTCATCCAACTCACGGTACTGGTGGCTGGTTTGTTTTGCGGGTAAGGCTTTTTTCATCACGCTTTGTCTTTTCACCTCCTTCCTTTTCTCTGTAATAACTGGTCAGTTACGAAGTGACACTATTAGCCGACGTTTCATTTCCGGGATTGCTTCGGAAATTCCGTCGGATGTCCCTCATTTTCGTCTGTCCCCTTCCTCTTCCTTTGTGTTGGCGTTCTAAACTCTGGTGGATTTGTGAGGACTATGGTTAACTGCTCCTCAGATCTCTGCAGGGTAAATCCAGACAGCTAGCTAGACTATCTGTCCAATCTGAATTTTCTGTTGCATGACTTAAACAACTTTTGAACGTACACATTCACCAAAATTAGTTCCTTCCCGGGGCTATTTTGCAGAGGCATTGTCGCTTAACACCGCCCAAGACGATTGTGATTGGTTTAAAGAAGTGCCAATTAACCAGAGCACTTTTACTCCCATCCTGGAATGCTGTGTGGACTAGCTCGTGGAGTAAGGTTGTGCAATGCGAGACTACATTTGATCTAACTGGCTTTGCCTCCCTTCCACCTTGCCCTTTCTTTTCTCAGGTACCTCCCACGACTGGCGGCTGCGCTGTGATGCCGTGAACCTCTACTACACTTTGTTCGGTTTGACTCGACCCTCCTGCCTTCCGCTGCCAGAACTGGGCCTTGTACTCAACCTGAAGGAGAAAAAAGCTGTCCTGAACCCCACCATCAAGCCTGAGCTGGAGGTCGGCCCCGTTGTGGACACCCCTGCCAGTATCGGCATCCATGGCGTGGGCATGTGCTACGCGGCTGTAAGTGGTGTGCGCTCGTTTGTCAGGACAGTTGGTTTAGTATAAATAGAAAATGCACTTTATGAACTACTGACCAAACTGGATTTGAACTTATTTCTTGACAGGTTGTATTTGTATTTTGACCATAAATTGTGTCGTTTCAGCCAACACACACATTAGTTAAAGACGTACTACATCAAGCTGCAACTTGACTTTCATTGGTTTCTTTGCTCATGGTGATGTCATCAGCGAGCTGCTTGGTGGTCTTCATTTCCCTGTTTTTAATGTCTTTGATTTATGAAACCTTTCAGATGGCACACAGATAGTAACGACTTCATAAAAACTGTGTTATCTTAGGTTGGATCTATGTACAGTAATTATGGCTACTGAAGTGCTGCCAACAGAATTTGGCTGTACCTCGTTCCCATTGCATCACTTTTGTACCCAGACTCACTGTTCTCACGGTCGAGAGCACAATTCTGGTTATAAAGCATCTGATTGAATCAGTTTTATCAGCACATCCAGCTTTATGATGAATCATGCACAAGTTGAAGGAGCTGATGGGATTACGTTTCACCTCGTACGATTTCATGAAATGACTCCACATGGAAGCATGTTAAGTCATCCATTCTGGTTTAATATGCACCATTTGCATGTGTTACAAACTCACATTAGTATTAAAGTTACATTAAGTTAGCCATGCTACCCCATATTGAAGTTTGTTTGTGTGTGCCAGGTGGATGAGGAGCCAGATCCTATTTCATTAGGGGTGTGTGGGGTGGGCCAGCCCCCTCAGGGCCTGAAGAGGAAGGCTGAAACCCCGCTGGGCTCCCCCCCAGAGCCAGGACAGGTGCTGCAGCAACAGGACGATGATGCAAGAGGAGGCCACTTCAAGATCCGGGTAACAGACTGCAGACCTCTACACACTCTGCTTTTCTTCAGGCTAATCATTTAGAAACTTCTGTTTTTGTTAGATTTTTATCTGGTGTTAATATGTAGCTACGGTTTGTTACAGTTCAACACAATGGAAGAGGAAGACATTGATATGGAGACGGTTCATGATAGTCAGGCTTTCATTCACCAACATCTCCATCTGTTGGAGAGACCCTCTACACCAGGTACACACACACACACGCATACACACACACACACACACACACACACACACACACACCATTGTGCGCACACACATGCGCACACACACACACACACACACACACAAACACACACAAAACACACACACACAGGCGCCCATGCACGCACAGACAGACAGACACATGCACGCACACACACACGCACACAAACGCGCACACACACATACACAGAGATACGCGCGCACACACAGGCACCCATGCACACACACACACACACACGCACACACTATTTCTTACATCATTCTGGAAATTAAATAAAAATAGTCATCACCTGGTAACCACGCATACCTGTCCTCTTTGTCTTGTTAGGTAAAGAGCCGCCGTCAGTGGAACAGTCCATGCTCTCCATGCCGGCCACACCCGTGCCGGCCTTCTCCAAAGAGACGTCCTCTTTGTCCTCCAAACATGGCGGGGAACACGGCCACCACCACCACCACCACCACGAGCACAAGAAGAAGAAGAAGAAGCACAAACACAAGCACAAGCATAAGCACAAACACGAAAGCAAGGACAAGGAGAAGGACAGAGAGAGGGACAACTCGCACGCCTACAGCAACAGCCCGGCCAGCGGGAGGTCCCTGCGCTCGCCCTCTCTGTCCGACTAAACATCCAACTGCTATTGGGTCAGTTAGAGTTAACTAGATACATAAATGGAAAGCAAAACATGTTTGGTTTATCTAAATATCAGGTTTTTCCCCAGAAAAGTTGTTTTAGCCTAGTGGCAAGTGTCTTTTTTTGAGGAGAGCCCAGCTGGGGCAAGTCACAGACTGATGGCAGCATGAATGTTTCTGTGATACCAGAATCATCGACGAAATCGCAAAATTGAGAATTTAAAAAAGCTTCAGTATAAGACATATTCCATAGGACCGTACATTAAGTCAGTGCTAAAAGCTAACTGGATATTTGAAAATATGACTACATATTAGTTCCCACCGAGCTGCCCCACTGTAACTGTAGTTTAATAAACGTCTCAAAAATACCTTAAAACAAAATTCCCTGTGGCTCAGGCCTGGTGGGGGGCAATTCAGGCCCGGTGGGCCACCTGGCTTGTATGGAGGAAATATTTATTCATAATTCAAATTGAAAGTCCAAAGAGAAATTCAAAGTCCAAAGGGAAAACTAACTAAAATCAAATTAAAAATATTATTTTTTAAATTTTCCATTTTCCATTTGGCTTTTGAATTTAATATTTGGCTTTTGAATTTCAATTTAACATTGGATTTTAATTTTCATTTGGCTTTTGAATTTCAATTTAATATTGGATTTTAATTTTCATTTGGCTTTTGAATTTCAATTTAACATTGGATTTTAATTTTCATTTGGCTTTTGAATTTCAATTTAACATTGGATTTTAATTTTCATTTGGCTTTTGAATTTCAATTTAACATTGGATTTTAATTTTCATTTAATATTTGGCTTTTGAATTTCAATTTAACATTGGATTTTAATTTTCATTTGGCTTTTGAATTTTCATTTGGCTTTTGAATTTCAATTTAACATTGGATTTGAATTTTCATTTGGCTTTTGAATTTCCATTTAACATTGCCTTTTCATTTGGACTTGACACATGTCAATGTAAATGAGGAGGCGTGGCCCAAAGGCTGGTGGGAGGGTCTGAAACGAAAGGGGTGCAGAGGCACCTTATGAGCAGCAGGGGGAGCTTACTGCTGAGGAGCACACTGTTAAGCAGCTGTCTGCAGCTTCACCACTAGGCTGGGTCTTGTTTCACATGATAGAAAATGATGATGTAGGCTAAACACAAACGACATTTCATGCAACAACCGTGAAGTTTTCATGTAGTTACTATAATTGGGCCCGTGTTAGTGAGGACTAGATTAGGACTGGATTTAAAGCTGATTCTGGTTCCCAACTTCGCCCCAGGTGTGTCTGTTTAAATGACGACTCAGACAACTTCTCTCTTTTGATGTTATATTTAATTAAGCAACAGTAGAAACATGGGTGTGGGTAGCTCTGCTTACGTGTGTTTGTGTGTGGTCAGATTTCGAGGACGCGCACACACACACACACACACACACACACACACTCAACTGGATAGTCATCGTCCGAACTGCGACCTTTCCTTTTTCTTTCTCTCACTTTTTTCTTCGGGTGGTGCGCGCGGTGTGAGGTGCGTGTCCGCACTATTCTCCAACATGTAGCCTCCTCACAACTATCATAAAAAAGCAATCGATTCTATAATCTAGATCGGGAGTTTGCCGTATTAGCAGCAGCAAACAACTGGAAACTTTTTACAATTTTCATCTGCTATTCCACCACTAAATTCACTATTGAGACTTTTTTATGCGATAAATTAACTGTGTAGAGTTTGAATATGGGCAGTTTTACAAACGTTGATGGCCAACTGAACATTTTCTCCGATGTTGTCAGAAGCTTCAGTCTGACGGGACAGCCAGCTGGTGGCGGCCGGGATCGCCTCCCTGCTCGCTTTGTTTTCCCTTTGGACTTTCAATTTCTCTTTGGACTTTCAATTTGAATTATGAATAAATATTTCCTCCATAGGCTTGGGGAAACCCTGAATATTCCTTACTCAGTGGTATTATCCTTAGAGCTGCAAAGATTCCTTGATTAGTTGTCAACTATTAGATTAGTTTTAGGCATTTTCGGCCTTTATTTTTACAGGACAGCTGAAGACATGAAAGGGGAGAGAGAGGGAGGGAATGACATGCAGCAAAGGGCCGCAGGTCAGAGTCGAACCTGGGCCCGCGGCGTCGAGGAGTAAACCTCTATATATGGCTGCCTGCTCTACCAACTGCGCTATCCGGACGCCCGTCTCCAAATATTTTGATAATTGATTGATAATTTTGAGTATTTTTTTAATGGAAATTGTCTGTAATGTCAGCTTGTTAAATGTGAATATGTTCTAGTTTATTCTCTCCTCTGTGACAGGAAACTGAATATCTTTTGAGTTGTGGACAAAACAAGACATCTGAGGACGTCATCTTGGTCTTTGGGATACAGTGGTCCACATTTTTAACCGTTTTCTGACATTTTAGACACCGAACGACTGATCCATTCATCCAGACAATAATCCACAGATGAATCGACTATGAAAAGAATCGGTAGTTGCAGCTCTAATTGTCATACAGGAAGACTCGAGTGTTGAAGAAAGGGATGCTGTTCCAAGTGTAATCCTCAGATAACTGGCAGCACTGAATCCCTCAGCACGTCCATGTTGGCTTGAGAGAGGAAGCAGAAGTTTGAAGTGAGGCTGCCGTGTCATTAAGGTAAACCCTCCTGAGGCATCACACCACACAGCCTGCAGCACTTTGTGGACTTTTTGACACTGCTTCCAATCTGTCTGAGGCATGCAACCATGTACACCTCTCTCCACAAACAGGCCAATAACTCATACACCCCCCCCCCACTACCAAAGACACCACTCTGGTGTGCCTCATCCCCACAGCTCAATGCCAACATTCAGTGAGTGGCTTCGGAGGGGAAACATGATGATGATGGTGGTGTGGATTAAACCATTCTGTCTGGACTGAGACTCTGCTGTATTTCACATCCTGCAAATTACATTTCTCCATTTGCATCCAGATGAAAAAAGAGGAATTTCCAGTTAGATGTTTACTGTACAATTGAAAACTCAAGTAATAATAGTGTGTTTTTCTTTTTTAAATATATATTTTTCCTGTTTTTTAACCGTCACTGATGATGAAAGATACTTTTGTATTCATGAATGTTTTAACTAGATTGAATCCAGCTTCACAAAGGCATTTATGGCTGGTTTACTCTGGCACTGTTTCTTAGTTTTGATTAGGTGGTTTTAAACAATGAACAGAACATGCAGAATTCAATATTCTTCATTTAGAGAACCAGAAGACTATCAAAACTGTGATTCCACATGTTAAAAAAAAACGGTTTTCTCATTTAAACAGCCTCCTAAATGAATCTTGCCTTGTCTATTTACAATAACATTTATGTAAAGATTCTTGCCATAGTCCCTGTCAGCATTTATTCCCAGTTAGTGCTTGTGAATGCTCCTGGGAACCCTTTTATCCAGTGTGTTATGGAGTTCCCCCTGATACTTGTGAATTCCCTTCTTGGGATTAGAAACTGTTTAAAATGGTGTTTAAAATACAGTCCACCAGTTTACTTAAACACAATAATCTACTGAAATCTGAGACAATATTAGATTTACCAAATGTACAGTAGATTTAGGGTAGAATTCACAAGCTTTATGCAAAATTAAGGATGCTTAGTTTAGGAACCTGAGCCTAATAATTCCTACATTGTAATTTTGTTTATCATTTCTGGATTTAATTATGTTTAAAATAAACTGAAAAAAATTCTCCCTCCTTTATTTTTTTTTTGCCCTCCTCGCTGCTCCTGTCGCACTTATTCAGACTTTAATCATCGTCTGGCAACTTACAGAGGTCATCGCTCACATCTTTCTCAGAGTTTGGTTATTTCTTCACGATGGTCCCTGTAACCATGAAAGGCACAATCCGTTTTTACTGAGCATTTGTACTAGGGATCGGCCGATACTGGTTTTTCAAGGCCCATACCGATACCAATTATTAGTAGTTAATGAAACCGATAACCCATATTTGAAACGGATATGCATTTACAGCAAAATATTAAAATCTTTACGTCAAAATGAAGACTTTGAAATGTTACAAACTCCAACACAAAGCTTTGCTTAGATGCTGTAAGCAATTATTTAATAAATTAGAAATGTTCAGTATAATACCCAGCGAAAGAGTCAGATAGTGTTGTGGCTGGGACATTAAGTCAGACTCAGTGGTGAGTGAATAAATGAACTTTATCGGTTATCAGGCAGCTAAAATGCAGATACAGATAATCTGCAAACTGGCAAAAAACATACCGATAATCGTCCAGAGACAATCAGTCTATCCCTATCCCGGGATAGATCTTGACCGGTCTTCTTACTTGTGGTCAAGGCCCGCCTCTACATCTTCTCCAACACCCCATGCTTATTAGAGATAGGCAACACTCTTTCTGAAGACTACATTTTTTGTTATTAGGTCTTTATTGGGCTATCCTGTAGACCTAGATCAACCATCTCAACAAAGGCTGGTTAGGCTTCTTCTAAAACGTTCTTCAGGAACTTCTGTTCAGGGCGCTGCTCCTCCATGTCCGCCATCGTTGCACCCGGAACATATCCGCCTTCATTTCACCAGGTTCATTGGTGGACTCTTCTTCTCTAACGCTTCAGTCGGGATTTCTCTCTCCTGTAAACCGCGTGACTCCTCCCAGCTGCTGCTCCTGGGCCATTTTGTCTTTACCTCTCATTCCCAAGCTCTTTATACTCTTTGATGAGGTTCACCTTGTGTTGCATGAGGAACTTTTATTAATATTTGATGTGTACTGAGATCCTTACTGCGTTTTTGAACAGCGTCCCGCGCCTCTAAAAGATTTTTTCCCCCCTCAAGTCAGTTCCGAGGGCCCAGAAAAAGATGCTAGAATGAATAGCTGTGGATGTGGAGGGGCCAATAGAGAATGCCTTTCCACTGGGCCCAGCATTTTGTGCTACGCCCCTATGTGTTTCTGTGATATTATGCCTTTCCATCAAACTGAACTATGTGCGTATGCCACTGTGAACTCTGACACTGGCTCTGTGTAAATTTGTAAACTGGTCGGAAATTGTCACTTTTACACATGCTTTTACACCTTCTTATATACTGTCTATGTTTTACACCAGGGGTCTTCAACGTTTATTAAGCCAAGGACCCCTTAACTAAAAAAGAGACGGAACAGGGACCCCCTACTTCATATATTGTATAAAATGAGGTCACATATTAAACTGGGCCTACAATAACGTGTAGGCGACCTAAAGCCTTTATATTTTTGCATAGATTACCAAGCTATTAAAACAACAATTGTTGGCATGATTTTATAAAATCATCTTTTAATATTAAACGTGGCACAAGAGTCTTAGGATTAACTGTATGGGTAAATGGCTATCTTAGTGACTACCTTACCTATAGGCCAGTGAGCCTAGCATCAGTGGTGATAGGTGGTTTTATTTGCTAATAATATGTCAGAATTATGTTAAGACATTTTAATTTATGAAAAAACCTTTTTGACAATAATTTGGAGGCCCCCCTGCAGTGTCTCTGAGGACCCCCTAGGGTTCCCGGACCCCCTGTTGAAGATCTCTGTTTTACACTATGGTTTTACACCACATTAAAGGAAAATGGAACATTCGCGACAGGAAGTGACGTCATCGTGCACAGCGCCAGACAGGCATAGAAAGATGGCGCCGCCAGGCGGTGCTGTTTTGAGTATTCCGAAATTTGCTAAAAGCCAAAGAATCTTGCCTACTATTTGGGTCGACATTCCCAATATATTATATATGTAAATACCAGCGACAACAAACACTTAGCGCAATGAGCAATAGAGACAGAAAAGTAGTTTCCCCACCAAGAAACAAGCTAGCATGGCCAGTGTAAACCATAGGTGTAAACGATATAGCTAGCTAGCTAACGTTACCGCCGCCAACAAGTGTCTTCGCATGAATGAAGAACTGACGGCATCCCATGATGATTCTAAGGAAAGGTGAGGACAAGTCTCAGTGACAGCAGCAAAATATTCAATATAAAAAAGCAATTTCCCCCATACGTTTTGTGTCTTAGTTGGATTTTGTCTCTCTGTGTGTTTTTGCGTCTCTTCTCTTTTTGGTAATTTTTCTGTTTTCTTTGGGGTCGTTTTGTCCCTCTGCGGTAATTCGGCGTACCGCGGTGAAGATAGTTTAATATTTGACATTCGTCGGTTTTCGCGGATGTTACCTTCAATAGCTCCGTGTCAATACTTCGATTTCCCCCAGTTTCTGGGTATGTTGTAGAGCTTATTTAGACAGACGTTTCACACTTATTTTTAACTCAAAATCACCAAAAATGTGGACACAGTTTAGAGCGCAAAGAACTGAATGTCTGTCCAACGCGCCCGTCACAATAGGCGTACTTAGGGACCATCGTAAAATTGCAACTCCACTAATTTTAATCTTCATTAACTTTTTTGTTTTACAACATAGACATCTCAAACCACTTCCATTAAAGAGAAGGAGAGCCATTAAACATTTCACATTTGTGAATTAGTAAAAATAAATAAATGTAAATAAAGATGTAGGCTAAGTTACCAATAAATATGGTAGTTTCAACCATTTTCTAATTAATGAATATATTGACATTAAACCACCTGTAATATGTCTCAGACATCTTATCACAACTTTCACAGCTGTTGGTTTGTGAAAAGGTAGTTAGCAAATCCCATAGCATCCTCATCAGTGACCTATAGTTTATAAATGCATATTTATAGCTTTTCAATTTAATGGCTTGCTCATTTTTTACTATAATCATATCAAACCACCTGTAATATGTTTCAGGCATCCTCCCAGAACTTTCACAGCTGTTAGTTTGTGAAAAAGGCTTTGGCAAATCCCATAGAATCCTCATCAGTGACCTATAGTCTATGAATGCATATTTAAAGCTTTTCAATGCAATGGCTTGCTCAATTTTGAATATAATCACATAAAACCACCTGTATTATGTCTCAGACTTCTTTTCACAACTTTCACAGCAGTTAGTTTGTGAAAAAGTATTTAGCAAATCCCAAAGAATCCTCATCAGTGACCTATAAATGCATATGCAAAGTTTTCAATGCAATGGCTTGCTCAATTTTGAATATAATCACATCAAACCACCTGTAATATGTCTCAGGCATCCCCCCAGAACTTTCACAGCAGTTAGTTTGTGAAAAGGTCTTTATCAAATCCTGTAGCATCCTCATCAGTGACCTATAGTCTATAAATGCATATTTAAAGCTTTTCAATGCAATGACTTGCTCAATTTTGAATATAATCACATCAAACCACCTGTAATATTTCTCAGACATTTTATCACAAATTTCACAGCTGTTAGTTTGTGAAATAACTTAGCAAATCCCGTAGCATCCTCAATGCATATTTAAAGCTTTTCAATTCATTGGCTTCCTCATTTTTTGATATAATCACATCAAACCACCTGTAATATGTCTCTGACATCCTATCACAAATTTCACAGCTGTTAGTTTGCGAAAAAAGTAGTTGGCAAATCCTATAGCATCCTCAATGCATATTTAAAGCTTTTCAATTCAATGGCTTCCTCATTTTTGAATATAATCACATCAAACCACCTGTAATATGTCTCTGGCATCCTCTCACAACTTTCACAGCTGTTAGTTTGTGGGGGAAAAAAACTTTAAAATACGTTATCAATATCCCTGATTATTTAATGCATATTTAAAGGTTATTATTTCAACACTTTTCTCATTTCTGAATATATTGACATCAAAACACCTGTAATGCCTCAGACATCTTATCACAACTTTTAGAGCTGTTAGTTTGTGAAAAAGTCTTTAGCAAATCCATTAGCATCCTCATCAGTGACCTATAGTCCATAAAATGCATATTTAAAGATTATCAAGTTATCAAAAATGACTTATGTAAAAAAATATTTACAAAGAAAATGCAAAGCACATCATAGAGGCTAACCTGTTGTGCTTTTGAGACAAGTCAATCTTGCTAGAGGGCCTCCTTATGTACTCAGGCCACGTCGCATCAGAATATTAAATTCTGTGTTCAGCAAAAAACTGAACAGCGCAGACTGCCATGTCCCAGTGCCAGATTCCCCCACAGGAAAACACAGCCACACTCCACAGCTGCCAGCACCCCAACCACTGTGTCCAATCCAGCCACCAGCCAACGGCAACGCAGCGCCCCACACATCGATGCTCCAGGCACCAAAACAAGGAAATGAAACCCCCGTCCCTATTCGGCCCCGCCACCACCATCAGAAATGAGAAATGTGTTGAAATAATAACTTTTATATGCATTAAATAGCCAACAGATCAGGGATATTGATAAGGTATTTCAAAGTTTTTTTTCCCCACAAACTAACAGCTGTGAAAGTTGTAAAAAGATTTCTGAAAAATATTACAGGTGGTTTGATATCAATATAATCATTAATGAGAAACCTATTAAAATAATATTTTTTATTAAATATGCACTTCATAGACTTTATCACAAACTAACAGCTGTGAAAGTTGTAAAAAGATGTCTGAGAAATATTGCAGGTGGTTTGATGGCTATATATTCAGAAATGAGAAACCTATTAAATTACTAACCTTTATATGTGCATTTTATAGCCTAGTCAATAGGTCAGTTATGTGGATGCTAAGGCATTTGCTAAAGACTTTTTCACAAAATAACAGCTGTGAAATGTATAATCGGATGGCTGAGACATATTACAGGTGTTTTGATATAAATATATTCAAAAATGACCAACCTACTAAATTGATAATCTTTTTAAAATGCATTTTATAGACTATAGGTCACCGATGAGGATGCTAGGGGGATTTGCTAAATACTTTTTCACAAACTAACAGCTGTGAAAGTTGTGGGAAGATATCTGAGAAATATCATAAGTGGTTTGATGTCAATGTATTCAAAAAATGAGAAACCTATTAAAAGAATAAGCATTAAATAGCCGACAGATCAGGGATTTTGATACAGTATTTTCAAAGTATTTTTTTCACAAACTAACACCTGTGAAAGTTGTGAGAGAATGTCTGAGACATATTACAGATGGTTTGATGTCAATACATTCATAAATGAGAAACCTATTAAAATAATAATCTTTATATATGCATGTTATAGACATCATGTCAGTTATGCGGAAGCTAAGGGTTTTGATAAAGACTTTCACAAACTAACAGCTGTGAAATTTGTGATAGGATGCCAGAGACATATTACAGGTGGTTTGATGTGATTATATTCAAAATTGAGGAAGCCATTGAATTGAAAAGCTTTAAATATGCATTGAGGATGCTATAGGATTTCCTTAAGACTTTTTTTTCGCAAACTAACAGCTGTGAAATTTGTGATAGGATGCCAGAGACATATTACAGGCGGTTTGATGTGATTATATTAAAAATTGAGCAAGCCAATGAATTGAAAAGCTTTAAATATGCATTTATAGACAATAGGTCACTGATAAGGATGCTACGGGATTTGCTAACTACTTTTTCACAAACTAACAACTGTGAAATTTGTGAGAGGATACCAGAGACATATTACAGGTGGTTTGATGTGATTATATTAAAAAATGAGCAAGCCATTGAATTGAAAAAGCTTTAAATATGCATTCATAGACTATAGGTCACTGATAAGGATGCTACGGGATTTGCTAACTACTTTTTCACAAACTAACTACTGTGAAAGTTGTGAAAAGATGTCTGAGACATATTACAGGTGGTTTGATGTGATTATATTAAAAATTGAGCAAGCCAATGAATTGAAAAGCTTTAAATATGCATTTATGGACAATAGGTCACTGATAAGGATGCTACGGGATTTGCTAACTACTTTTTCACAAACTAACAGCTGTGAAATTTGTGAGAGGATACCAGAGACATATTACAGGTAGTTTGATGTGATTATATTAAAAAATGAGGAAGCCATTGAATTGAAAAGCTTTAAATATGCATTGAGGATGCTATAGGATTTGCTAAAGACTTTTTTCACAAACTAACAGCTGTGAAAGTTCTGGGAGGATGCCTGAAACATATTACAGGTGGTTTGATGTGATTATAGTAAAAAATGAGCAAGCCAATGAATTGAAAAGCTATAAATATGCATTTATAGACTATAGGTCACTGATGAGGATGCTATGGGATTTGCTAACTAACCTTTCACAAACCAACAGCTGTGAAAGTTGTGATAAGATGTCTGAGACATATTACAGGTGGTTTGATGTCAATATATTCATTAATTAGAAAATGGTTGAAACTACCATATTTATTGGTAACTTAGCCTACATCTTTATTTACATTTATTTATTTTTACTAATTAACAAGTGTGAAATGTTTAATGGCTCTCCCTCTCTTTAATGGAAGTGGTTTGAGATGTCTATGTTGTAAAACAAAAAAGTTAATGAAGATTAAAATTAGTGGAGTTGCAATTTGACGACGGTCCCTAAGTACGCCTATTGTGACGGGCGCGTTGGACAGACATTCAGTTCTTTGCGCTCTAAACTGTGTCCACATTTTTGGTGATTTTGAGTTAAAAATAAGTGTGAAACGTCTGTCTAAATAAGCTCTACAACATACCCAGAAACTGAGGGAAATCAAAGTATTGACACGGAGCTATTGAAGGTAACATCCGCGAAAACCGACGAATGTCAAATATTAAACTATCTTCACCGCGGTATTCGGCGTCTCTTTGTAGTCGGTTTGTGTCCCTTTGTGGTAATTTTGCGTCTCTTTTTCACATTATTGTGGACCGTTATCATTACCATATCTGTGTCTAAAACATTGGAAAAGTTAGAGCAGATAATATATAACTAACACTCAAAGAGCTTAAAGACAAAACTTGTTGAAACCCGTGTTGTCTTCCCGTCAACCTTGAATAAAATCACTTTTTTTCGACGTTTTTGACGCATTTTTTTCACATTTTGTTTTTTGCTTTTTCCAACGTTTTAAATTGTTAAAATTTTCTTCTACACATTTTCAGCGCATATTTCTACGTACCATATTTTCTGATATAAAACAAAAATTGAAAACGGGTGAATTTTAAGAAGTCTAACTACAGTCATTAGATATGAGATAAGTCTTTTAGCTCTGGTGCTGCACCTAAACCCCTATAACGGATGGGGAAACCCTGGTCTTGCATGTTTGGCTCTCTATCCTGGGCTGACCTGCAGTCCTTATAGGCTACCCTACCACATGGGCACCCCCAGCTCCGGTGTCGTATTGGCTGGTAAACTGGCTGCATTAAACCCTCCTCGTGTTTCTTCCACGCTCTCCCTGTATCATCTGAGTCCCGGCTGAGACAGGAGCCCTCCTCTTACCCAACACCAATAAAACTCCGGTGCGCTCCTCTCCTTCACCTCCCCCCTCCCTTCTGCCTCCTGTTCTGTTCAACGGCCCTCCTCTCCGGTGGTCCTCCGCACTCAGCATCACTCACTGTCCGACCTACAGCACAGGAGTACGCTCAGCCCGGCGCAGAAACATGTTGCTTCACAAACCGGTACGGTAAGACTGCACGTCTACACCTTTTAGCTGCAGGGTCACGGCAGAGTACAGACATCGCTGTGCGTAAAACCGTGCGTAATTACGCCAGCGCTTAAGGAGTTCAACTCAGCACATATGGAATGTTTAACTGTATGGAGAGATAGTCTTAATACGCAGTGGTGGAATGTAACTAAGTACATTTTCTCCAGTACTATACTTAAGGACAAATGTTGAGGTACTTCTACTTTACTTGAGTCTTTTCTTCTCATGCCACTTTCTACTTCTACTCCGCTACATTTCAGAGAGAAATATTGTACTTTTTACTCCACTACATTCATCTGACCGCTTTAGTTACTTTACGCATTAAGATTTCTGCACACAGAACACATGTAGTAAAATCTGATGTTTTATTCTAAAGTAAACTAGCCAACAATATAACGGCCTACAGGTCCAGCTGAAATGATTAGACCATTAAACACACAACTGGTTGGATCCTTTACACTTTCTAAAAATACTTGTAATACTATACAGACTTTTACTGAAATAACATTTTAGATGCAGGACTTTTACTAGTAACAGAGTATTTTTCATGAACTTAGGTAAAGGATCTGAATACTTCTTTCACCGCTGGTTCGCTTAGCTTTTTTCTGTAACACCCCCCATCTTCCCTCTTTCCATCCTGCTGCTGAGCATTTGCAGAACAATTGTAGATCCAACTATCAAAGGCGATTGTTATGCGGAGGCTGTTGGGCTCCATTCACTTTGAACTAAGCACCACAGTAGTCTTGACAGGGCATCAACAACATGCAGTCAGCACGACCTGTGTAGACCAATTCCAGTAATGGAAGAGCTCTGTGTTTTCTGTCCATGTTTGGATTGAGTGCTTCACAAACTTTTGAAAATATAAAGTTGAGATTTTAATTTTAGAGCAGCCAGTGAAGGCTGAGGCCCCCCCCCCCACACACACACCAGGACAGAAAGTTAACACATTTGGATGCATTTCGCAATCATCACACCAAATGTGAAACCATCAAAAATACACAAATTGTTACTTACTATGTCATAAAAATCGAGGCAGACGGCTTATAATGGATGTTTGGTGTTTTAAGCCCCCAACGTCTTCCAGGCAACGCTGCCTGGAAGGCACTAGGATTAATGGTTAAGGTTAGGGTAAGGTGCCTTGAAGTCGCCTGTCGCAGCGCTGCCTTGAAGTCAACGTTGGGGGCTTAAAACACCATCAAGCCTTATAATGGAACCGTGCTAAACGTGTCTAATAAGTGGCTGTGATTTTTTTTGTTGTATTCTCGACAAGGAACAGACCTTAGTCTACGCAGCAGTTATATTCTAATGTCCGACGTGTTGTTGTCTCAGTTTGTTTGGGTCCTGTCGGTCCTGTGTGCCACTGATGTGTGTTGGGGATTTGTCTACGACCGGCCCCGACGCTCCGGAGAGGACGGGACTCCAGCCAGGACAGAGTGTGAGTACGCTGGTTTTGTTACTGGGAAACATGGAGAACATCTTTGAACTGCTTTAACCCTTAGCTGACAGGCATCCACACACCTCCCCCCCGTGGCTGGCCTTGAGAGAAAAGTCTCTACAGGAATCAGTAAAGTGTCCCGTTGAGAAGAGTGAGCAGTGAACATCCTGGATTGTCTGTCAAAAAGAAGTATGATTTCACTGAGTCGAGTGGGAACCTGGGAATTGCTTTGGTGTCATTTCGGCAAAAAGAGTATTACTCTAGGTAAGGTAGCCATCCACAGATACAATTCATTCACTGTGCCACATCGATATTTTACAATGAAACATAATTAATATAATCTAGCCAGCAAATATTTTAATAGCTTAGTATTCTATGCACTAAAAAGGTATGTGTAAATGCTTTAGCCTGCCCACACCTTATTGTAGGCCCAGTTTATTATGAAACTTAATTTTATACAATATATGTAGTAGGGGGTCTCTGCTCCGTCTCTCTTTCAGCTAAAGGGTCCTTTGCTTAACAAAACGTTGAAGACCCCTGCTCTAGACATTAACAATGTACGTTAGGTGACATACAGTGTGCCGCTCATGCCCCTTTTATAAGCTTGACTTTTTAGTTCTGCGGAGGCTCCATGCAGAGCACCGTAGCCTGAACTTTATACTTGTGTGTTGGTGTGTGCGTCGATCTCTTTAAGAGAATAGCAGGATAGTGTGTGAGAGAGTGGTGGCGATTAGCTTCGGAGCAAGTAGTGACTAGAGTCATAGTGAGAGAAACAAAGTTCTTTCTGACCACGGTGGGAAATCTGCAGCAGGAAAAGTTAACCCTCTCCTTGATTTCATGTTGATTATGGAGAAGGAGAACCAGGAAATGAGTCGGGGGGGAAATGCAATGCTTCCAAGCCACACTGTTGCCGCGACGTGTGGTTACATTTTTCGAGAGGTGCACGTCAGGCTACAGCGTAGGGTCGGTATCTCCACATACCTACGTACATAGCCACGCTGTAGATTTTATGCAGAAGCATAAATCACGCTATACAAAGAGTTGTGTGCTCCTCGTCACAGGTTGCATGTGTCTGAGCTGCGAGGTAGTTGAACTAAACGGTGATTTTCCTTCACACACTGTAACATTGTTATCATTTCTCGAGCTCTGTAGAGGTGTAACTGTTCACAAAACAGCAAAAATAAGAGCGTAATAAGCCAAACTTTGAGTAGAGCTGTTTTATTTATGTTTCTTTAGGTCTATATATATATATATATACATTCCAGCTTCCCAGAGTCCAAGATGACAACAGTCCAAAACCCAAATATATATTCAGTTCACTATCACACGGACAAATGTGAAGTTTTGCTGCTTTTTAAATTGAATATATTTGGGGTTTTAAAAACAATTTGAAGATGCCCCATTGGTCTCTTAGAAATTGTGATGGACATTTCTCACCGTTTTCTGACATGATGAAAAAGATGAATTGAAAAAACAATGAACTGATTAATTATAATGAAAATAATTGTTAGCTGCAGCCCTGCATCACCACACTGCTACTCTCCTATTGCCAGAAGTGTGACAGCCATGAGTAATCTCTGCCAATCAGATGGCAACATCAATGTCCTCTTAGTCTCGCATTGCCAGCGTTGGGGAGTAAGGTCTGGCTACACCACAGATGCATTCTGGGATAGGAGAAAAACACTCTAGGTTGTTTGCATTTCTTTAAACCAGGGGTGTTCAAAGTTTTTTAAGCCAACGACCCCTTAACTGAAAGAGAGACGGAGCAGGGACCCACTACTACATATTGTAGAAAAAGAAGTTGTATATTAAACTGGGCCTACAATAACGTGTAGGGCGGCATACAGTACCTTTTTTGCATAGAATAGTAAGCTTTTAAAATGGCATTATAATTGTTGGCATGATTTTATAAATCAATTTTTTTATTTGAAAACATACACAGTGAATCTTTAGGAAATGTATACGTGGATGGCTATTTTACCTATAGGCCAGTAAGCCTATCATCAGTGGGGATTTATATTTGCTAATAATATGTTGGCTTCATGTTAAGACTTTTTCCATTTCTGAAAAAGACTTTCAAAAATTAACAATAATTTGGAGGCCCCCCTGCATTGACTGTGAGGACCCCCTTGCGGTCACGGACCCCCTGTTGAAGATCCCTGGGTCATGGAAGGCTTGTATCATGTGGACACTCCGACAGATGGGGGAGACAGAAACTATGCACAAAACTATAGTTTAAAATTAGCTGATACATGGTTAAATCTCATTGGCTCTTACCAGCGTATCTCCGTGTGTACTTCGTCCACAGCAATCCCACCAATCGGTCCCAAAACGTCCCAGAGGAAATGTCGTAAACATAAATCTTTACAATCATTCTCTAAAAGAACTAAGCAGGCCTGCCTTGTTGCACCGTCAACATTTTATTCAAAACGTGACATTTTCAAGGTGTACCTCGCTAGCTCGAAGTTTGTTGTCGTTTCCCGTAGCGAAGGGATTTCGAGAGTGTTTTTCTGCTGTCAAATTAATGAGAACAATGCAAAGGTGCATTAAGCTTCTTAAAACTGTGTTCAGTAATGCAAACCCGGGAAAAAGTCACACACTTCACTTTAGTTGCCAAAGTGGCTGAGTGTATTTTGGACCCGCATTAATGTATCTTGGCCAAGTGTAGGTAGGACATGCCTGAAGCTACGCTCCAAGACACACGCAGAACACAACTTTTCAGGTTTTTTTTGGAGCAGAGTAAATCTTGAACCCCTGTGTGAGCTTCAAGTGTAATCAGTCACCCCAGCGTCAACTGGAGTGACACGCGTCCTGACCCGGCTGTCTCCAAGATCACTCCTCTAATGAACAACATGCAGTTAGATGAGAACTAACTTTCCACACCAGCAACTGCAGCTCCAGAGGAATGTCTCCCGCTCAGTTTATTTGCTGGGTTATTTTCTATATGAAGTGTCTGCCAGCGCATGTGAAATGAGCGAGCAGAGAGTATATGGTGGTGGTGGTAGTGGGGAGGGGGGGGTTACAACGGATCACTGTGACCCTGCGAGGTTGTGATTGGGCAGCCCGAGTGTTTTTTTTTTTTTTTTAGGAGAGAGTGTGTTTGTGTTGCTCTACCTTGAGTCAATATTAAGAGAGCTCGGAGCTCATTTTTGCCTCAGATTCTCCTGTCGGCGTGAGAAGGTAGAGGTTGGCTTCACTGTGCCACAGATTGTCATAGCAACAGGCGGCGGCTGCAGTCTACTCTGGAATTTGGTTGCTGTATGTTTTGCTACATTTTTGTATCAGAAGAATTTACAAGAAATACATTTGTCAGCACCCTGAGAGTGAAATGAAACATGTCGCGCAGCCCTCCTTCAGATTCCCAGGCTTTATTCACTGAAACATCTCGGCTTTCTCACCTTCATCTGAAGTTGTTTGCAGTTTCATTACAGTCCATCGGTTAGGCATGAGACTTCATCTATGCCAATTATCTGGTAAACAGGTTGAAACCCATTTTTTATATATGTATATAAAAAAAAAGGCCAATTTTGTACTCTTTCTACCTAATATTTCCAAACACAGTATACTTAAATCTCTTCCATCTCTGAGCATGTGTGGATAATTCATCATTCTGCCTGTCAGGACATTTGAGTCACTCAGCTCAGGAAATTTGTTACATGAAGAATGTAAAAAGTACAAACTTACCGGAGGCTGAGCGATCGGCTTCAGTCGATCGTGGCGACCGTAAAGTCAGGATTTACTCTGACCAGAAAGGTCTCTGCCATTTCTGTAGATACAAACCATCAACCAGCCTACAGCTGCATCACTGAGCGCCCTGCTGCGGAGCAGAAGGTATTTCGACAGGTCTTAGTAGAAAAAGCACAGGTATGCATAACGAAATGAATGATGTAGGGCTGCAACTAACGATTATTGTTAAAAATCTGTGGATTATTTTCTGGATGAATGGATCAGTCATTTGGTGTCTAAAATGTCAGAAAATGGTGAAAAATGTGGATCAGTGTTTCCCAAAGCCCAAGATGATGTCCTCAAATGTCTTGTTTTGTCCACGACTCAAAGATATTCAGTTTCCTGTCACAGAGGAGAGAAGAAACTAGAACATATTCACATTTAACAAGCTGACGTCACACAAGTTTGACTGGATTTTCATAAAAAATGACTCAAACAGATTAATCGATTATCAAAGTAGTTGGAGATTGATTTAATAGTTGACAACTAATGGAAGAATGCTGGCTGGATTCCATTTAGCTGCTTCAGTTTCAGTTGTATCATCATACAACAATGTTAATATTGTAATTAATAACAGCTGTGCTTTTCCCGCTCTGACAAGTCTGCTCTGATGTGAAAGCTCATTATTGACGTAATTTTACCAAATAAAAACCCCATCAAGGTCCATTCCCAGAGCTTTCAATCTCATAATTCATGTTTTGTTATTTTACCTGCCTGGCCTTTTTGTTCCACACTAAAAGTTGCTGAGACCATTGCCAACAATCTGGTGACTGTGTATTTTAAAAATTGTGAGACACTGAGTGAAATCTTTTAGTTTGGGTCGATGGTGGTCCTCGATCAAGGCTGTGAAAAACACTAGCCTCGCATTGCCAGACCTAAGGTCTCTCTACACCACACATACACTCTGGGATAGGAGAAAAAAAACGCTCCTGAAAAAAAATCCTTTTTCTGAGAATAAATGTAATCAACTGAGCTGTATAAATTTGATATCTAATTTAGTTCTTTGGGTTTAAAGTGCACAATTTCAAAATGCTTTAATCCCTGTTTTGGAGGAACTCTTAATCTCCCTTTAACACTGGGTGCTTCTCAGAAGAAAGAGCTTCACGAGCAGAGCTTAAATTTAAACTCTGGAGCCAAGAGGACACGTATGTGCTCTAGTACAGTGGTTCCCAGGGGCCCTTGAGGGGGTTCCAGTGGGTCCCCCCCCTGCAACAAAATGGAATAGTAGTATAGTGTTTTCATCATAATGACAACCACAAGTAAACAAGAATGTATGACTATTTTGATCATTCCTTTCATACACTTTTAAAAAAATAAATAAAAAACATCTAAAAGCAAAAATTCCCTGGGACAACATTTTATCAAATGGGGGTCCGTGGTCTAATTTGTTTCTAGGGGTCCTTGACGTTAAAAAGTTTGGGAACCACTGCTCTAATAGGCTGAGACAAAGAAACATCCACAGTTCTCACCTCTGACCTGCAGTCCACAGAGCGGGAGAGAGTCTTATACTCCAGGCTCTGAGTCGACACGCTGTGCCAGCCAGCTGGGCAGCATTGAAAGTGTTACTCAGTTTGTTCACACAGAGAGTACATATGCATGTGTACTTGCAAAAACACACACACATACACATACATACAGTATGTCCACACAGGAACACACAAACTCCCGTTGGCATCCTCTGGTTTTCTCTGTGAGTAAGGCTGTTGGTGGACAAGGAGCATGTTCAGCAACACGTTCAGTCTGTCTCCCTCTCAGATCTCCAGGATGTCTTCAGTTAAGCCAGGGGGTTCTCACAATGTGGGTCGCGTTCCATTCCTGGGCCAGCGTCCTTTGGGACCTTAATCGACAAGAGCGTTAGTGTGTTAGTGTTAGGGGACCTGTCCACATAGTGAGACAGCATTACCACTTCACGTTCGGTCACTGTTGAGTTTGGCACATGGCTTACAGACCTTTTTCATTTATAAGAAGTTATTATGAAATACAAAACTAAACTGAATTGCTCATGTTTAGTTTGCCAACCATGTTTGTTGTTTTTGACAAAGTAGTATGTTCTAATGATGACAGCAGGTCAGTACAGGTTAATACGTTTCATTTCCTCTAAAGACATTTGAACAGAGCAGCCATTCACACAGTGTTGTTTTATGTCCTCCCAGTTCACTGTTAATGGTTTGGAACTGTGGAAGGTGTTGAGTTCAATGACCAGGACATTTGTGGGCCATACCAAAACAAGGTTATTGTCGTTTGAAGTCACAGTGAAAGTGTGTTAAAGCTATAGTGCGTAGTTTCTGCCGCCCCCATAAGGAATCCTAAGTAATGACAACAAAACTGTTGGTGCGTTCACATGATACAAGCCTTCCATGACACCCCCCACCCCCCTCGACGCACTTGTTAGTAGCCAAGGTAGACACGGAGGATTAAAAAAACATGATGGATTCTTCAGAAGAGGTCATTATCTTCACTCGAGCTTCACCGGACGCCACAATCTTCTGTAGCCACTGCTGAGTTATCAAATCAAGAGAGACGTGTATGATGGGCTTATAGTGTTGTCATTTATACATATGTTTATTATGGTTTATTGTCTATTTTGTTACTATTTTGTTGTATGGTCTTGAATATTGTAGTTACTGTGTCATGTTTTCTTCATTTTTGTCTGGGTGGATGGTGATGATGAAGGGGGGGAGGGTGAGGGGGGGGTGATTTGTTCATGTTGCAAATTGGATGTTTTGTATGTTGTTAGAAAAATAAAAATTGTTAATCACAAAGAAAAGGAAAGTTAAAACACAAAACACAGGCGAACTGAACTGAACTGTTCTGTTTTTCAGCCCGCTCCGCACCTCAGTACGTGGCCACCTCCGGCTCCTGCAGGAACCGCTGCTTTGAGCTGCTGGAGCTGGAGCCGCCAAACTGCCGCTGTGACAACCTGTGTAAGACGTACAGCGGCTGCTGCTCGGACTTTGATCAGCTCTGCCTCCGGACAGGTACTCAATCAATGAAAATAGTCTCAGATTGTTATCGTCATCAAGCTGGAGGAGATCCTCGGACATCTGGCGTTTGATATCCATCAGGTGGTCAGGAATACAGCTGCTACTTTGATGTGTGTGTGTGTGTGTGTGTGTGTGTGTGTGTGTGTGTGTGTGTGTGAGAAGGCACAGGATGCTCTTGATTTACAGTTTGATTCCACATTTCAGAATGAGTTTTGTTATGTTACACATGACACATACGCAGTGTTGGGAAGGATACTTTCAAAACGTATTTCGTTACAGAACACAGAATACATGCCCACAAATGTAATTTGTAACGTATTCCGTTACGTTACTCAATCTGAATAACGTATTCTGAATACTTGGATTACTTCAGGATTACTTCTACATTGAATTGCGTTTTATAAGTGTAGGAATGCGACCATCACATCCAGTTTACTAAACAGGCATATTATGGTGTGTTCTTTTTATTCCAACTGGCTGAATGTGTACCTGAACAAGCAGATAGATTATTGTATTGGTAGTCCCGAACTGCATACTACAAAAATCTAACCGCGGTCTAAGCTACCACAAGCTAATTTTAGCTAACGTTAGTTAGCATTTCAAACCTAGGAGAATGTAAAGTCGCACGTCGATGTTAAAATAGCAAGGTGAACAGTAAAACTACAGCAGACGACTACCCTTGGCTAATTAAAATAATAACTTACTTTAAGATGCTTCTTCAGGTTGGAGGTGGAGTAATTTGGACGCTGAAAGGAGGTTGGTTGCTGGCAAGCAGAGGCTGCACTGCACATTTATATTTCGTTCTCCCTGTTCGTTCTTTAATGTGAAATGCTGTTTGAATTTCCAAGATAGAAACTTATTGCTGCCCTGGCTCTGTCGTGCCGGTTCTGACTCCATTGTGACTGATCACGGAGCTAATTTTTTCGATTTCATATCGGTGCTTCTGGAAAATGCGATAGAGTTGCCTTTTATTCAGAGTGAATAAACTCGTGAAACAAAAGTATCGTCATGTAATCCATTGATTTCAACAATGTAACTGTATTCTAAATACCAACTATTTAAATTGTAACCGTAACGGAATAACTCATAATTTGTATTCTGAATACGTAACGCCGTTACATGTATTCCGTTACTCCCCAACACTGCACATACGTGTATGTTAAATAATTCTCTAAATGACGAAGAGGAAGCAGAAGAAAAACACATTAAGTTTGTAAATTTGCTCTATCATTAATTCCTAATAAGCAGGCCCACACGGACTCTTAACGCATCTCCAACCCAAGCAGAAAAACATTCTGCAGATTTTCATGCTGGATCACCGATGAAAACTGTAAAAAAAAATCTGCTGATTCCATTTGGGTCTGCTGATAAGTTACTTTTAGTGGTGGAAAGTAACTAAGTACATTTACTCAAGTTCAGTACATAGTACAAATTTGAGGCACTTGAAATTTACTTGAGTATTTTTTATCTAATGCTACCTCATACTTCTGCTCCACTACAATCCAGATAGAACATTCTTACATGTTAAAGCTCTAGTTACTATATATATATATATATATATATATATATATATATATATATATATATTATGTTGGCTGTAAAGCTGTGAAGTCCTTACACACATACTTATTACACATACTTATATACTTTGTTACTTTGATACTTTTTAGTTTTAGTCAGTTTAAATCTCCAGACATGTCTTAAACATTGGTGAGTTTTTTCCAAAAATACTTTCTCCTTTAAATCAAGACTTTTATATTTATATTTATATTTATATATATAGATATAAATAGATAGATAGATATCTGAGAGATCTGATCATTTCTGAGCCTGATTGTTCGGCTGTAACATGTTGTTGTGATGGTTGTGACTTGCTGTGGGCCTTTTCTTACTACTTTATTACTCTTCATGTATTGCCTTTGCTCTTTCGGTCTGTCGTCGTTTCCCCCTTGCCACTTCCAGCGTTGGTGGTCTGAGTTTATGTCCTCTCCTTCAGCCTGGTGGTTTTTGGCTTACCACTGTAATCCTCCCTGTGCCGGAACATGATGATAGACTTGTGTTGGTTTTACCCAAGGACTTTAAGCTACAGCTCTCATCTGGTGTTTTCATCTTGAGAATTTTGGCCAGAATACAAATGTCAGTGATTGTCCCAAACTACTCAGCTGTATAATATGCAGCCCAACCACCTGAACATTAATATGTCAGCTCTCATTTCTCAGCACTTATCTGTATATATCAAGGTTGGAGTCTACTGTTTTTATTCACATCTCTCTGTTCCCGTGTACAGAGGGGGGTTATGAGTGCAGTAAGGATCGCTGTGGGGAGACTCGGAATGAACAACATGCCTGCCACTGCTCTGATGACTGTCTGGCCAGAGGAGACTGTTGCACCAACTACAAGTCTCTGTGTAAAGGTTTGCAACTTTAAATGTCCTAAATGTTATAGTACATACAATGATTTTTAGGGCCGCAATCAATGTTTAATGGGTGGATTATTTTCTGGATGAATGGATCTGTTGTTTGGTCTCTAAAAAGTCAGAAAATCGTGAAAAATGTGGATCAGTGTTTTCCAAGATGACTATCTTGGTGGGAATCACCAGAGGCCTCACGATACAATATCGTCACAATACTTATGTCACGATACAATATTATTGCGATTTTAAACATATTGCAATATTCTGCAATATATTGCAATTTATTACCCTTTTTTCCAACTTTAAATTTTTCCCAATTTCAATTATGTCCCCAAAAGGAAACTTTTTCAACATCTGTTTTATCTAAAAAGATACATTTCTCTGTTTGTTCATCTCACTTCAATTGTACTGCTGCAAAATGGGATTGTCAAGCAGACAAACTGACTGACACATATATAATTAAAGATCGATACTTGGCGTCTGTATATCGATACGGTATTGCCACGGAAAATATTGCGATACTATGCTGTATCGATATTTTTATGACGTCCTCAAATGTCTTGTTTTGCCCACAACATTTGACTGTATTGTAGAATTCTGACGCCGCTGTCCTCTCTCTGTCAGTCTGCTCGGACACACGCAGCAATAAAACAAAAGTCAGGAAGCTGTGTCTTCTGTTAGTCCAGTTAAAATAAGGTTGAGGTGTAAAAGAAGTGTGATCACTGACCTATATATGCAGCTTTAAAGTCACCTGGTAAGGACACAGATGATTGTGTATGTGTGCCCTGCTGGCTCAGCCGCCAGTCAAACACATTCAGAGGTTTGGAGGCGCGGTTCAAAGTTCTTTATTTGTCATGTACACGACGACAATAACAGAAGTAGTCGTTGGCAGGCCTCAGGCACCTCCAACAATGCTCATCAAGTAACTAAAAAACACACAACACAAAGGAAAAGCAAAATCTGAATCAAAGACAACAGAACAAAGAAATAGCTGAAGGCTAAAAGAGCATTTCTGATATATCATTGAAGACTTTTGTTTCCTTTCTACAAGACAAAAATACAGTGTTAACAATGTTGTCTCAGTCCCTCCTGTGATCATGTTCTTTCAGGGGACAGTTCATGGCTGCAGGATGAGTGTGAGGAGATCAAGACAGCTGAATGTCCTGCTGGGTACGTTCACATCTGAGCAGTAAAGGAGAATAAAGGGATCGACCAGTGTTCATATTAAAGCCTTTGTTGTATGCCACATATCTGAATGATTTGCTGAGGATTGAACTATGCTGACCAAGGTTGATTTCATTCAGGCTTTTTTTTCTTCCTCTGGGTGTGTGTGTGTGTGTGTGTGTGTGTGTGTGTGTGTGTGTTCATGTGTGCTCATGTGTGCGTGTGTGTTTGTGTCTGTCTGTCTGTGTGTGTGTGTGTGTGTGTGTGTGTGCGTGCGTGTGTGCGTGCGTGTGTGTGTGTGTGAGGGGTATGCTGAGGGATATGCTTAATATTTTAAAGACCTGTTGTATGCCAATAGCCCATTATTGTGTATATGTATTTAACTCCATCTATAATATTTAATCAAGTGGACTTAAATAAATTCTTAAAATGGGTGTGGGTGTGGGTGTGTGCAGGTTTTTGCGCCCGCCACTCATCATGCTGTCAGTGGATGGATTTCGAGCTTCTTATATGAAGAGAGGAAGTGCTGTCATACCCAACATCGAGAAACTGAGTAAGAGTTGGAGGGCTGATGAGAAAGATTTGGTTTAGCTGTAAGATCTCTGTGTTCTCTCCTCAAGGGGATGACTGTGGACGGGGTGATTTATGGAGCCATGGGCTTCAGTAGACGACCGGTAACTGATTTGGTGTTATTCACAGGGTTCTCTGTGCTAATCTAGGGCGTCTCTTTGCTCTGTTGTCCTTCCAGGAACCTGTGGATCCCATGCTCCATACATGAGGCCTGTTTACCCGTCAAAAACCTTCCCCAACCTCTACTCACTGGCTACAGTAAGGCACAGCACAACATGTTGTCATCAATATTCAGGTTGTCAGATGTTGTCTGTGTCATGTCATAAAACATTGTTTGCCTTCAGTGTTTACATGTGTTAACCTCAGCTGTATCTTAAAATGGTCTGCTAACGTTAGGGTTAAGCTTAAAGTACAGCTGAGGCTAACTGCTGAAGCTGAATAAGTTAGCATGTTTACAGTTATTATGCTGTCCTGTTGACATTTCACTAGTACTTTTTACCAAGTGTAGCTGTGATATCTAGTATTGGTAACATATGCATGTAGCCTATAGCATCTAGAGCGAAATAATTTAAAAAGTACAATATTCCCCTCCAAGATGTAGTTAAGTATATGTAGTATAAGTACCTCAAAACAGTCTTTGAGTAAATGTCAATGTGCAGTCCCCCTGGACATGTCCTAAAATGGTTACCATTACTGAAACGTAGTCACAGTATGGTATGTGTGCATGATGTAATGCACACACTCTTACAGTTTATTCTTTAAATGTTTTGTAGGCAATACAGAAAAAAGAAGACTTACCAAGTATGGTTATTAAATGAGCCTAAGCATAACCTCAGTTTGATTGGTTCTCAGGGTCTTTACCCAGAGTCTCATGGTATCATCGGCAACTCCATGCATGACCCGCTGTTTGATGCCACCTTCACGCTGAGAGGCCGAGAGAAACTCAGTCACCGCTGGTGGGGAGGACAGCCAGTGAGTACTGCCTTCTTGACGATAAATAACTTGTGTTGGCTTTGAACGTTGTGTTCTTCTAATTCATCTGACAGGCCACAGATCAGAGGCTAACATAGGCAGGAAAGACTTTTCTTTTGAAGCCCATTACAGTATGAATGGCAGGACTCAGATCTGACGAACCAAGTCCGATTATAAACCAATGATTAAAAACAGATGTTAATATGAAAGCTGGGTTGGGATCACTTAAGCTACGTTCACACCGCAAGTCTTAATGCCTAATTCTGATTTTACCATTTAAAATGTGGCCTATATCAGATTCCAGTGTGAACTGTGTGCGGTTTCGAACCGACCCGCATGTGCAAAAGAACAATAACAATGACATCAGACGCAGCACGCAGTTAACTATGCCTAACTAAAGTTAGGGAGGTTATGGAGGAAGTAAGCATTTTCACTTTTATTTCAAAATGTGTAATGGCAGCCGTAACATTAATGAGCAGGTGCTGGGGAGGAGAAGAATGTAGAGAAAGAGAGACAAATTGGCTATTTTGGCCTATGGCTGCAAATTCACTACAGAGGTTTGTGTGACCGGACGACTGATTTGCACGTCAGGACCGTTACGGTCCTCCACCAGAGTTTCCTCTGGCTTCGCCCTGCCCAGGTATAGTTCACCATCTTTTGCGTCCTATCGCACGCGCTCACGCTCCACCTCCCCAACGGTGCGAGCAAGATGGGCCGGTGATGTGCCCGACCCCAAGGGACCCTGGACCCTCTGACTCGCGCGCGTCCGTGTGGTCCGTGTTACGTGAGCCGATCCCCGCCTTGGCGACACAGTTGGAGTGCACTGAGGACAGTCCGCCCCGGTTGACAGCCGCACCGGGAGCAGGGGGCCCGCGGAGAGAGGGCACAGCGAGGGTTATTGAGGTAAAATCTGATCTGGGTCTGATTCAGGACCACATATGGAAGTGGCCTGAATCTGATTTGAAAAAATCTGATCTGGGCTAGATTTGAGTGTTCACACGGATTTGGGCCACTTTTGCCTGCAGTCTGAACGTAGCCTTATAGTTCTTACATAGACCGAAGCGTTGACATTAAATAGTCTGAATCTCTTCAGGGCTTTGTTTTTGTGGACTTACTTAAAGAACAAACCAGTGTTAGTTTGCATTTTGTCTGTCATCATCTTTTTTTTCATTGTTTTTTTTTCGGAGCCAGAAGAGACCATATTTGGACAAAAGGGTGGTTGAAAACCGGCAGACTTTCTTCTTAAGCTACCAGCTAGTGCTAGCTAGCTATCTTGGTTGGCAGAACGCTGAACCAGACATTTTTAGGCGACCAAATGTTCCAGTTAACTTTGCTGAAGTGAAAACACACAATTAGAGGGTCAAAGTTTAAGATGAAAACACTGAGTTTTGTGTCCACAGGGTTAGCATGGTTAGCATTGCTAAGCCTCTGTCCTGATTGACAGGTCCTAAAGCATCCCCTGCTTTATCCTCTTTTTAAAATAAATGGAACCATCATTTACTAAATGAACATCATGCTGTATTGAAGAAGAATTGAAACTAGAGATTGAGACCATAAACTTATTATGAAAATATTTACTGAGATAGAAACAGACTTCTGTTTTGGAGCCAGTGAAGTCGCCCCCTGAAGGAAGTTAGAGAGAATGCAGCTTTAAGGAGCTTCAGCTTTGGCTTCACCTTTAAGACCCGGAAGTTGCTGCTTGGTCAGGATGCATTGCAACTACCAAGGCGGACCAGTGTCTTTTACCACCAACACCAACCTACTATACGATTCTGTATCAACTGGAGTAACACAAGTTGGTGTGAAACCCACACGCCCACACACTGTGGAATATCCTTCTTAGTTTACTGTACTGTACTGTACACCATGGCCTTGGTCTGTGTCCTTGGTAACGCTCCAATAGTATCTTCCGAAACTATATCAATCAGACCGATAAAATAATGCGACTGTACTGTTTCTCTCCTAGATCTGGATCACAGCACTCAAACAGGGAGTGAAGGCTGCCACCTTCTTCTGGCCTGTGTAAGTCCACATCTGCAGCTTTCAGTCACAAAATATTTTTCTGACTACTTTTCCCAGCATGCCCTTTTAAAGCAGTGTATTGGTGCTCTGCACAAGCCTTCCTTTTTCTTTTCAATATGTTTGCTTATTTTACCTCATTTATATATTTATATATGTATGTATATATATATTTATATATGTATGTATATATATATATATATATATATATATATATATATATATATATATATATATACTCCCTTTCGCCTTCAGAACTGCCTTATTCTTCGTGGCATTGTTACAACAAGGGGCTGGAAGCATTCTTTAGAAATGTTGGCCCATATTGAGAGGATAGCATCTTGCAGTTGATGGAGATTTGTGGGATGCACATCCAGGGCACGAAACTCCCGTTCAACCATATGCCAAAGATGTTCTATTGGGTTGAGATCTGGTGACTGTGGGCCCATTTTAGTACAGTGAATTCATGTTCATGTTCAAGAAACCAATTTGAAATGATTCAAGCTTTGTGACATGCATTATCCTGCTGGAAGTAGCCATCAGAGGATGGGTACATGGTGGTCATAAAGGGATGGACATGGTCAGAAACAATGCTCAGGTAGGCTGTGGCATTTAAACGATGTCCAATTGGTACTAAGGGGCCTAAAGTGTGCCAAGAAAACATCCCCCACACCATTACACCACCACCACCACCAGCCTGCCCAGTGGTAACAAGGCATGATCCATGTTCTCATTCTGTTTACGCCAAATTTTGACTCTACCATCTGAATGTCTCAACAGAAATCGAGACTCCTCAGACCAGGCAATATTTTTAGAGTCTTCAACTGTCCAATTTTGGTGAGCTCGTGCAAATGGTAGCCTCATTTTCCTATTTTTAGTGGAGATGAGTGGTACCCCGGTGGGGTCTTCTGCTGGTGTAGCCCATCCGCCTCAAGGTTGTGCGTGTTGTGGTTTCACAAATGCTTTGCTGCATACCTCGGCTGTAACGAGTGGTTATTTGAGTCAAAGTTGATCTTCTATCAGCTTGAATCAGTCTGCCCATTCTCCTCTGACCTTTAGCATCAACAAGGTATTTTTGCCCACAGGACTGCAGCATACTGGATGTTTGTCCTTTTTCAGACCATTCTTTGTAAACCCTAGAAATGGTTGTGCGTGAAAATCCCAGTAACTGAACAGATTTTGAAATACTCAGACCAGTCCGTCTGGCAACAACCATGCCACGCTCAAAGTTGCTTAGATCACTTTTCTTTCCCATTCTGACATTCAGTTTGGAGTTCAGGAGATTGTCTAGACCTGGACCACACCCCTAAATGCATTGAAGCAGCTGCCGTGTGATTTGTTGATAAGATAATTGTATTAATGAGAAATCTTTCAGGTGTTCCTAATAATCCTTTAGGTGAGTGTATATTAAAAGCAATTTTAGTGCAGGAGAGGAAGGAAGACTAAAAGGCTTATTCAGAGTCCTCTGCTAATGCAAATTAAAAAATAAACAACTAAGATTAATATTATAACTCTACAAAAGTAAAACAAGCAATACAAGAAACAAACAAACAAACAAACAAACAGGGAAACATATAACACACACAAAATATATGGTGTATAAGGGTAATGTTTTAGTAACCCATTCAATGAATTACACAGCAGTGGACCTCTTTTTCTGATTTAAAAAACAGTGTTTTGATTTACAAAAAATAGGCAAATGGAAATCATTTAAATGTGAGTGAATATCTGCAATACATGGATTCATACATAAACATGCATGTTTGAAAGACTATAAACAGCAATACATATTTCCTGAATAGAGGTACTGATGGATCCTATCTGTAACCTTACAGGGAGTCAGATGTAGCTTGTTTAAAATACTGTTTTTTGTAATTCATGTACTCTGGTACCACGTTAATAAAGTGCCAACAATGACCTAATTGATATTGGAAGCGTGGCAGCCATGAGTAATCTCTTTCAATCAGAGGGGAAAATCAATGTCTAGCATTGGCTCTGTGGAGTAAGGTCTGGCTACACCACAGATGCATTCTGGGATTGTAGGAAAAAAACACTCTGGGTTGTTTGTATTTCTTTAATCCAATCCCATGGTCGTGGGCAGCACTAAGCTCCGGACGCAGCGACGGTGGTTCTGCTAAATAATCTCTGGAAGGAACCTGTTTTGGTGGAACATTTTCACCCACATACAATATTAAATGAAGTTAACTGTTGACACAATACAGTAACGTGAGCTATTTGAATTAGCTGATACATGGTTAAACCTCATTAGCTCTTACCAGTGTATCTCCGTGTTTACTTCGTCCACAGCAATCCCACCAATCGCTCCCAAAACCTCCCAGTTAGAGAGGAAATGACCTAAACATATTCTTTGTAAATCTTCACAATCATTCCCCGAAAGAAGTAAGCAGGCCTGCCTTGTTCCATGATCCAAATGTTCGTGTAATGTCAGCTCAAAGGTTGTTTTTGATTCCCCGAAGCGAAGGGATTTTGAGAACGGCAACACACAGAGAGCGGAGGGTGAGGGACATCCTAAAAAAAAAAAACTTCCATTAATCCAGACTAATGTCCTCCTCATACCTATGAAAGCATATGTTGGTTTGTATAATGCCCTAACTAGAAATTGTAGTGCACTGCAGGTTACTTAGACCTGGTCCAGTGACCAAACCTGACGTAGAGCCACCTGAGCCCAGGTGACATTGTTCTCATCTGCCCAAACAAAGTAAGCTAAACAAATAAACTCTCCAGAGTTTGATGTTAATGTCCATTAAAGACCACTGTGGATGCATCCTCTTATATATCTCTATAATTGCTAATTTAGGGACTGTAAATAATTTGGTGGTGAAAGTTGTCAAAGGAAGTTATCCGAACATGTTCCTGCTGCTTACTCAGACATTTAGCCTGTGGAATACAAAGGAGCCCACATTTATCAGCACAGAGAAGGCTTTGATGGAGCGAGAGGCACATCTCAGCAGAGGGCTGTTTTTACAGCAATTTGTGCAAATGGGCCTGTTTACACTGTGCAGGATTCCTCTGTGAGCTGGGGTCGCAGACATGCTACTCTATAGAACCAGAGTGTGGTTTACAGTACTGTTCTTGCACTTGGCACTGCCAGAGGTGTGTTGGGAGAAAGAGACAGGAGAGTGCATACGACAGTGAAGGTCTGCGCCGACATTTCTGTGTGGCTGAGAGGCTATTTTACAACACACGTTACATAATTTAGTGTGCATTGTGGGGTTGGCATGGTAATGGGGACCAGGGATTATAGCTAAATGATTGGCGGACTGGTTGAAGGTCTGTGTTGTGTTCAGACCGAAAGAACAGAGAAGAAAGGAAAAAAAATGAGTGTATTAAAACAGATAATTGGAGGGAGAGGACATTGTTTTGAAAGAGTGAAGATAGACAAAATTTCAGAAAGGAATCGAACACGGAGAAAGTGCACGCTCCCCCCCAGCTGCCTCTGACATCAAGCCACGTTCAGGGCCTCAGTCCTGGGCCTGATGGTTGACAGCTGTGTGCTGTATGATAGCCAGCAGCTTGGTTGGTGGCCTCTTCACTGCACAGGCAGCCTTTGACTGCCAGACACTTAAAACAGCAAGGGGGCTTGAAATTGGTTCTTTTCTACAACCCTCAACTTCATGAGGCTTTTTGAGTTAATGGTTTAATGGTTCATGAAGGCAGCAAGGCTCCAGAATCAGAGTCTATTACTGTCACTCTGGGTTTCTGTCTTTGCCTTGATGGTTTTCTTCCTCCCTCTTCATTGTGTGTGTGTGTGTGTGTGTGTGTGTGTGTGTGTGCGCGTGTGTGTGCACGTGCATGTGCGTGTGTGTGTGTGTGTGTGTGTGCGTGTGTGTGTTGCAGTGCTATCCCATTGGAGAGGCGCATACTGACCATGCTGCAGTGGCTCCACCTCCCTGAAGCGGAGAGGTGAGTCTTTCATTGTTTCTCTGGCTCACATTTGTCTTCTACCTTCCTGTTTTCTCTGCACTAATGTTTTTTTTTATTATTATTATTTTTTTTGGAGTTCTGTGATGTAATCCAGTACTATATTAGTGCTAATGAGTGCATTTATCCCCAGTTGGTCTGAATATGACAGAATATTCCTCCGCTAAATCTAATGTTTTAATATGTGAGAGCTAATCACATTCCTTCCATCTGTAACGTGAATCATTATTCAGCAAGTATCACTGACTCTGTAAACCACATGTGATAACGGTGAATCAGAAGCTGCTCCGCTGCTGCAGGAAATGTGATTGTGCTCGCCATGTGATGACCTGACTCCTCACTCTAATGACAGAGATCAGAAGGCTGACTGCTGGCTGGTTAGCGGGCATTCACGCTGCATGAGTCGGCCGTCAGATGGTCCGGCAAAAACGCAGGTCTTCCCATTCATTTTGAATCGGGGTAGTGCATTTATGCTGCGGTGGGGGTTGACGCATGGGGAAAAGTTGAGACCGACTCAACTTTTGGAGAAACGCACCCCTAAATCACACTGCGGTGGCCAGTCATGTAAACAGCGATCAGACTTGTCAGTGTGGTTTGAGTTGGTGTGAGAGTCCCGTAAAGGAAACAGGAAACATCACTACCTTTATCTCTGCCATAAGAAAGGTGTCACTGCCCGATGTCAGTCGAGTGCAGATGTGAGTCGTGCATGCGTCACTTTGCGACGAGAGCAGATGTGAGTTGCGCATGCGTCACTTTGCGACAAGTAGCCTACAAGATGCTAATGTCAATACAGTAAAAATGGACCTACAACGAAGTTCGTTCACTGCTGGCTACAAGTTAGCAATCAAACACAACAGAGGCTGTCACTTGAATGCCGTTTTGAGCTAACGTTAGCAATCAAACAATCATAGATAGCTAAAACGTTATTGTATGTAAAGAGAAAAGTTTATTATTTTATGGATTTCACAAATTTCAGTAAGACACGGTTTAAAGGTTTATATCCCCAACACAAGCACTGAACTGCCCGGGAGTTTGTGTAATAGCTGAATGTTTCCACAACAACAAAGCACAGTCGATCTGTCTCGCTCGTGTCTTTTCTCTCTATCTTTCTCTCTGAAATGAAGCTACCTTCAAATGTGGTCGGAAATGGGAGATCTATATACAAATGGGCTGT
This sequence comes from Perca schrenkii, assembly GCA_025617405.1. Lineage (NCBI taxonomy): Eukaryota > Metazoa > Chordata > Actinopteri > Perciformes > Percidae > Perca > Perca schrenkii. The sequence continues at coordinate 9,487,166 of CM046792.1, forward strand.
TTCAGCGACACTCCCACCGGTCTGAACATTTTTTTTGTGCCCCTCTGTTACCATTATAACCGCTGATGATAAAACTTTCTCATTTTTGTTCAGTGGAGAAAAGCCGTTGATGATCATGAAATAGCTGCCAATCAGCGTTTAGAAGAAAAGTGTTTAAAAGATATAAGGTCTTGGGTGCTCAGAAGTTCGGACAAATGAAGGAGCTTTTTGAAAGGGAACACAAAAGTTCCGAAAAGACAGGTCCAAGGCACTCTTCTTGCAGTAGTTAAAAAGCCTTTATTTGAATGGCTATTTCATATTGAAATGGCTAGTACATTAAAAATAGAGCTGGGTAACAACCCACGCGTAGCGGCCCAAACAGCCTTCTAAGGCTTTTCAGATAGAGGCTTTTGAACTGTTTGCAAGATGAGTGACTTGGACCAGTCCTTTTTCAGCTGTAAGTGTTGTTGGATAACCTTCTGAAGTATTCACCAGGAATGTTCTGTATATGTTTCACTCTGTGACTTTCTAAATGAATTGATAATAATAATCCTACTACTGCTACTACTAACACAGATACCATTGCTGCTACAACTACTACCTCTGTTATTACTGCTAGTGCTGTGGCCTTCTGCTTCTACTACCAGTATACTAAACCACTGTAGTTGCAGTTGTGCATACTGTGGCTGCTGCTGCCATTACTGCTTCAGTCAGTGACAGTCCTGCTGCTGCTGTCAAATGAAGCACTGTGAAGAAAAGGGATTATTATTGATTATTACTATGTGGACCACAAACACATCTGACTTGCATCTTGTTTCAGGCCCTACGTTTACGCCATGCACTCTGAACAACCAGACATATATGGACACAAAATGGGACCCATGAGCATAGAAGTGAGTACCGTGTGTGTGTGTGTGTGTGTGTGTGTGTGTGTGTGTGTGTGTTGTGACACCTTTTCTGTGTTTCAGTTGAACAACCCTCTAAGGATGATTGACAGAATTGTTGGCCAACTGATGGACGGACTTAAACAGATGAAACTGCACCGTTGTGTCAACATCATCCTGGTGGGGGATCATGGTACGCACACACACACGCACGCACAAAAGCATTTCCATTCACTTCATTATAGGTTTCACCAGCCAATCACACATGATCCTGTGTGCTCTCAGGTATGGAGGAAGCCCACTGTGATCGCACCGAGTTCCTCAGTAACTACCTGACCAACGTTGATGACCTCATCCTCATCCCGGGGTCTCTAGGCAGAATACGCTCAAGATACCCCAACAACCCGAAATGTGAGAGGCCAAGAGAAAAGCTTATAATAGAGAATTTTATCACTTAATGTTATTTAAGATTTCTGCGCTCTGACTCATGCAGACTTCATTGTGTTCACAGCTTTTGGTCAGTTAGACCTTCATCATCAAACATAGACACATACATAATCATTAAAAGGCACCAACAAAAAGTCTTGGCTATCACTGAGTATGTTTAAATGCACACTAATATTCCACTATTATTCCGAATATGACAATATTCCGGATTTGATACACGTAATGTAAACAGCATATTCTGTTTAGATATTCTGAATAAGACCCTTTTCCGAATATAGCATTTTCCGATGAAGATATGTCGATATTATTCAGGTGTTAGGTTTTCAGGTCTTTGGACATATACAGCGCATTCAGAATCTGCGTCCCAATCCGGGGTTTTACTGCAGTTTGTGACCGTTTACGGCCACTTGCCTGTTTACGTCAGCTCTGAGCGTTGCTAACAGCCAACAGTTTGCAGGGCTGCGTTAGAGATGCATGGCCAAAAGCAGTGCCGACCTTTTCAAGAAGCTGGTTGAAGGAATGAAAGAGGGAGGCTGTGTTCACACGGTCCAACAAGTCCACCACCACTGGAAAACCTTTTCACTTTCATTAGCCATGGAAACAGCTTAGTCGGAATATTGTCTTTTTCAGAATAAGGGCAAAAACAGGAATAATATGTGCATGTAACTGCACTGCACACTGTAAACATGGTTGTTAGAGTGCTATTCATATGACCTACCAACCCCCTTCTCAGTAGTACACCAGTTGGTGTTTTTTTCTGAGAGTGAACTGTTAAAATACACAGATCAGTACTATATGTTTCAGTTGTATCGGCTCTGACCATGTTCTTTTTTTCAGATAACCCCAAGGCTGTTGTTGCAAATCTAACAGTAAGTGTCAGACTTGAATGGAAAATATACTGTGTGAACAAATGAAAAATTACTGATTGAGAATTTAGTACTTTTTGATAAGAAGAGAGTTGTACTATTGTTGCACAAATAAGGTGGAACATGCAATTCTGAGTGGTGATGTGTCTGTCACCTTTTTGATTGGCTCTTACAAATCAAAATGATTGTTTCTTTGTTCCAGTGTAAAAAGGCAGACCAGCACTTTAAGCCGTACTTGAAGCAGCACCTGCCTAAGAGACTGCACTACGCCAACAACCGACGCATCGAAGACATTCACCTGCTGGTGGAGAGGAAGTGGCACGTTGTCAGGTACAGTAGCACCACTACAACAGGAAGCACAAATAACCAGACCCAAACAGAATCTGCAGATTTTTTTTTTGTTTGTTTTCAGCAGTGATCCTGAATGAAAATCTTCTTGGGATAACAATACAATATTTGCTGATATCACAGTCTGCCATGATTATATCCAATTCGATTCAGAAGCCAGCAATCGATATGAGACGATATCGTCAACGCCCATTTAACACATTCAGTTACATTTATTATTTATCAACTCACAAAAAGCAACTAAAATATGATTTGACAACTTAATTCTTTCAACCATTTAAAAGAAAAACAACCATCTTTTAAAAATGGTGCATGTTAAGGATGATGTGTACCTGCGACCCTTTACTGCAGGTCATCCCCCTCTCTCCCCCTTTCCTGTCTATCTGCAAGATTAAAAAAATATATTAACATATTTAAAAAAATATATATTTTCACTTTGCACTGATGATATTGAATCGTTGATCACTGAATCAATATTTATCCACATTGGTGTATGTTACATCCCGACCAACCTGACACACGTCAGGTTGATATCTTAGCCAAACCAGGACACACAGACATCACACACACAAACTGCAGTACTGCAGTGAGGATAAACAAATGTCAATAAGGTGCTCCTTGGTACTTCAGATTTTGCCCCCATAATTCATTTTTTAAAGAAGTTCTCCAGAAATTCTAACCAATTTAGTTTGAATTTTTTGCTGCATCTACAGTACCAGGAAGGGCTCCAATGTTCTGTGCAGTCAGTGTAGATGTGGCGTTTTCAGCCCACGCGTTACTGAAGCTTTTTATTGCACATCTTGCTTTACTTAACAAACACATTCTATGTCAACGTGGGCTACTACCAACGCATCATTAACACATGTAGTGCTGAAAAGTTTTAGGATGTGCTGTCCGATCCACACCCGTGTAAAAAAAATAATTTTTTAAAGTGCAGCTGCTAAAATGTTAATGACTTGCTAAAATCAACTCTGACAGGCGTTTGATGTAAAGGAGTGACGGAACTTACTGCAGTGATTCAGGGACACAAAGTAAACCATGAAGTCATCAGGACTGAAAAGAAAAAGAAAACAAACCACCTCGGCTGACAACGCTACATATATACAGTGTGTGTGTGTGTGTGTGATACACACACACACAGCTGCTAAATGAAAGAGATCTTTGAGGTTTCTGTGCAGCTCACCAGATAGACAGGCGGTCTAATCATTGGCACCGGAGCTTTGAGCAGAGTGTCAGAGCGTTTATACACACACACAAACACACGTACGCACGCATGCATGCGCACGCACAAACAGTCAATGTCTGACCACTATTCACACCAAATGAAACACTAAGTTATTTCCCTGTCCCATTTACATTTTTAACATGCTTGTGGCTTCACACACACACACACACACACACACACACACACACACACACACACACACACACACACACACACACACATAAAGGTGTATAACGGGAAGCAGTGTTTTAATGGACACTTAGTAAAAAGTGGCTGTTTTTTGAGGCCTGGGTTGTGTGAAGGGGTGCTTGTCCTGGGCTGTGGGCTAAAGTAGCTGAATACTGACAACATATTGCAGTTCAACGGTTACCACGATTTAACCCTTTAAAACCTGTGTGGACCTGACAACACACTGCATCAGGTCTGTCTAAACCATCTGCATATTCAACAATCTGCATGCACCCTGAGATCACATGGAAGTTTGTCAGTGTGTTTGTACTGTTTTTTCCTCTTTTGGTCACTTTGACTCCACGTTTCACAAAAACATTCAAAAACGTACTGCACTTAGGAACTGAAAGAGATTCAACACGTTAGGTACCACTAATCCTGAACAGTTTGTTCATGATAGAAGTTCTAGATTGCAAATTGTTTTTACAATTGTTTTTAAAGTTGTTTTCTATCTCTATTTGCCTGATTTGACCACCGTTTGGCACGGATGATGGGCATCTTTCAGAATTGCCAAAAGAAATGTAATTAACACAAATAATTAGCTGAGCAGCCAATGACAGCAGTTTGACAGTGGTTGCTGTGATATGCAATATTTTAGCTTGTATCACAGCTGATTGGACTTTTGTTGCAAAACGTTCATGTTCAATATGTGGTCAATGTGCAGGGCTCTAGAGTGCGACTAATTTGGTCGCAAATACGACCAAAATTTGTAAGGGTGCGACTACAATTTTTCCTAGGTCGCACCGCTGCACCTAATGTCCTCGCATCCGCTGCCTCTCCACGAGCGAAGCGATGTCGTTTCTATCGATATGGTTTAATGTTGCGTTACATGACCCATTCCTTATAGAAAGCCGTGCCTGTGTTTGGATCTCTCCTCCGTGCAGCCCCGACCCCATTCACTCACACCGTGCAACATGGAGAGACACAGCGCCGCCGGTCCACATGCTGACATTTGTCTACAGTCTTAATTGTTATTAACACAGCTGTATATTGTTAAGTAGGAGAAGGAAACCTGTATTGGTACCAGTGTTTCTGCTGGTAACTCTCTGTTATTGAGGCCGCCACGGCGAAAAACACATTAGAAGTTATTAAATGCAACTAACTTCAGTTCGTTGAGTAACCGCGTGTAAGACGGAGCCGGCTGGATCATAGTTCATAAAAATGCAGCGCAGTGACGATACTGACGTCTCATAGCCTACACAAGACGGGTGTAACACGCCAAAGCGCATTCGACCCGTGCTGGACCCATTCATAATGAGTCAGCCGTCACTCTGTGAGTAGAATACGCTTCAGTCCATCGCACTCCCCCTCTCTCCCTATGTCTTTCAGTCTGTTTTTTTTTTTTATTTTTTTTTAAGATTTCTGCCTTTATTTTGATAGGAAAGCTGAAGACATGAAAGCGGAGAGAGAGGGGGGAATGACATGTAGGAAAGGGCTGCAGGTCGGAGACAAACCTCTATACAACTGAGCTATCCGGGCGTCCTCTTTCTCTTTTAATCAGTCTGTTATTGTTGTTGAAAACAAGTGAAGGAGCTTTCTCAGAGATATATATATATATATATATATATATATATATATATATATATATATATATATATATATATATATATATATATATTTTTTATATATATATCCTAGGCTATTTATTTCAGATAACTTTCATTTACATGTGTTGCAGCTGTATATTTTCAAACTGGTAAATGAAACCCTGTCTTTGCATTTTATTTTAATCACAATCTGTTTTAATAAAGGAGCTTGTGAAAAGTGGCTTTGACTTAAAACTGAATATTTAGCCCACTTTGTAAAAAAATACAGAGCTATATATCATGTATCGCCATTCAGCGTTAACGGCGATGCGAGGAAAAATTTGGGTGCACCTACATTTTGTGTTGGTGCACCTAAATAAAAAAGTTAGGCGCACCAGTGCAACCAAGGCAAAAAGTTAGTCTGGAGCCCTGATGTGCATCAACCAAACTCTGATCTATGATTCATACTATTCATTCCAGGAAAGCTCCGGAAGGGAAGAGGCACTGTGGCTTCTCTGGGGACCATGGCTATGACAATAAGATCAACAGCATGCAGGTACTCTTGATGATCTACAGTGGCAGGCTTTTAGTATCCGGTACAGCAACATAGATTATAATGTGATGTTATAAAGCCAATCACAATATTTGTTTACAATAACTTCCGGGTAGAAACCTCCTGCATACAATTTAACGTCTCTGAGCAAACAGGACGAGGAACAACTGTGTGTGTGTGTGTGTGTGTGTGTGTGTGTGTGTGTGTGTGTGTGTGTGTGTGTGTGTGTGTGTGTGTGTGTGTGTGTGTGTGTATATATATATATATATATATATATATATATATCAATCGTCTTTATCTAAAATGCATTTTTGATGCTTTCATATGTCAATACTAAGGGCGTTTTCACACCCTTTAGTTCGGTTGAATCGAACTAGAGTTTGTTTGCCCCGCTGGTGCGGTTCGTTTGGGCAGGTGAGAACGCGGCAATCGAACTTGGGTGCACACCAAAAACGGACCAAACAAGCGTACCAAGACCTGCTTGAACAGGTGGTCTCGGTACGCTTTCAATAGAACTCTGGAGCGGTTCGTTTGTGGTGAGAACGTGATCCGTACTCGAACCGCACCAACTAATATGTACTCCGCAAGTCTGAGCTAATGTCTCCTGTAGTCAGGTGTGTTTAGCAATCTGCGATGCAGCAGAGCAGCAAACTGTAGCAGCTTGCAGTGTTTCTCTCACAGAAATAGACTGCAGTCAAGCTTGCCGTCCGTCACTCGTATGTCTGTGGTCAAACCAGCTGCTGCTAAAATTGGAGACAGACGCCGGCAGAGCAGAGCAAAGGAGGAGTCAGGACCTTCTTCCTGTATTTACTTTCTTGCTCCCGCCCCCAGAAATATCCGACCAAAAAGAGGGCTTGACGTTCTTGCCTGATTTGTAATGACGCATTTTGGTACGCTTGGATTTTTCCAGGTGTGAAACCAAACCAAACTGACCGAGGGCAAATCGCACCAACTGATTCGGACCAAAGCAAACGAACTACAGGTGTGAAATGCACTAATTTACCTGTTGGACCACAGACTACAGAAACTGACAGCACCCAAACTAGCAGTCAGTTCGACCGACGGTGACATGTTGCTGTTCCTAACGCTAGATTTGGTTTACCAAAGACGCTAGCAAAGCAACACAGGACAGAAAATGAGCTCAGCAGAGACCACTGATAGGTTGGAACACTGTGTGCTGAACATGCTTTACTTAACAACACGTTCTATGTCAACGTGGGCTGCTACCAACACATCATTAACACATGTAGTGCTGAAAAAGTTTTAGGATGTGCTGTTCCAATCCACACCTGTGTAAAAAGTGCAGCTTCTAAAACGTTAATGACTTGCTAAAATCAACTCTGACAGGCGTTTGATGTAAAGCAGTGACGAAACTTACTGCAGTGATTCAGGGACACAAAGTAAACCATGAAGTCATCAGGACTGAAATTGAAAAAGAAAACAAACCACCTCGGCTGACAACGCTGTGTGCGTGCGTGCGTGTGTGTGTGTGTGTGTGTGTGCGCGAGAAGAGATCACCAGATAGACAGACGGTCTACTCATTGGCACTGGAGCTTTGAGCAGAGTGTCAGAGCAGTGACCACTGATAGGTCAGAACACCGTGTTTAACTTTATATATTTCAGCGTTACAGTTATGGCTGAAAATGACAACAGAAATGAACAAGTTTGCTCATTTCACAAATCAACTACCCATTTGTCTACCCGGAAGTGAGTTCCGGAAGTTTTTCTTTCCATGCTGATTCCCATTATCGACACTGAATGTTTCAACAAGTATTAGGTCTAAATCTGAAACTGTTGTTATCTATTGTAACAAATCTATTTATAACTTGTGCCCTCAACTTTTACTTTCAGACTATTTTCTTGGGGTATGGACCTACATTTAAATTCAAGACTAAAGTTCCGGCCTTTGAAAACATTGAGCTTTATAATGTCATGTGTGGTAAGGCATATTTTTGTGTGCATGTGTTTGATTCTAGTCCTCTTGGACCAGCCACAGTGTGTTTTAATGAATATGTTAGTGGTTTATGTGCATCTACCTCACTGATTCTCCCACTCCCAGATCTTCTGGGTCTGAAACCAGCTCCCAATAACGGAACCCATGGCAGTCTGAACCACCTGCTGAGAAGCCCACCTTACAGGCCCACCATGCCGGAGGAGGTTTCCAGGCCAGAGGCCTCTGGTCTGGTTGATGGGGGAACAGAGGACCTGGGCTGCAGCTGCGAAGACAAGGTCAGCCATGAAGAGTCAGTAGCAGACGTGGGCCCGGCTTCCTGTACACTGCTGACAGGAATACTACTTTTTAGGAGATTGGCTTGTCGAACCAGGCTACTTAGATTAGTGATAACAGCAGTAAAACCAAAAGCATCCTTTGTCTTCATCACATGCCACGGAACTTCACACTAACACGCTAACTCCATTTCAAAAGTGTCAATAATTCACTAAGTATATTAACTTGCATCCTGTAAGTTTCAGCAGCTGTAAAGCTCAGTAATATGTTATCTGATATAGATCATAACATGTAGTTAATGATTCAGTTTATTATAACTTTTGTTTGAACATTCTATGGTTTTGGTAATATTGTATTCACAAAAGTAACTGCTGAGTTCTAGGAATACTTTGTCATTAGCTATTATTCCGGGTTTTGCCCTTATTCTGAAAAAGATCATATTCCGACTAAGCTGGTTACATGGCTAATGAAAGTCAATATTTCACTAATATTTCTGTTTACATGCAGCCGTGCAAAACAGGATTTTTTTTATCCAGTTTTGCAGCGGTGGGGGACTTGTTGGACCGAGCGATCACAGCGTCCCTCTTTCATTCCTTCAACCAGCTGCGCTGCGATGTTTGTGCATATCTGAAAACCTGTTGATATCCAGGTCTTTCATAATGATTGAAGGTTGCTGTGTTTCTCCTTTTCTTTTGGCCATGCATCTCTACCCCAGCCCTTCAAACTGTTGGCTGGTTGGTTTTTGAACAAAAACCACAGCAACGCACCGAGAAAACGGCAGTATTTACCCTGATTGAAAGAAGATTCTAAATGCACTGCATCCAAAAAATGCCTCTAAAACCTGAATAATACCGGCAAATGCATCTTAACTGGAAAATGCTACATTCGGAAAAAGGCCATATTCGGAATATCCAAACGGAATATGCTGTTTACATGAATATTTTTTAGAATATTGTCATATTCAGAAAAATAGTGGAATATTAGTGTGCATGTGTGCTACTGTAGATCTAAGCTAATGCTTTGGTGGTAAAATGTTATCACAACTGGAAGCAGCATTACAAAAATAACAATAAAGTTGTAAAAAACTGGAATTATCCTATAATTCTTAAACTTATATGTATAATATATGACATTGGGAAGATTTATATACAAGATGATAAGACCAGGGGAAACATCAGGCCTGATGTTACTGAGAAATAGCCCTTCTCTGTGTGACCATGAGCATCTGCAGCAAATCACTGGTAACACAGATAGTAGTTTTCAGATTGCTTGTCCCTGAAACTGACGACAGATTGATCAAAAAAACAAAACAGAATTTCAACATAACACTCGACCCGTTCGAAAAGGGAAGCCCTTATCCAGCAGATCCTACCCCAGTCTTTACAACTTCTAAATCACAGTCAAACAAGATAAGTCAACAGACCATTATAAATAATATAAAAATACTGCTCCAATTTACATCCTACTTTATTATTTTATTTTATTATTTATTAAGATAATGAACAAAACAAGCAGCAGTAACGTCAGTGTAACTCTCTTAATTCACTTCTGTACTTATCACTTTGTTTCATTCAATACTGAGTCATTATTAATGTGCAGGTCAGGCCAGTTTCCTCTTAGTGAGGGCAGTGTGATGATCGTCCCCATGCAAAGTGTAGTATCGAGTGTTAGCATGGCGCACTGCAGCTGATGGTGACACATGGATGCTTTTGGTAACTTTTGTATGTTTTAGGTGATCAACAAACCAATTTCCAAAAAGGATCCAGTATTACTTTATTGTTATGATAATGATGATGCAAGGGAATTTGTTGAGTCTATGCAGCAAGGCAGCTTTTCTGTGATATAGTTTTGGTTGATTCTCTAACACTAATGCTACTGTCACCTAGCTCTCAGTGATGATATAAAATGATAAAATACTATAACTGTTGGTAAAACTGCCAGTCAGCATGTTCTCAAACTTCTCCTGTATATCATGACCTCCAGGGTAGCACCTAATGTTACAGCTCCCACTGCTGTGATCACAGTCAAACGGCTGGCTTCATGCCAGCACTGTACATCTGGTGAGGGACAAAGCACAATTCATTTATTGTACCAGATATAGCAATAAGGTCATCTGTATTCCCGGAATTACCAAACTGGCTTTTTGTAATACTTTGATATTACAGATATGAAGGAGCTATACGGAGCTATCCACCATCCCTCCATTCAGTCCAAAGACATCTTTGGATTGAGATGAGACATGAGGATCAGTTGGTTAATCTTATTGCTCATGTGATCTGTTGATATTTTTGGCTACTAAAAGCGATCTGTAACTCAAAATCCATTACTGGCTGCTCTGAAGTCATTATATTCGGCTTGTCTAAGAATAGGAAATTGTGTAGAACCCTGGTACTGGGAACAAACGATTCTGAATACCAGAGTTTACAGCTGATCCTGAACTACTGTGAGGTGTAAACTGAACAAAGGTCAAATGAGCAGGAAACTAGGAAACTAATTAAAAGGTTAGTGAAGGTATTGGAAACGGTAACACCTTATAATAACCATCATTAATAGATGGTAAATTGATAGTTAATTCATCTTTAGTTAATTGTCATTTAACTGTCGGCAAACCGTCATTTTACTGTTAACAAACATGTATATAGATAATTTTTTATATAATTGAATGAAGGGGAAAGAATGTATCATTGCTTTACCAAGCACTTACTAACTATTTATTTACTATTTAACAAGGTATTATAGCTATCTGTTGCAACTTTATAATAACCATCCAGACACTGTTTATAGACAGTTTACAAACCAACTAGTAACCACTGACAAAGTGTTAGGAATATCTGGTCCATCTATCTATGTAATGTTTATAGATGTTTTAAAAATGGTTTCTTAAAGGTTTACAAAAATGTTTTAATCATTACCTGATACCTAATATAGTATATGAGTGGTATAACGTGTGTAACAATTAACTGTTAATTAACAGCACTACTAATAATTAGTAAACATTATTAATTATAATTGCATTGTTTGTTAACAGTAAAATGACTGTTTGCCAAGATGAATTAACTATCAATTTACCATCTATTAATGATGGTTATTATAAAAGATATTTAAATGGGTTTATTTTTCATGACGAAATGTTTGTAGCTGTAGCGCGCAGTAGGGCCAAACAGCAAGGAAAGGGGTTTGGAGTACAGATGATGTCTGTTTAGCTTTTTAAGTGCAGGTAATATTTTACACAGATGACCTGTAAAAAGAATCATCTACATGGTTACTTTATTATGTGCCTGTGAGTGTTTGACTTGTGAACATGTATCTAAATACCTGATTGCTTTGTTGTTTCTTCTATTCAGCTTCCTTAAAAACTTCAATAACATTTTTGCATCTTTGCTTTCTGCTGCAGAGTGGGTGTCAACTCACCTTCAAGCCAAGTCATTTAAACAGAATCTGTCGTTAATTTGCTCACGAAAAGGCAATCACTCATTTCATTAAGGCTTATCCTTCCCATTAGACTTCTCCGTCCAGACATTGTCAAAGTATTTCTGAGATCTTCTTCCTGAATGGCTTGGATTGAAAGTGAGTTGGAGCCAGCCCCTCTCTGCAGTGTTTCACCTTATCTATGCTGTGTTTGTGATTCCCATGTAGATCTCTGGCAAGAGATTGTTTCAATCTCCGATCTTTTTGCAGTTGCGTGTAAAAAGTAGGGGCCACAGAAGTTTGAAAGTGACCCTTGTACGAGGCTATAACCTGGAGTCACTCTGGCTCTGTCTCTTACAGAACAAAGTGGAGGAGCTAAACCAGCGACTGAGGCAAGCTATTGATGGTCAGTCTGTCATGATGTTGCTGAGAATGACCTGTCTCTTATACATAGACTGTAAAAAACACAAATGGACGTAGCATCCCTGACGTTTCGAAGCCTCAATTTTGGCGATACAGGCATCGCCATCTTAGTTTGAAATCGAACGTTAAGATTTTTGACAAGAGGGTGGAGCGGGGGAGGATGACGCGGCCAAGCCAGTGTTGCAATAGCGCTGCGCTGCGCTAAACGATTTTCAAAGCAAGTCATCCAGTCGAGTCGACTGCCGCCAGAAAATCTGCTAACTTTACCTTAAGTTACCAGCTAATGCTAACACTAATGCTAGTTTGGTTGGCAGAACACTGAACAAGACCTTTTTAGGTGACCAAAATGTTCCAGTTAACTTTGCTGAAGTGAAAACACACAGTGATGTCAAAGTTTGAGACAAAAACACAGATGACAGCCAAAAACAAGTTGAGGTCTATTTTAATGTCCCCGGTGTTAGCATCGCTAAGTGTCTGTCCTGATTGACAGGTCCTAAGGCATCCCCTGCTTTATCCTCTATTTTACAATAAATGGAACCATCATTTACTAAATGAACATCATGCTGTATTGAAGAAGACTTGAAACTAGAGATTGTGGCCATAAACTCATTATGAAAATATTTACTGAGGTAATAAATCAAGAGAGAAGTAGGCTCATTTTCTCATAGACTTCTATAGAAACAGACTTCTGTTTTGGAGCCAGTGGAGTCTCCCCCTGCTGGAAGTTATAGACAATGCAGCTTTAAGGAGCTTCAGCTTTGGCTTCACTTCTCAGACCTGGAAGCTTTGTTCATTATTTTTTACAGTCTATACAGTAAACACAGTAATTGAGAAAAGAAATTGTAAATGCAGTAAATGATCCACCATGTCCCAAGTAAACCTGCATCATGATCCTTTGCATTCTCATGGATTTTAGCTTCCACATGTTGCAGTTGGTTCACTTCGGTGTAAACGTGTGGTGTTACACACCTGCGCTGTGTCCCTCTGTGCTCTTCCTCTCAGACAGAAGGAACCTGCCGTACGGTCGGCCTGCTGTACTCTTCCGTACCAAATACTCCATCCTCCACCACAGTGACTTCATCAGCGGCTACAGCGAGGCTCTCTCCATGCCTCTCTGGACATCCTACTCCGTCAGCAGACAGGTACTCCTCATGTGCTGCTGTGAATATTTACTGTCAGCAAACAACCTGAAAAACATTTAGACGACAGCATGGCAGTCTCATACACCAATAGGAAACCGATTCATTAGTATGATTATTAATTTAAAGACAAACATATTGAAGAATTTAGGATCCAGAACCAGAATAAAAAAACTCATTTTACCTTTTGAACATCGGCTCTAAGGTTTTCAAACGTGGCTCCACAGACATAGTTACAGAAGGACACACAACTCTCTTCTATAAATACACAGATTAGACTAAAGATTTCTAAACAGATATTTTGGTGATTTTGTAATATGTTCAGATCTTAATATTTGCTATTATTTGATAAAGATATGTGTGACTGACATATTCAAACAGTGGTTCCCAAACATTTCCACATGAAGGACCCCTAAACTGACCCAAGTTAGACCACGGACCCCACTTTTTTTTTGATATTTCCTCCCAAGGTCCCCCCCATCTTTTTTATGCTTTTAGATGTTTAACTACATTACATTAAGTGTATTAACTCATGACAAAAACAGTCATACTTTCTTGCATTGTGTTACTTATGGATGGAACTATTGTCAAAATTATAGTGGAAAAAAATAAATCATTATTCTTTTTGCTGGGGACCCCCTGGAACACCCACAGGGACCCCTTGGGGAAACCACTGTCTTGACCAACCAACAGCCATTGGCCAAGTGGTCTCATGTTTTAATGGACACATCTGTGGTTAGACCCCTAACTGTTACATTATTCTTGATTAAATGTAATTGTTACTAAAAGTTGATATCTGATGATGTTGTTTTCTTTTACAATGTGTTTGAAGATGAATTGGTAACCTGTGACGTTTTCAGACATGAAACTATCCTGTGAGCAGTGGATGAAAGAGACTGTTCTCTAGGACATGACTGTTTTTGTTTAAAATCTGATATATTTGTTGTGCGTTTGTACGTTCAAAAGTTGTTTTAGTCGTGCGAGAGAAAACTCCATTTGGACAGATAGTCTAGCTAGCTGTCTGGATTTACCCTGCAGAGATCTGAGGAGCAGTTAACCATAGTCCTCAGAAATCCACCGGAGGTTAGAACACTGACACAAAGAAAGAGGAAGGGGAAGCAGCACTTGAACAATCCCAGAAATGAAACGTCGCAGATATAGGCTAGTTGACCTGTGTCCTGTGTGTTTGTGTGTGTGTGTGTGTGTGTGTGTGTGTGTGTGTGTGTGTGTGTGTAGGTGGAAGTGTCCCCTCTGCCTGAAGCCCTGTCTAACTGTGTGCGAGCTGACAGCAGAGTCCCTCCAGCCTTCAGTCAGTCCTGTACCAACTACAGATCCGACAGACAGATCAGCTACGCCTTCCTGTTCCCGCCACGTGAGTCCACCTCCGCAGCACACACACTGTCACACAATCCAATCAATATTTTGCATGTTCATTTTCACGTTAAATTGATAATTTGGGGTCGTGGATTGTTTGGAAGTATGGCTCCAATACATGTGATGATATTTTGTTATATTTTTAAACTACATGAACAATTAGTCCTTTAAGAAAAATAAAAGATCTGTTAATTGATTGTAGGAATAATAATTAGTTACTCTGATATAGGGCTGCAACTAGTGATCATTTTCTTTGTCGATTAATGTGTGGATAATTTCCTGGATGAATGGATTAGTCGTTTGGTGTCTAAAATGTCAGAAAATTGTGAAAAATGTGGATCAGTGTTTTCCAAAGCCCAAGATGACGTCCTCAGATGTGTTTGGTCCACAACTCAAAAGATATTCAGTTTCCTGTCACAGAGGAGACAAGAAACTAGAACATATTCACATTTAACAAGCTGACATCACACAAGTTTTGACTCAAACTGATTAATCGATTATCAGAATAGTTGGGGATTAATTTAATAGTTTGACAACTAACCCTACGCTCATATGTTGGCTTATATTGTTATAGTTTTGAACAAAGGCTCTACACTGGTAACACAACTTCTGCTGGGTGTGTCATGTTTTTTCTAGTCTTATCATCCCTATCTGGTATAGAGGTGGTAGGATATATCGTTTAGACGATAATATCCAAATTGTTGTCTGGACGATATGCAAAATTGGGATATCGAATATTTCATAATTTGTACAATCCGACCCCCCAAACATGAAAAGAGCTGAAGGAAGTTAAAGAGAAAACAAATAACGCACACTATACCCTTCTAAACAATTATATGTAGCGATTTTAGGGTTTGTTTGACTGTATTTTTTGTACAAAATCACGATAGTCCCGCACGAGAATAAGCTGCTACTAGTTCTTACCTTGCGTTATGACGTTCACTCATGTCAACAAAGATGGCGGCGCGCGATTGTGCAGTGGCTCTTCTGTCGGTGTACAGTACAGGCCAAAAGTTTGGACACACCTTCTCATTCAATGCGTTTCCTTTTTATTTTCATGACTATTTACATTGTAGATTCTCACTGAAGGCATCAAAACTATGAATGAACACATATGGAATTATGTACTTAACAAAAAAGTGTGAAATAACTGAAAACATGTCTTATATTTTAGATTCTTTAAAGTAGCCACCCTTTGCTTTTTTATTAATAAGGGAAAAAATTCCACTAATTAACCCTGACAAGGCACACCTGTGAAGTGAAAACCATTTCAGGTGACTACCTCATGAAGTTCATTGAGAGAACACCAAGGGTTTGCAGAGTTATCAAAAAAAGCAAAGGGTGGCTACTTTGAGGAATCTAAAATATAAGACATGTTTTCAGTTATTTCACACTTTTTTGTTAAGTACATAATTCCATATGTGTTCATTCATCTTTTTGATGCCTTCAGTGAGAATCTACAATGTAAATAGTCATGAAAATAAAGAAACACATTGAATGATAAGGTGTGTCCAAACTTTTGGCCTGTACTGTATATTTATACAAGTACGTACAGCCACATTGAACTAATCAATACAGGACCACGATACAAACACAGCCGTTACGAGAGCCTTCCAGGCGGCTCAGAACATCCCGGAGGACATAGCCTGACCGAGCCCTCCAGGTTGTTGTCGGCGCTAGCACGCCGAGCTAGCTATCTACCGGCAGAATGAGAAAATAACTCCGGCACGACCAGAGGCGGAGGACTGCATTTTTGTGCACAATGAATGGAGTACCAACTGCAGGATCGTTGCCCAGCACGGCTCACCTGACCTGGAGCCCTGTCGGTAATTTACTGACCATTTTATTTACTACGAAAACAGCACACTGCCGTCTACATATCCCCCGATGCTAACGTTAGCAAAAGTTTGGTTCACTGCTAACCATAGTGAACAAACTGCAGCGCCATCACCTGGATACGGGATACAGGGGACTTTAACAAGGCGTCCTTAAAGTCTGTTCCCCTCCAGCTTTCTCTCAGCATGTAGATTGTGTTACTAGAGGGAAGAACACACTAGACCATGTATACTCTAACATCAAAAAAGCACACAGAACTGCACCTCTCCCTCACCTGGGCCAGTCAGATCACATCCAACTCCTGATCCCAGCATAAGTCCCGGTCAGAAGGACTATACAGCCAAGTAGAAGGACTATCAGAACCTAGTCTGACTCCAGGACTGCTTCCAATAAGGACATGGTTGTGTGCAATATGTTACAGAACAGAGCCCTTTGTTTATTGTTATGATTTCATCTTGCTTGTACATTTTCCCAAGAGAACCACTGAAATAGCCTCTGAACAGGACTTCTTTTAACTTCTAGAAGGATTTCAAAAATATCGTCTGAATATCGATATCGAGATAATGAAAAAAAATATCGAGATATTCAATTTTTGTCAATATCTCCCACCCCTAATAATTATAATATAATTTTACTCAGCAGCTTCATTGCTGAGATCCAACAACATCACTGCACCTGGAATGGTTTTTAATCACATTTCATTCTTTTCTTTATTAACAGAGTTATCCTCAGCCATAGACAAAAAATATGATGCCGTCCTCATCACCAACACCGTTCCTATGTATCCTGCGTTCAAAAGTAAGTCCACCAGCGATTAGAAGTTTCTTCAAGATGTCTGGAGTCCTGTTGAAACCTTGTGCTTTTACCAAATCAGTGCTGATGGAATGCAATGCAATCACTGCATTACATCCCGTCTTCCCTGTTTCACTCTCATTTTCCCTCTCCGTCTGTCTCTCTGTTCCCACTCTCCTCCACTTCTCTCCCTCAGGAATATGGAGTTACTTCCAGAGAGCACTGGTGAAGAAATATGCCACTGAGAGAAACGGAGTGAATGTGCTCGTTGGACCCATATTTGACTACAACTATGATGGTGTCAGTGACTCGGCTGAGAAGATAAAAGAGTAATACTAATAATATATTAATAATAACTTTTATTTATATAGCGCCTTTCAAGAAACCCAAGGACACTTTACAGAATTACCTTGGTTAAGCTAAAGGAGGTTGTAGGCTGTGGTTAAACAGGTGGTGTTTACCACAGAGAGTAAGAGTTACAGAGATACACACACTTTTTTAAAGGTTGAAATGTATATATATATCAGCCATACATGAGCATTATGGTTCATATAGATGCATGAGGAGGACTCAATCCATGAATAAGCAGCTATAGAGCATTAGTAAATAATTAGTCTATATACGACTATTCATATAGGGGATTGCTCTGGTGCTGCCGGAAATTCTGCCGCATGTCCCTCATTTCGGCCAGATGTCCGTCACCTTCCTCTTTCTTTGTGTCGGAGTTCTAACCTCCGGTGGATTCATGAGGACTATGGTTAAGTAATCCTCAGATCTCTGCAGGGTAAATCCAGACAGCTAGCTAGACTATTTGTCCAATCTGAGTTTTCTGTTGCACGACTAAAACTTTTGAACGTACACGTTCCACCAAAACAAGTTCCTTCCCGAGGCTATTTTGAAGAAACACCATCGATCATTGAGTCCGGTGCTTGGTGACGATTGTGATTGGTTTAAAGAAATGCCAATTAACCAGAGCAATAAAAGCTCTGGCAATGCGAGACTAGAAAACAATTAACATATCATGATTCCTCCTGATCAAGTTTAAATTGATGCTCTTTGTTCTTATGATCAGATATTGAGCATTGCATATACAGTACAGGCCAAAAGTTTGGACACCTTATCATTCAATGTGTTTCTTTATTTTCATGACTATTTACTTTGTAGATTCTCACTGAAGGCATCAAAAAGATGAATGAACACATATGGAATTATGTACTTAACAAAAAAGTGTGAAATAACTGAAAACGTCTTATATTTTACATTATTCAAAGTAGCCACCCTTTGCTTTTTTTGATAACTCTGCAAACCCTTGGTGTTCTCTCAATGAGCTTCATGAGGTAGTAACCTGAAATGGTTTTCACTTCACAGGTGTGCCTTGTCAGGGTTAATTAGTGGAATTTTTTCCCTTATTAATAAAAAAGCAAAGGGTGGCTACTTTAAAGAATCTAAAATATAAGACATGTTTTCAGTTATTTCACACTTTTTTGTTAAGTACATAATTCCATATGTGTTCATTCATAGTTTTGATGCCTTCAGTGAGAATCTACAATGTAAATAGTCATGAAAATAAAGGAAACGCATTGAATGAGAAAGTGTGTCCAAACTTTTGGCCTGTACTGTAAATATAATGTTTTATATGTAAAGTGAGAGCTCAAGTCTTTTGTTGGACCTTTATTGCAGGTATGTGAGTGGGACATTACCCGTCCCCACGCACTACTTTGTGGTCCTGACCAGCTGCTTAGACTTCACTCAGGCCGCAGACTCGTGTAGCGGGCCGCTGAGCAGTGCTGCCTTCATCCTGCCACACAGAGCCAGCAACGACGAGACCTGCAACGTAAGGGACAACTTTAATAACACTCACATAGAGACCAGCTATGGATACTTCACTCAGAAATAAAAAATGAAAATTTTGCATTATCCTTTCACCCGAATACAGAACATAATCTAAATAAACTGATTGAATGTCCAGAAAAGATTTGATAGTAAAAACAAAATCACATATTTGAATATTTAATTTGAACATATTTAAATGTAAACAGGGTGCAAGCTGTAAATGATAATGGAGAAATATTAAAATGGAATTGAAAAATGTGTTTGTTAAAGGAATAGTACAACGCTTGAGAGATAAGCTTATTAGAATAGGATGAGAAGATTGAGATCAATCCCATGTCTGTGTCAGAATGCAGTTAGCCTAGCTTAGCGTAGTGGGGAAACAGCTAGCCTGGCTCTGACCAAAGTAAAAAAATAACCAACATGATTTCCAACTTTGATTTTTAACCTTTACACAAAAGAAAGGTTTTTTGGGGGGGAAGTTATGTGTTGGAACTCTTTCTTGACAAACAACAGTTTGCACTTCTATGCAGTGTCTCCAGCTCTGGGTTGCCAGATCCAGTCAGTGAGCACATGTGTCTGTGCAGGCACAGCAAACCTGGCAACCTCACTGCAATAACTCGATGTAACACAGAGTCACTGTTGTTCGCTAAGAGGTAGTTCCAGCATGTCCAGCCTAATGAAACTACAAACTGTTGTTTTACTTTTCTGTTGGTGTGCAGATCAAACAAACCAGACACACCATGTTCCTGAGGGAGCGTTTGGTCCGTGTGTTTTTTCCCCCTTTTGGACAGAGCTAGGCTAGCTGATTCGCCATGATTTCCATCTTTTTACTAAACTAGGCTCACACATCCTGACTCCAGCTCTGTACTTTACACACAAACATGAGAGTGGTATTGATTTTCTCATCTCACTCTCATGACAGCGTGAACTTATGTTCCTTCAAAGCCAAATCTCTCGAGGGTTACGAGCGCTAACGTTTGTGTGCTCCCGCAGAGCTCGGAGGACGAGTATCGCTGGGTGGAGGACCTGATGAAGATGCACACAGCTCGAGTCCGAGACGTGGAGATCCTGACGGGCTTGGACCTGTACCGCAGAACGAGCCGGAGCTACGCCGAAATCCTCTCGCTCAAGACCTACATGCACACGTACGAGAGCGAGATCTGACGTCCGCTGGCTCCGTTCACAGTAATGTTGCTGATCTTTATCAACCGTGGTGGATGTATGTGGTATAAGGAGGAGATGTGATCATCTCTGTTACACTCTCGCTGGATGCTACGGCTGCTGGACGCAGCTGCATGATCACTGAGCATTTGGTTTAATCTCATTCATTTCATCCATGAAGATCCAGCTTTAACACCACTGAGCTACTAGCTGTGGTACTGTCCACTGTATTCTGTTGAGCAGCAGGAAAATATAAAGACATGACCGGCACTCAAATCCAATGAAATTACATCAACATCAGGAACAACATGACCTACATACAATATTATTCTGGCAGACACAGTGCTTAGTATGTCTTACTTTAGTATGCTGTTTTTATAAGCAAGGGGTATATACAGTATATATACTGTATAGATAAAGGGCTGAATTGAATCTATACCAGTTATTTTGTGTCATAACATGTAAATATTAGCAGGTCATTAATGGTCATCTGCCCTCTAAGACCTCTGAAGTTTCCATGTCACAATGTAGCAGAAAGCTGCATCACCTCAGCATTAAGGATGGTTCCACAGGTCTGTGGGACATAAAGCTGACTCATTATTACACGTTGTTCTCATTATGTTCAGTGATTAACAAGAAATTGTCTTTATTTTTTGAATGAAATGATAATGAAATGTTGTTGTGTGTGTACAGTGTGTATATGTTGAATTCAAGATATTTTCTTAGTGCGTGTGTGTGTTTGTGCGTGTGCGTTTGTGTGTTGTGGTGTTGACTTTTTGTTCCGTGCACAAAAACAATAATGTCAATGATAATGAATTATTAATGTATTCCCTAAAACATTTTCCACCTGTGAGACCTATTTATGCTTTATGCTTATGTCATCACAATAAACGAGTGTTTTTTACTAAAATAAAGTGTGGTGCATATTAAGTTAGTCCATCTTCCAGCTGTGGGCTACACACTGTGGAGCCATGGGTACTCAGCAGCAGTGAAGAATCTGAGCTACAACACAAAGCAGCTTCATATTCGTCTACATGAGCCAGCCCAGCCAGCAGTACTACACAAAAAAGATCGGTCCCTCTATCCAGTACTGCCACCTGATGGACACTGGTAGAAGTCCCATTTCAGATGTGAGCTTGGGCGGTTTCGCTGAATAAAATAAAAATGTGTTTTCTGGAGACAACTGTGTGACTCCTGAAAACAGCAGTGACTCAGCGCTAAGCCGTCACACAGCAATGGTGAGAGGGAAGGTGAAATCAACAAGAGTTTGGGTAAATAATAAGTAAGATAATACAACATGAGTAGAATAATCATAGAAGATAGTCTGTGTTTTATGGAAGAGGTTTAGGGCCAATGTGAAAACTGTATGAGTTTCATTTTTAACATTGGCCCTAATCCTCTTCAGTAGTCTCTCTTTAGCTGTCTGCAGTGCTGCTCCTCATTTAAAGTGAATATGTTTAGCTGATAAGTCTTGTGTGTAAATACAGCCACTGCTTATCCTGTGCCCATGGGCCATTGTGCACATGGAAACCACAGTTAGCAAGGTTCAAACCCTGGAGCTACAGCCTGAATGTGAATTCATTGTAGAACATTGAACACAAAGAAACTTTAGCACCTCGTTTCCTTTATTTGAATTTTTATGTTTCGCAATGGCAGAGAGCAATAAGCCGGATTATATGTTTTCACACCGCAGCTTGTTTCATCTTATTCATGAGTTTCCACCTTATGAGAGGAAAAATACATTCAGACTTTTCCCTTCATTTAGCACTTCCTTTTTTTAAAGTGTAAATTGCAGGTAAAATTTTTCAAGAAGTTAAGCAATGTGTTTATTAAACATAAAGATTAGAGCCGCCCACCATTGTTTTGTATGGCTTTTTTATAACAAAATGCTGAATATAATATGAAAAGTTGGTACTTTTTACAATGGTTTTAAGCACTCCCCCTCCCTTACACTAGGTGGGGTGTGACGTCATAAGAGGGACTCCAAGAGTCTAACGGCTTGGAGACCTAGCTAGCTAGCAAAAATGGTAAACTATTGTGTTTGTGCGGGATGTACGAGTACATCAGAAACAGGGCAGAGGGTCCACCAGGACAAACGGCTGATTCTCCTTTGATCTCTCCTTTGAAGCAAATTGTCAATTTAGCAACGATTTTCGCAAGACTGCCTATATTCGAAATCTAAACAGTTAATTTCAAGCCTAAAACGTTGTCAGAAGTGAATTTAGTGATGAATAAGATGGCGAAAATGGATCAAATTGTCCCTTTGTTGGCCTGTCTATGTACTTGCTATGGGTTGCTACTCCCTCTTATGACGTCATCACCCAGTTACTGTAAAAAACATGCTACCTTTGAAGAAACCCCAATAAATGTTATTTTAACGCATTTTAAGACAGAAATGTTTAAATATATACATGTTGAGCACTTTATTTACATATTAATTGGTTGTGGTGGTTAACCTGTACTTTACACTTTAAATGACATGACATTTTGATGAAAAGACATTTTTTTGTGATAGCATATTAGCATTGCCAGCTTTGTAGTTGAACTCAACAAACGTAAATCATGCTTATTGTGTGTCTATGTAAATATATTTCATGCAGGTTGCTAGTGCCAATGTTTTAGCTGTTCGGTTGTATTTGTGTGTCTTCTTTGATTTCCAATATTTAATTTCAATTTTTTTATTTTTTATTTATAGTATCAAATCATAACAAGAGTTATGTCAAGACACTTTACAGATAGAGTAGGTCTAGACCACACTCTATAATAAATATGCCTAGGTCTTGGAAAAGAAAGAAACTGAGGGGTGCCTCTCAATCAACACACACACAAACACACACACAAAACAATAATATCCTACCAAAAGGATTTCATTTTTAAGCATTCATATACAGTGGTACAGTTTCAATCTTGGCTTATTGCACTTGATACTATAGTATATGATAGTATCAGGAATGTTATCATCCAACTTATGCAATTTAACAGTAGTTGTGTATACACACATCAGTCATTTATATTGTATCTGTTTCAGGCTACTGTTGACTGTCTGTCTCTGAGACTTCTTACGAAACTGTATTCTTATTTCATCACATTCAATGGCATAAAATTGAATGACTGCATTTATTTATAAGTATTAGGAGCAGTGGACAGCTATACATACATGCCTTATTACTCCAGTCTTCTAAAGATATTTCATCATCTGTATCTTCCTTCCATAATCTCAGATTAGATTCTGAGGATGCATCAAACCCAGACACAAACAAGTCACACAAAGATGAAACTAAACCATAATCATGACAATAATGTCCTATGACTGCTACCTCTAAAGGCTCTGACACAACCCGACGGACTGATCAGTCGCCCTGAGTTGGTCCAAAAAGTGCCTCGGAACACACTGAAGCGACGCCGACTTGAGCGTGCGTTCTGTGCGTACGTGAGACCCTAATACGTCTCCATAACAGCAGGCGGCGCTAATCTGTATTGTCGCCCAAAAAAATTTAAACCGGCAGCTGATTGGACGAATGCGTCACGTGGATCTGGCTTCTCCCGAATTTCAAAGCAGACCATAATGGCGGCTCGTTGGGAATACGATTTCGTATTTGAAGAAAATAGTTCACGGAAACGTGTTTCTGAAAACATTTTAAGCGAGAAAGAGGCCTTCATTTCAGATCGACAAAGGTCAGTTTGAAAGATTTTCGTCAGATTTTGAGAGGCGTCACGCTCATCCCGCTCGTCATTTCCGGGTTAGCACTCCACCAATCAGATTGGTCATCGAGTCTGACTGCCCACTGGCCGATTCAACAAGTCAAATTGGCCCAAACGAACGCTGACGGCTCCTCTGACGGCACGGAACACACCGAACAGACTCGGGTCACCGACCTCGCCAGACTGTCCGACGGCCGGTAATCAGGTTGGTGTGTCAGCGCCTTGATCAGGAAATTGCAGCTAATGAATGGTTTTGAGATGAAGATATAAACCTTGTAAATTGAAAATATTTTGGGGAAAAAAACCATTACTTGGAATAACATGGGCCTATATACTTCTCATCTTCTCTAGATCTTGCATTTACCTTAACCCCTTTTCAGCACATATTTCGAAATCCAAAAAAATCCTGGATCACTTTTCCCTGGTTTAAAGTTAAAATTATCCCAAATAGGACTGAAGCGTTAGCAGGAAGACTTAATATTCAAATATGTATTTAACTGTGCAGTTTAGTGCATTTCTCACCTTTTTTTTGTCACCATAGAAACCAACCTGCTAATATGTAACAACCTTTAAAATTGTTTTTAAAAACAAACAAAAATCAGCGGTTGTGATTTCATTTGTGGGTGAGAAAATAATCATAAAGAAAAAGAATGACACACAGCTGGAATATTCTAGATGACCTGTTGGGTTCTGAGCCTTTGTGAGGTCACTTGTAAGATGGGAACGATGAGGGAAGTGAACACAATGTGCTACAACTGGAAATAATAAGACTTTTTAAAAATGTCACCGCCATACAGAGAGAGAGAGGATTTCCAGGTTCATGAGAATGACACGCTGTCCGGTAAATCCTGTCAATACCTGGTGCAGAATGTGATGGGAGAGGGGAGCTTCGGGAAAGTGGCCTGCTGTGTGAAGTTAGACACCATGGAGAACGTGGCGGTCAAGATTGTAAAAAAACATTTGACCAGGGCTGGTAAAAAAGAGGCGTCTGCTTTTAAACACATCTGTATCCTCGACCTGAACAAGAGCAACTTGGTGACATTTTTGGAATCCTTTATGCACAAGGGCCACATGTGTCTAGTTCTGGAAATACTGGACACAACTCTGCATAAATTGATGAGTGAACGGGGCCGAAGGCCGCTGTGTTTGTCCGAGATCAGAGTGATCTCCCAGCAGATGCTGGTGGCTCTCGGTGCCCTCGGGAGCATCGGCCTGATGCACGCTGACATCAAGCCGGACAATGTGATGCTGGTTAACCACCAGCTGCAGCCCTTCAGGGTCAAACTGATTGACTTTGGTTCTTCCACTCCAGTGTCCAGAGTTAAGTGTGGCACCACCATTCAGACCCTCGGCTACAGGGCCCCCGAGGTCATCCTGGGCCTCCCGTTGGACGAGGCTGTAGACATGTGGTCTCTGGGCTGCGTTTTGGCCTTCCTGTACCTGAGCAAGCACCTGTATCCAATCAGGTGTGAATATGACGTCATGAGAGTCATCGTGCAGATGCAGGGTCAGCCCGGCGATTGCCTGCTCAATGCTGGCATCCATACCAAGATTTTTTTTAACAAGAACAAAGACTCCACAAAGCAGGTATGGAGGCTGAATACGGGACGCGAATACGTTCTTGCAACAGGCGAGAAGACCCGACAAAGCAGGACCAGTTTCAACAAGTACACCTGTATGGGTGACATGACAAAGGACCACGAGAAGCCGAAAACAGTCGCCGAGCATGAGGACACGCAGGCTTTTTTCAGCCTCCTCAAACGGATGCTGCGTGTGGACCCGGCCACCAGGATCGGCCCCGCTAAAGCTCTGAGGCACCGCTTCATCACGATGACACACTTTCCCAGAGACACTGACCCAGACCTTTATGTGGTGTCATCCCGCGTGAACATGACAGTGCTGCCCCCAGGGGACTCCCCTGTTGAAATCTACGGCTGTGTAGGCCTACGCTCCAGTGAAGGTTCACACCATGGAGCAGCCAGCTCCAGCTCACAGGCCTTGGCAGCCTCAGCTGACGGAACCACCACTGGTAAGAACGCTGGCCCCGTCCCTGCTCGTCCTAATGAGGCCTGTGGAAGCGATGAATGCACCACATGCTTCGTCACGGTCCGAAGTCGGAGGACCGCGATGCTGCAGAGGAACAGGGGATTCTTCCTCATGATGGCCACGTGTTGCTGCTCTGTAGATGTGAAAGAATGACGTCGGGAATGAATCCCCAGCAATGTGTGGCCTTCCAGCAAGAAAGTCCTCACACTCACACACCTTAATAAAAAAAAATGAAAATGAAGTTATATATTGGGCTTATTTCTTTATTCCTGTTCTTCTACGATTGGCTGTTTTGTAACCACTCAAAAGCACCAAAACAAGTTTCTGTGAGTCATCGTGTACAGATATAGCTCACATAGTTAAAAGGGGTGTAGCATAGGTGTAGGGGCTTATTTTGTTATTTTTCACAGTTTTGCATTTAGTTATTTAATATTTTTCTATTGGTAAATATATATTTCTTCCTCTTCAGTTCATTTATTTTCTTGGGCCCTCGCTTGCACTGTAAAATTTGGCTGCACGAGATTGATGTTAACCTCCTGTAAATAAATACATTTGGACTGCATAGTAGTTAGTAATGTGTGGATTATTGTCTGGATGAATGGATTGTTGGTCTCTAAAATGTCAGAAAATGGTGAAAAATGTGGATCAGTGTTTCCCAAAGCCCAAGATGACGTCCTCAAATGTGTTTGGTCCACAACTCAAAGATATTCAGTTTCCTGTCACAGAGGAAACAAGAAACTAGAACATATTCACATTTACAGTTTTTCTTGATTGCTTTGACCTGCTTAAACAAACTGGGATCCAATCGGTTTTCATCATCACTGTCTCAGCAGAGCAGAAGACACCTCTTGCAAATGTGTTAATCCTTTCTCATTGGATTGACACATTTCCCCCCCACCCTTTTGCAGAACAGTTAACACGGATGTCATTCAAGCAGTCCAAACTCCGTTGTTTTAGCTATGGTAACCAAACAGAAGCTAGCCTATCTGTTCCTAACTATTAGAAACTACCTACATCAGTATGACATCACTGAAGCACCTGTTTGGTACTCCTTCACACAAATCTTCAATTAACAATCAGTGTGCAGGGTTAGAGCATGTGGCCCCATAGATCAGTGTGCAGGGTTAGGCCATGTGGCCCCATAGATCAGTGTGCAGGGTTAGGCCATGTGGCCCCATAGATCAGTGTGCAGGGTTAGGCCATGTGGCCCCATCGTCAAGACACAAGAGACTGGGTATCATTCTTATACTCTACAGTAATAGATGTTTATACTTTACTGTAATAGATTACAGTAATTTTACTTAATTTCTTATACTCTTATAGATTTCATTTTGGTTTACATGTATTTTGTGTAATATTTACAGTATTTCAGTTTTCAGCCACAGATTGAAAATAAGAATCAATGGAATCAATACAATAAATTTTGGCCCACGTAGTTTTTGTTGCCTTTTCTTCGTTTTTGTTGCTTTTTTCAAAATTTTTGGGCTCTTTCTTCTATGATGGCTAAGAACATTTTTGCTGACTTTTTTAGGACTTTATGTCGAACAAACTGTGAGTGAGAAGACTATACGAGACATGCAATGATACAGTCAAAGATATTTAATTTTTTGGATTAAATAAAAGCATGTCAAAAAACCTGTACATGTCTGGCCCTTGGTGTGATTCTCTTTTTCCAGTGTGGCCCTCTGGGAAATTGAGTTTGACACCCCTGCTATACATAGACACTAGTAAAAGAGTGTATTGACCATACATGCAAGCTAGCAAAACATGACACGCAATGGTGCACTGATTCGCACTGAGTGCTGTATTTAGTATTTTGTTGTCCACTGTGTAATGGTTGATTGGAAGAGCTCATACACTTGTTTGCAAGCTGTGTTGTTTGATGGCAAAATGTGCTTTTGTTGCATATTTTAAATGTTTTGGCACGGTTAGAGCCTTTTGCAAACAAAATGTGTCATTTTGACCATCAGTGCCACTGTTTCGGCCTGTGTGTTAACTGTTTTGAAAAATGTGGAGTTTGAGTTGACTGCAACAAGCTGACATTGTAGTTAGTAAAAATAGAAGAGTAAAAAATACTAAATTTTCGTGTGCACGTGAAAGTAGCACGGTTGTGAAATTGTTGAGAGAAATGACGCAGGTGCTTCTGAATGCTTTCACTTCCTACAACAGAAAGAACAGAGCGGACTTTTCTCTTAATACGTCCACGGACTGTAGACACAGCAGACATGGCGAAAACATAGTAACAGTAAGTTATTTTTAACAACTTGGCTTTTACTCTGAAGTGCAGTCTTTACAGCATAGAAAGAATGCTTTACAACATATTGACGCAAAACAAATGGTAGGGTTATTTTGTCGTCATGTAGCCTAGCGTTGTGTTTCTACTAGACTGGAGCCACAACAGTTTACGTTAGCTTTCCTCTGGCTGGATATATAGCAAACAGCTGATGTAGCCGCCGGTGTCCTCACGATTTATTGTCGAAAAATGCTACCTTGCCATTTGTGTTTTTCCCAGTTTCCGTCTGTGTTAATGACTTATTTATTTCTGATGTATTACAAACAGGGGTAAGGTTACTGTAAGAATACGTGGAGCATATTTTGGGACAGTTGACAGAGGAGAGTCACTGGGCGTTGTAGTTGTCGTGTGTGAGTCATAGCAAGAGCTTCTTCACTGAGGCCGTCACTGTAAACACAAAAGGAACCCTTAAAAGAGTTAGGACCATTGACATATATAGGTTAGGACACAGAAGAGAGATTGTTATGAATGTTATGGGCATTATCTTATCTAAATTCGTTGAATGTGCACCTTGCTCAATTGGTTTATCTACAGTTTTATCAATACTAGTTAAACAGTTGTACATTTTTATTCCCAACTTGTACCGGTATATATTTTAAATTATTTGTTCTTATATTCTATCCTATTATTATCTCATATTGTATCCTATTATTTCATGTCTATTCTGTATGTGTGCTGTGTGTCTGATATTTTGCTGCTGCAACACTGGAATTTCCCATTTTTTTGGGATCAATAAAAATCTATCTATCTATCTATCTATCTATCTATCTATCTATCTCTCTATCTCTCTATCTATCTATCTCTCTATCTCTCTATCTATCTGTCTATTTATCTATCTATCAAATTTATTTACAGCATGCACATGTCACAATGATAACAAAACAACTTCCAGGCAGCTTTCAATCTAGTAAAGTTCTTGTTAGATGCAATTTTGTGTATTTCTTTTAGAACAATATGCTTATTCATATTTACACAATGAACCACTTCCAAAGGTACAGAGGTGTAATTCAACCACTCAAATCTACACTGAGGTAAAGCTGATGGAAACAAAAATTCAAACAGAAACAGGAACAGCAAACAAAAGTCAAAAGTAGTGCTGCACAATATGTCTTTTTTTTTTTTTTATCGTCATTGTGATATCAACTGGCGCAATAAACACGTTGTGAAAGGCTGCGACATATCGAAAGGACACAGACTAAGATTTAGTTGTTGTGTTATTCAATTCAGTGTTCAATGAAAGTTGAATATTGGAAAATATTTCATTTGTTTTAAATTCAACAAGCAACTGTAGTTTAGCAGAATACTGAAAGCAGCTGTAATGCAGAACTGGTTACACTTTAAAATATCTGTGTATTTATCGCAATTAATATTCCATCCATCCATCTTCGTCCGCTTATCTGGTGTCGGGTCGCGGGGGAGCAGCTCCAGCAGGGGACCCCAAACTTCCCTTTCCCAAGCCACATTAACCAGCTCCGACTGGGGGATCCCAAGGCGTTCCCAGGCCAGGTTGGAGATATAATCCCTCCACCTAGTCCTGGGTCTTCCCCGAGGCCTCCTCCAAGCTGGACGTGCCTGGAACAGGCGCCCAGCATCCTTACCAGATGCCTGAACCACCTCAACTGGCTACTTTCAACGCAAAGGAGCACCGGCTCTACTCCGAGCTCCTCACGGATGACAGAGCTTCTCACCCTATCTCTAAGGGAGACGCCAGCCACCCTCCTGAGGACACCCATTTTGGCCGCTTGTACCCTGGCAATTAATATTGTTATTCTGTAATGTATCAACAACGTTATCACATATTTTCCTCATATGGTGCAGCCTTAGTCAAAAGTAAGAAAAGACATTTCATAAGAAGGCTACATTCCAAATGTAAATAAATTACTGCCCAAACGATTCATACTATACTATATGGTTTTATAGTTTAAACTCATAATAGCCACATTACAAGTAGAGCCCGACCGATAAAGGATTTTTAAGGCTAGGATATCAACACAAATATTTGGTGATTTAAAAATCCGATATTCCGATATATCGGCCGATATTATAAATAAAAAAAATCCAGAAACGCGTAACAAAACATAAACAGATTTCCCAAACATTAGTTATTTGTAGTTATTTATGAGTCCTCACTAAAATAATGATTATGCAGTTTAAAAATAAACTTTTATTGTTTAATTGTCACAACACAACAGAGGAACATATTAAAGGTCCCATGGCATGAAAATTTCACTTTGAGTTTTTTTAACATTAATATAATCTGACTTCCCCCAGCCTGTCTATGGTCCCCCAGTGGCTAGAAATGGTGATAGGTGTAAACCGAGCCCTGGGTATCCTGCTCTGCCTTTGAGAAAATGAAAGCTCAGATGGGCCGATCTGGAATCTTCTCCTTATGAGGTCATAAGGGGAAAGGTTACCTCCCCTTTCTCTGCTTTGCCCTCCCAGAGAATTTGGCCCACCCATGAGAAAGAGAGAGACATCATGGCTTTCAAACGAGCAAAGTGGCAGTTGGTCAAGTACAGTATTAGGGGACCACTAAGGTCTATATAAAAGAGACTTCAGATACAGTATTAGGGGACCACTAAGGTCTATATAAAAGAGACTTCAGATATAGTATTAGGGGACCACTAAGGCCTATATAAAAGAGACTTCAGATACAGTATTAGGGGACCACTAAGGCCTATATAAAAGAGACTTCAGATACAGTATTAGGGGACCACTAAGGCCTATATAAAAGCATCCAAAAGCAGCATGTCATGGGACCTTTAAAGTTCTGATGAATAAAATGTATAAAAAAACTAAATTAAGATATGAAACTTAAAGTCCTTTGAACAAAATAAAATGTATACTTTTTGACTCCACTACATTTCCCCTCAGCGTCTTCGTTACCCGTTACTTACAAGTAATGTTTTCGTACATTGGAGTGAACAAAAACGTAATATTCCGTTTCAGTTTTTTTCTTTGTTGATGTCAGACTTTGAGTTAGATGTTTAAGAAGTGTATGGAAAACCTGAATATTATGATTTACTATTATAAAGGAAGCAACAATAAAGTTCATTATCAAAGTTTTTCTTTAATTTTACTTCTAATACAGTACATTTAATATCAGAAAATTACTTTTGATACTCAAGTTCAGTAAATATCAGATACTTTAAGACTTTTACTCAAGTAATGTTCTAAAAGGTGACTTTAACTTCTACCAAAGTCATTTTCTGGTAACATACATTCTGGTAACGTGCTTTTACTCAAATATTGTTTTCAAGCACTTTCTACAATGCACGTAACGAGGAGTTCAGACATTTCCAATCATTATCTAGACTCATCAGAACAATTAGCCTACAGATTTATGCCATTATCATTGGGTATGTGAGTCCGATTACAATATCTGTGATGATCAGTGAAATCTGTATGTTGGAAGATGTCAACCATTGTGGCTGGTCTTACTGTAATTTGCGGATCTAAAATGGGATTCTAGAGAGAGTTAGACAAGATAAAAGGCTTACAGTACAGTTTAGCTGTCTTGTCGTCTGTAATCCCACACAGGTCACTGTTGTGCAGCAAATATGCGTCAGATAGAAGAATCCCGGGCGTCGTGCCTTAACACCCTCACCTACCACAGAGAGCTGCTGGTGTCCAGGCTGAGGAGCGTTCAGTGCATCCTGGACAACCTGTTGGCCTGTGGCTTCGTCTGTGAAGAAGATGTTGAGATCGTACAGCGAACCATCACCAAGCCAGAACAGGCAGGAAAACACACCTACAACACATTGTCTTATCTCTCTGTAAAATATCCCAAAATAAAAAGCAAAGTTTGTGAAATTCTCAACCAACACAGACGTTCTCTCCTGCGATTGTTTTCTAGGTGCGCAAAATCCTGGATCTAGTCCAATGCAAAGGGGAGGAGGCCTGTGAATACCTTATTTACATCATATATAAAGTATGTGATGCATACATAGACCTGCAGCCATGGCTGAAAGAGATCGACTACAGCCCGAGCAGGGATGTTACGGTGATGACAGTGGTTAACACAGATCCCAGTAAGTGTTACTAATGTTGCTCTAGACCACCAGATGTTCTTTTATTTATGCTTCATAGGTATCATGTAAGGGTCTTTGTGCCACTAAAAGGCCAAAATGTCTTAGAGAATGTGTTAGATAGTTAAGTCAGCCTTAGGTTTGCTCTGTTGTAAGATATACAAACAACAAATCAATCACAAATGAGGAACACATGGCTAAGTTTGTGGTTCTACAATAAATCATTCATTCATTCAACCTTTATTTAAACTCAAGAGATCATAGAGGGGCGGCCCTCATTTCCAATGACATTGAATAAATCCAACCTTCATGAAAGTTATAATTTTCAATTTGGAGGTTTTTGTGATGCTGTAGAGCAGAGACGGAGACAGAGTTTCTGCTATTCTGTCCACCCCGTTGCAAGAAGAATTTCGACTTTCAAAATGCTTCAGTAGAAGTACAGAAGCAGCAGAAATTATTTTAAATATTGGGATTAAAAACACTTGTTATGCAAAACATAGTTTAAGATTCTGATTACTGATTCAGTCATGTGTAACTGGCATTATAAGTTGTGGTGAAGCTAATTTTTATTAATTACTGCAGTATTTTAAAATGAATGGAACCATAATTTACTAAATGAACATCATGCTGTATTGAAGAAGACTAGAAACTAGAGATTGTGACCATAAACTCATGAATTGAATGAATTATGAAACCGACTTCTTTTTGGAGCCAGTGGAGTCTCCCCCTGCTGGAAATTAGAGAGAATGCAGCTTTAAGGAGCTTCCACATTTTTAGGCCCAGAAGTCACCGCTTGTCCTAAATAGAAACAAATCCCTAGCTTTTATATCACTAAATGCTTCTGTATCGCACTAGTCTATATAGTCGATTATATATATTATTATATATATTATTATATATTTTTGACCGGATGTCCGTCACCTTCCTCTTTCTTTGTGTTGTCATTCTAACCTCCGGTGGATTTCTGAAGACTATGGTTAACTGCTCCTCAGATCTCTGCAGGGTAAATCCAGACAGCTAGCTAGACTATCTGTCCAAGTTGAGTTTTCTGTTGCACGACTAAAACAACTTTTGAACGTACACACGTTCCACCAAAACAAGTTCCTTTCGGAGGCTATTTTGCAGCGGCACCGTGATTGCATTAGCACCGCCTAAGATGATTGTGATTGGTTTAAAGAAATGCCAATAAACCAGAGCACGTTTTTCTCCTATCTCTCAGAATGCTCTGTGGACTAGCCAGACCTTCCTCCGCAGCGCTTTGGAGAAAGGTCTGGCAATGCGAGACTAATATTGCACTAACTGACTGTGTACTTCCTCAGTCAGCAGGTACTGTGAGAAGTTGAGGCATGAGATGATCCGGGACACATGCTTTATCATGTCATACGGCCAGCAAGAGGAGAGCCGTCTGGAGGACCTCTACACTGACACATTGATGGAACTGTTGAACGACTGCAATGAGAGTTTGGGCTTCTTAGAGAGTCTGGACCAGCTCCTAGGAGACCATGCGGTCTTCAATCCCCAAGGGGAAACCATCTATGTGATGGGGGATGCCGGTGTGGGCAAATCCATCCTCCTACAGAAGCTCCAGAACCTCTGGTCCAAGAAAGAGCTGCAGACGGACGCCATCTTCTTCTTTAAGTTCCGCTGTAGGATGTTCAGCATCATCAAGGACACAGAACAGATCTCCCTCCGAGACCTTTTGTTCAAATACAACTGCTCTCCAGATCAAGATCCAGACAATGAGGTGTTCGACTACATCCTGCGCTTCCCGGAGAAGGTTCTTTTTACATTTGATGGCTACGATGAGATTCAGACGAATGACCTGATGAATGTTGCTGAAGTGGTGTCTCCAGAAGCCAAGGCGCACCCCCTCCAGCTGCTCGTCAGCTTGCTCTGTGGGAAACTACTCCAGGGCTCCCATAAGGTGCTGACGGCCCGGACAGGGACCGAGATCCAGAGCAGGGTGATCAGGAAGAAGGTGGCTCTGCGCGGCTTCTCCCCAGCTCATCTGAAGACCTACATCCATCTGCACTTCAAGGAGCAGGAGCAACGAGAGCTTGTGTCAGTCCAGCTGGATGCTAGCCCCCACCTCTGCGGCCTCTGCTCCACCCCGCTCTTCTGCTGGATTGTATTCAAGAGCTTTAGGCACCTGCACACCATGCACGACAGCTTCCATCTGCCTGAAACCTGCATCACACTCACGGACATCTTCCTGCTGCTGTCTGAGGTGTTCCTCAGCCGCTCGGCCTCGCCTGCCCCGTCCCTGCTGAAGAAAAGCAGTCGCTGTGCCTCGGACACATTCAAAGCCGGGCTCCGGCCTCTCGCAGCATTTGCCAAACTAGCACTTCAGGTTTTGGAGAGAGGTAGCTTCATTTGCAGCCAAGAGGAGATCAGTGCGTGCGGCCTGACAGAGGAGGACCTGACCCTGGGCTTTCTTCGACCCGTCAGTGAGTATGACACCAGTGGAGGCCCTGCTACGTTTGAAGTCCTTCATATCACCCTCCAGTCTTTCCTGGCGGCATTTGCTCTGGTGTTGGATGAGCAGGCTGCTGCCAGCTCCATCCTCAAGTTCTTCACAGAGTGCAGCAGGAAAAGAGAACCGTCCTGTCTGCCTTTTGACTTCTGCATCTGTGGCTCCTCAGAGTCCAGTGAAAAGCATCCATTTGCAACTAATGACCACCTTCAGTTCACTAATCTGTTCCTGTGTGGACTGCTGTCCAAGGCTCACAGCGGCCTGATGGAGCATCTGGTGTCTCCAGTGTTATTAAAGAAGAAACGGGCCTTACTGAAGTCCTACCTTTCCACCAGTGTAAAGTCCCACCTCCATGGCTTACCCCACTACAACGGCGAAGAGGGCAGGAAAGTTCATGTTCTGCCCAACTTCCTGTGGATGCTGAGGTGCATCTTTGAGACAGGGAGCAAAGACATTGCTCAGATGACAGCGAAAGGCATCACAGCGAGCTTGATCAAGCTGGGCTACTGTAACGTGTACTCAGGGGACTGCACGGCCCTGAACTTTGTGCTGCAGCACCGGCAGAAGCTGCTGGGCCTCGACATGGACAACAACAACATCAGCGACTATGGGGTGATGCAGCTGAGGCCCTCCTTCAGTAAGATGACGGTAGTAAGGTAAAAACTACAAACCTGTTTAAACTACCTTCTAATCTCCATCATAAAGTCTGTAACTCATCTAACCAAAGATTGTCTTCAGATTGTGCGTCAACCAGCTGTCTGACAGCAGCATGGAGGTTCTGGCAGAGGAGCTGTGTAAGCACAAAGTGGTGGAGGTCTTGGGGTGAGTAAGATACATGTGTACCAGAGGTGGAAGAAATATTTAGACTGTTTACTCAAGTAAATGTACCAATAACAAGAATACTCTAGCTGTGTTGGAAACCATTCCCTCATTCACTTATTCACTATTCTGTATAGTGTTTATAGTGAACAACCAAACCAGATTTCAGACACTCACTGAAAACACATTGTTGCGTGACTTGCGTCAGTAGATGCACCAGTTGTTTGTGTGACGGCAGCATCACGACCGCTTTGCATTGTGGTACACCGGAGTAAAATGTAGGGTACATTGTATGTACGCTCAGATTAGCTGTGCATTGTCGGTATTTTATAGTGAATGAAATCAACCCGCTGAGAATTCGAACACCACTACAAAATGGCAAATGCACTATTTCTGTGATAGGGAACAGTTTCAAACACAGCTTCTGTTACAAGTTCTGTATTCAAAATCCTAATTAAAGTGCTCATATTATGCTCATATTCAGGTTCATAATTGTATTTAGAGGTTGTACCAGAATAGGTTTATGTGGTTTAATTTTCAGAAAACACCATATATTTGTGGTACTGCACATTGCTGCAGCTCCTCTTTTCACCCTGTGTGTTGAGCTCTCTGTTTTAGCTACAGAGTGAGACATCTCACTTCTGTACCGTCTTGGCACTGTTGTTTTTTTCAAAAGGTTCAAAAGCCAAAAAGGTTGGGAACCACTGGTTTAATCTTTAAAATGCCTTGTCTTTTTCAAGATTATCATGTGCTTTTTATTTAAAATTGTAATCTAAAAAGTAACAAGCCACTCTAGCTGTGAAATAATTAGTTTTCCCTCCTAAAATGTAAGTATCTAAACTGTATGCAGTACTTGAGTGAATGTAGGTGGACACAAACATCCAGTCAGAGTTATAGAATCATCCATTTTCTGAGGATGTTAGGAAGAGTTCATGTTGCTGCATTGAAAGCTCATTCATAACTTTTGGAAAACATACTGACTTGACAGTTGTATTTTTGGCAACACAAATGCCAACTAGGATGTATGGTAGGCTACTTCCCTAACAATTGTTAGTGAAGTAAAATTCTGCGTTGTTTTTCTGAGAGCGAAACAGAATCTTTTACCCTTGTCTGCATTTGTGTCCTCAGGCTTTACAACAACCACATCACAGATGTTGGAGCCAAGCTGGTTGCTCAGATAATTGAGACATGTCCAAAGCTGCGAGTCCTCAAGTATGTTTCTAACTTGTACCAATATCAAATTAGAATAATATAGTAGTTTATAATAATTGTAAAGTTAATATGTTGTGGTCTCTTAAATTTATGTTGACATTTCTTTGTCCTTAGGGTTGGTAAAAACAGGATCACTGGTGTTGGTGGGAGGTTTTTGGCCAGCGCGATTCAGAAGAGCACTTCTATATTTGATGTGGGGTAAGACTCGTTTGCTGTTTAATATTAATATTAGACCACTTGATGCAGGATGTTGTTGTCCCGCTGTGCTCATGAAAGCAGTGGGAGCAACTAGAGATGATTAATGGAGGAATGTTTCAGGTGGTGACAAAAGAAAAGTTTTATCACTACTTTGGGAACACACAAAACATACGTAACATGTTATTTAAAAAAAAAAACGTAGGCATTATTTACATGTGATGATGTAAGTGAAACCTTAGAATACGTCCAAGA
Source organism: Perca schrenkii (assembly GCA_025617405.1). Lineage (NCBI taxonomy): Eukaryota > Metazoa > Chordata > Actinopteri > Perciformes > Percidae > Perca > Perca schrenkii. The sequence goes on from CM046792.1 coordinate 9,524,438, forward strand.
TAAGTTGCACAATTCTCCAAGTGTTTTGGGGCTGACTTGACAGGCATCAGGCCCGAGCATTATTATATAATGCATGTTAAATTAGAGAGGACAGACGTGTGTGTGCGTTTTTAACGAGAAATTAAAGCATAAAAAGGATGTCAAATTAATTATTTCTTGAAGGATTAAGTAAGGCAGGCCCTTTAAGTGGCATCATGCTTCCTGATGTGGCCCAGACAACGGTTTTGATGTGTTTGCTTGCAGAATGTGGGGTAACTGTGTCGGCGATGAGGGAGCAGAAGCATTTGCAGAAGCTCTGAGGCGCCACCCTAGTCTGACCAACCTCAGGTGAGAAAGCAGCTACCTATAGCGACAATAAAAACCTGCTGGTTTAAACTCATTGATTAACCGGAGTAGTTACTGTGTTTCTGTGTTCTAGTCTCGCAGCCAATAGCATCACATCTAAAGGTGGCAAGTGCCTGGCAGAAGCGCTGAAAGAGAACAGCGTCCTCAGGATATTCTGGTAGGCCGATCGCCCAGTTTGAGCTCAGAGATTTCACAGTTGTAAGAGAAATACTCTGTGTAAAGAATAACCTGTGTGTGCCGCTGCAGGTTGGTGCAGAATGAGTTGACTGATGAAGCAGCTCCACACTTTGCCCAGTTGGTCCAGGCGAACACAGGTTTATGCCACCTCTGGTAAAGACAACACCCATGCATGCACACACACTGTATTCACTCACATGCTGTCTCCGTGGCTGAGAACCTGTTAGATACCCCACTCTGACATGGACCGTCTGAAACTCTCCTGCTGTGTATATTTGTGTGCAGGTTAATCAGCAACCAGTTCACTGTGGATGGGATCAAACACCTCGCTGAGGCCCTGGCTCACAACACAGCACTCAAAGAAATATGGTGAGGATCAGGTAGTGCTCTACTGGCCTCCAGATGGTGTGGACCAACTTTTTCACTGAGCCTTCCATCTGTGGTGACACTGAATTTAATCCATTTATCAAAATGATAGAACATTTCAGAAAAAAAGACTCACATTTTAAGTGAGACTATGTAACATTACAGCAGCAACGTGATCATTTCACGATAAAGCTGAGTACTATAACAAGTCAGTAAACTGACAGCAATATCTACTTTTATTTAGTTAAGCTAGTGATAGAAGACAGACAAGGATAGAAAGGGGGGGAAGGGATAGGACAACATGCAGCCTGGGTCGGATTCAAACCCGGGCCTCTGCCAAGGACTCATACATGGGGCGCATGAGGTCGTCCCCAGTGACCGCAATATCAACAAAAAAAAATATAACATTAGCCACCAGAAGCTCTGGTCATACCAGATTAAGTCAAGCCGAAACTGAAAAACGTAGGAAAAGATTGCTTCTTTATTTCTTCTTACAAAAGTTACATGCTCTCCCCCTAATGTTGCAGTGATATATTGATGTTTATAGGGCGCTTGTAAAACTTTTAACATGCCCTATGAAATTGCATATATTCCCATCCTTAATGTAGTGTATTTCCTTTTTTTGAGGATGTCTCATTGTCAATTGCAAACCCAAGGGACATTATTATTTAAGGTAGGATAGCTGGTAGGAGAGCAAAGGGGGTGCTGGGTTTTCAAACCTATTTAGTTGTATTGGTTGATAGATATTTAGCGACTATAATCAATATTTTTATCACAACAATGTACCTAATGACAGGGTAAAATGTGCCGCTCGTAGTAATGAACCTACAGTGATGAACCTACAGTGTGCTATCAGCTGAACGTACAGCTCCCCTCGTCTTTACAGAGCTTTATACAGTCTCAGCTCATTGTTTATCTGTCCGACCCACAACTTTACTGTTCTGGTTCACTCTCAGCGTTCTCTCATGGCGGCGATTTCAGAGAAAGAAAGCTGTAAAAAGCCACAGAACTCTACCTGCTCAGCAGCAAACAGCAGAGGGACAGTCAGAAACAAGCTGGTGAACATAGCGGGACATTTAGCAGCTAAAGAGACATATTGAATATAAGCTTCCTTCTTTTATAAATGCTTCTGTAGGAACAATATCTACTGTAAAAGCCGTCCTTTGCTGTTGTCACTCTCTACAGAGTGCAAACACCAACCTATCTGGGTGTGTGCATCAGCCCTTCATGTTGAACCACACACTGAATTCATGTGAATGTATCCTAAAAGACAATATGGGTTGGAATTGATAAACATAAATAGTTATATTCAATGTAATAAAATGGTAGTGCATTGGGGAGCTGAGGTGCCTTTTGTCTGACTGAAGATTAGTTACTCAGTGTAGGAGTTGTAGAAGTAATTTGAATGTGATGGCATGTTCTCCTTTTTCCACAGTGTGAAGGGAAACAAGCTCTCTGAGGAGGAAGAGAAACAGTTTGTGGCAGAGAAAAGACTGCGGTTCCACTGATGGGCACTCACGTGAGACGTGCATGTACTGCTGAGAAATGTCTGTATGGCACAACAGATGTAGTGTATGTTCTGTTCTAGGACTGCACGATATTTTGCTTCATCGTCTACATCGTGATGTGCGCGATAGTCACATTGCAGGACTTGGCGATGTTGACGCTAAAACTTTTTTGCTGCTTGATAGAAAAGTCAACTTTCACCGTTCTCCTTTTACATGATCATTTTTACATTGTTATTTGCCTTTAAGACAGGTAGCCATGTGGGCAGCATGTGTATGTGATGTAACGTTAGTCCGACGGGGTTTATTGTCATGGGAAGTGAAGCTCTCCGTGTGTAGAAAACAAGGGGGTAAGTCTCTCTCCACAACGCCTACCTCCTATGGCCTACCTCCTATTTTGATGCTAACAAGCCATCACCCGCCATTAGCATCCCATTGACTGCCATTCATTTTGATGTCACTTTGACAGCGAATAACTTTACATCTGAAGGGTTTAAAGACTTTATTTGTCAATTGTTTATTACACGACAATGTATAAAAGGCTCCATTACCTTGTATCTCACGTTATGGCTCCGTAGCAGATGTTTTTGTAAAAATAGGCTAACGATTGTGTCATAACCACGCGACTTACTGTCATACAGTAGAGGAATTACCGTACAGTACAGGAGAAGCTCACAGGTAGTTTTGACTTACATTAGCTGTTTTAAGTTTAATTACTAATGTTAACTAGCATTTTAGTTAGCAATAATTAGCCTGTGCCCATGTTATCTCCTTACATATACCTACGCTCTCCGGCTCTGCAAGATTGGGAATGATTGAGATTTCTCTTGGCACAGCTACCAGAAGACTTCCAACTTTCAGACAGGTTGCTCACGTCACATTTACGTTGTTGAGCTAAGTTTGAGGCTGCACAGTAACGCTCAGCGCTCAACGGAAAAAAATAGACTTCACTGGTCTCCGTCCAGAGCAACGGGGTCTGTTGGTCCATTTATTTTAATGTCTATGGTAGAAAAGTACCGTGGCAGCTGCCGCTGACACAGTGATGCACATACTTTTCCATGGGTAGTGAAGCTACAGTAGTAAGTGTTTTATGTTCGCTGCAAAGACGAAATAAATCACCAGATTGATGCAACGTTATCACAATGTCTCCCAGCCATTTTTCACCGCATAAAGCTGCTGCCAGCCAGGCTGAAGCTAATATAGTTAGCCTAAAGAAACAAGGCGTCTGTCCCAGCTAACGCTACAGTTCGGAGCCGCGATGCTGGAAACGTATCCCTAATCTACAACAGCAGTCTGTTTCTGATATAACGTAATTCAAGTGCTCTTATCCAAGAGCACTTAAATCCGTGTAAATTACAACAGTTTGTTGCTATTGCGTGACATGCAGGCTCTGCATGCACAGCAAACCACCAATCACAATATATGTTCAAACAACCAAAAGTAGGCCCCGCTAGTCAACCACAACCTAAAATTTAGAGGAAGCAACGTGCATGCATTATTAATATCATTCACTTTAGCCTGGATTGATAGTATTTTATGAATATCATGGTGTCATGTCAGTCAACCAGTGTATTTAACTTTTGTCTCTCTCCAAAATCACTTCAGAAGAGTAGTCACAGCGCTCTCTTGCTTTGGTTTTTGTAAAGCATTAAAGTTCAACAAAGAATGGTTCACATAAGAAAAGTTACTTTTTCATTTTTATTTTTTATGTAGATGCACTCCCCTACAAACTCATGGAAAAAATATTGCAATGTCAGTTTTTTTTCAATATTGTGCAGGCATGTTATGTTATGTATGCATGAACAGTGTGGTGTATTATTTCAATTTCACCTGACTGCAGCTGTTTGGCTGTGGGCACAGAGCCTGACTATAATGTAAAGGAAAATACTGTGTATTGATCACATCGATCATTGTTGATGAAATAATTTCCGTTTTTTTGTTTACCTGAAATCTCGACCAAATATTTGATATTTGAAAAACCATGACTGTTACGTAAAGGGCAGTGATAACACTGATGGGAAATAAGGAAAAGAGTTTCTTCCTCAGTAACCTGTGACTTTGGGTGCATATATGAACAATAACTTTATTATATTTATTATTTGACTGTTACGACTTGACGGTGCCGTTAGCTGATGGGATGTGTTGCGGTGTACTTCAGTGTGAAGAGAGTGAATCATGTTTACTGTTTGTGTGAAGGCTCATTGTGAAGAGGTATACAGATACCCTTTGGCTACTGGATCCAATCAGAATGTGTTCTGTTGCATGACATCAGCGAATTAATTTCACCTGATGGACTCTGGTGAATGAGAACAAAACATGGAGCTTAGTTAAATCAAGAATGGGTTTTATTCTCCCTGATCTGTTTCCCTCTATAGACCATTTTTCACAGCAGGCAATTTAACTTAACTAGCAGGAAAAGTGCAGGTAGAACTTATAAAATGAATTATGGCTCTGTTCCATTGAAGTGTTCCAATAATAATAAACTCACACACCTAAGTGCAAGGCAGCCAATTAGCAAATTAAATCTGTGCGTTTGTTTACGGCTATATGTCAAAATGTCTGCTGTGTGTCCTGGTTAACATCTTCCAAAGCTACCATTCCCTCTCATACAGGAGCAGATCACTAATCCTAATGCCTTTTTAAAGGGGCACTCATAGACTTATCATTACACTTCCATACAGTAAGGGGACTTGCGAGAGACACATGCAATAAATAATGGTAAAAATTGAAGTAGCATATTGTGGGATATACTGATTTATAGTTCTTAGTATGGGTCAAGCTCCAAAAACACTGGATACTACATCAATGCATTATAACCTCCCTGCCTGGTAAATGCCCACATTTCTAAAGACCTTTACATGGTAATCCATGAAGTGCCTCTTTAATTCAACTGTTGAATTGGACCACCAGCAATAAAATGGCCAAACATAAACCTATTCCCTGAACCTTCACTAAGCTCCATGTTTGACACATTTGTATTTGAATTGGAATAAAACACTTCAGGCTGATTAGACCGCACAAAAATAACAAGGCATAATAATGCCATAAATACACGAGAATGATTGGTCTCCAAAGGTTTTATTTTTGTATGCAGTTTTACAGAAAATAAATATTTTAACATATTGTGTGTTTGTTATTATTTTTTTGTCCATTACAGATTGAACAGCACATAATCTCAGTTACATTTCATTAGATAATGATTGTTGGGGCTCAGAACTGGCAAGAATTAAATTATTAAAATGCCCCAAAGTGTGACTTATCTTAAACTAGCTCATAGGGTTGATATTGGGACAGTATCCTCACAGTTTAATTCAAAGACTAAACCTACAACTTTCCTGGTCCGTCCCAATTAAACCTGAGCCGATACATCACTGTGTTTCTTTCAAACTGTATGCACAGGATTTCTCACTGCATGTGCAAAAAGAGGAACCCCTGACCACATGCAAAGGTAGTTGCAAAATAAAATGTTTGTGTCAACACAGTGTAGAACAGAAGAATCTGACGCTGTCCAGTGAAAGCGTTCACCCAACCTGGAGAGACCGGTAAAAGAACAATAAACTAGTTTTACACCAAGGACAGATAGTGGAAATCACATTTTCTTCTACCCCAACTGATTGGTGTTTTTGAAGCTCCCTCAGTGGGTTGAGTTGCTCAGTTGTCATGGAGATGGTTTAGTTGTCCTCCATCCACTGACTAAAAGCTTTGGAAAGCTTCAGAAACAAGTGAGCGGACAAGGAATTGTATTCTCACACCACCCAATTGAAGCTTTTCTAAAATTCCAACTCCCTGGGTATGGTTTGACTTAACAACAGCCTTTTCCTCAGACATCATCATTTGATAATAAATTAAAAGGTTTTGTCTTTTGTTACAGTAGGTGGAAAATGATTGGACTATATGCAGGCAGCTGTTAGAAAACAACAATCCAAACTTACCTACCAAAATCTATCAAGGACAGATCTGTTGCACTCTTCTTCCAAACTTTACGGACAGAAAAGTAATCACTAATCAGTTTCAAACCTTTGTTAATCAGTCATAAAAAGGATGATGACTAGAACATGCATTTCCTGCAGAAAATGCGTGTGAATGCTGAAAAGCTAAATTGCTAAAGCTAAACTGAATCGCTGGAATAATTGCAGTAGTAGTGAGAATAGTTGGAAAAGTGGGAATGGTTTTAATTAGTATAAATTTCATTAAAATGTTGAATGATAATTTTGATTCATCAAAAGTGGAACATTTCAAGGTTCTTTTTAGAAATAGTATAGTATATCCAAAAAAAAGTAATTAGACATATTGTCTGTTGAAGGAAAAGTGATAAAAAGTCATTATCGTATGTCGAAAAAAGTCATGTCATAGTATAGTATGTTGAAAAAAGTCATAAGAAGTAATAGTATAGTATGTCTGAATAACGTCATAGAATAGTATGTTGAAAAAAGCCATAAAAACTCATAGAATAGTATGTTGCAAAAAAGTCCTAAAAGATAAGATAAGATAGACTTTATTAATGGGGAAATTCCTGTGCTAGAGCTCCTCAAAATATTTTAAATAGTATTCAAAATAGTATGACTGAATAACGTCATAAAAAGTCGCAAAAGAAGTAATAGTATAGCATGTTGAAAAAAGCCATAAAAGTCGGCTAGTATGTCAGAAAAAAAAGTGATAAAAAAGTCATAGTATAGTATGTCAAAAAAGTAATAGTATAGCATGTTGAAAAAAGCCATTAAAAGTCATAGTATAGCATGTCCAAAAGAAGTCATAGAAAGTCATAGCATAGAAAGTCAAAAAAAGTCATAGAAAGGTAATAGTATAGTATTGTGATGGTTGGGGTCGGCTGGCTGGGAGTTTTCTGTTTTGTTCACTTTTCTCTATGTTGTTTCTCAGTTGGTTTTCTCTCCTCTGTGTTTTTCTGTTGGCCTGTCTCTCTCTCTGTGCCTACTCTGCTCTCCCCCTCCCACTGCTGCTGCCAGCTGATTGAGTGCACCTGGTTACCATCCCATCATCACTGTCTCCCGCTGCACACACCTGCCTCTCATCTGCAATCAAGACCTGTATTTCTACCCCGGCTCAACAGACCAGCTCAGCTTGGTCGTTGCTCCGGTCACCCTGGTGAAACTCAAAGCTAACACTCTTTGAAGCCTCTTGTTTTCTTATCTGTTGCCTACCCTCACTTACCTTTTGTGTCTTTTCTCCTCAGTCACCATCTCCATATCCGACCGTCATCTCCAGTCAGCTGGCTCCACCTCATGGACCCCTCCCTCGGCACCATGCTCCAGCCTCTCTTCGCTTCATCTGCTCTCCAGTCGTAGGCCCCGTTTACACGAAGGGAAGACGCAGATATTTTCCTGCGGTTTGGCCTCTCATTTACACGAAAACCCCGTTTTTATCATAGAAAACGATTATTAATAAAAACTCCGGCCAAAGTGGAGATTTTGGAAAACTTCGTTTGCACGTTTGCACGTTTGCATGTAAACTGAAGCTATGTTTCCATCGACCCGTTTTTATCCGAATTAAGTGATATCGAATGAAAAATGCCTTATGGAAACAGTAAAATCCGAGTGAATTTCATGAATATCGACTCAAATGAAATACGTTCGGTCTCATCGGATTTTCTCTTGATCGATATACGGCTTATGCGATAAACGCTGATGGAAACGTTATTTGCCGAATAAATAATGAATTGCGATTAAGTTTTAGGTCATTTTATGGTTGCAACCCGCAATAAAACGAAGAAGAAGAAGTTTCAGTTCATTTCCGCCCAGTATTTCCGCTCTGTTTGCACACATGACAGGTGTCAACAAAAACAGATGTAAGTGGACAAACGAGGAGACGAGATACCTTTTTTAATTTAATTTACCAGAAAAATATAACAGCTATTTTAGATAGCAAAAATCTAAGAAACGCCATCATTTATCAGGAGCTCGCGAAGGAAATGACCAACAGTTACGACAGGGACATTCTAAAACGCTTAATGTGAAAAAGCTTAACGTGGTTTAATGTATCTAAACAACGATCAATCATCACCAGATATATCATGGTCATATCTTGTCATGAACACTTAAGCCTGTCAAAAAAAACTAAATCGAAATCCAACGATTATAGAAGTTATGGCGAGGAAAAAGTGGTTTAATGTACCTAAACAATGATCAATCATCACCAAATTTCTCTCTCATATACCCATCATAACTACGGAAAACTGTCAAATAATCTAACCCAATGTCCAATTATTATGGACGTTATCTGACAAAGCGTTTCTGCTTTTTCACGTTATGCGTTTTAGAATGTCCCTTACGACAAGCCGTTGGACGTCCTGCGGAGTAAATGGCAGGCGCTCAAACAGCGATACACGGCTCAAAAAAGAGAGTTGTCTCGCAGTGGTGCCGGAGGGAAAATAAGCAAGTTCCACCTTTTTGATGAGCTGGATCAGATCCTCAGCCAAAGGTCCATCAGAGCTTAGGCTTCTAATATTAACAACTACTTTTGTCCAGCAAAACTTTGTTCGCAAAAGTTTGCTTGAATCTTGTGCGATTCAGTGCAAAAATGAATGGAAACACCATGAAATGTCTCAAATCAATTCGATATACCAATTTAATCGCAAAACAGCATGTGACGTCATTACGCACAGGTTTTTATTCGCTTTAGAGCTGTTTGATGGAAACACACTTTCACCAGCTTTATTCGCATGAGTTTTTTTTACCGAACTTCAGATAATTCGATTGACAAGTGGATGGAAACTTAGCTTGAGACAAATGGAGGTTTAGGCAGCCGAGAGAGAGAGAAAGAGGACGTGATTGGTTGCTGTTGTTGCTATTGTCGGGATTCTGATTGGCTAACGTGGGCTTGAGCTTCTCGTTACACTGCCACCTACAGGTCTGGCATGCTCTAAACTGCATTGACGGCATATATACACGGGTACATATAAACGCACAATTTTCTGAAAACCGAGAGGTTGAAATGTCCGTTTATGAAAATAGCCGGCCACGTGTAAACGTAGCACCAGTGTCTCTCCCGCGGCTCCCCAGTCGCAGTGTCAGTACCCGATCCGTTCCACCGGCACGATCCGTTCTGCGCATGTGCAAGATGACACGTATGCCATGACGTAGGCGCAGATGATAATGCTGCGTTCATGCCATTCACTCTAAAATAACATAATAACACAATGGGAAAAGCAGACTACAGCTAAATTAAGACTTTACAGTAATAACAATAAAGACAAGTATTGAGTGATTGTATTTTAAATGAGCACAAGTAAAGTAGAACTGACGTAACAGCTGTTATATATGTTAACGTTTATTTTCAAGTTTTATTTTGAGGGTCTTTTAAAGTTTACATGCTGTCTCAGCTAGCGGTTAGCCGAATTAGCTGTTAGCTAAACTAACGTTAGCTTAACTGTGGAGGCTAACGGCAGACCGCTGCAATCAGCTAGCGGTTAGCCAAATTAACCGTTAGCTAAACTAACGTTAGCTTCCCGGTGGAGGCTAACGGCAGACCGCTATAATCACCTAGCGGTCCGCCGAATTAGCTATTAGCTAACTAACGTTAGCGTGTGAACACCTTGCGCATGCGCAGAACGGATCGTGCAGGTGGAAGCGGTGCCGTTATTCCCATAGACAGCATGGATGTATTAAGAGAGAGAGATAGACAGTAGGGGGTGGTGGCATGAACGCAGCGTTATCATCTGCGCCTACGTCATGGCATACGTGTCATCTTGCACATGCGCAGAACGGATCGTGCCGGTGGAACGGATCGGGTACTGACCTTCGACACGCAGCTCCCCTGAGTGTCTCCGCCCTCCAGTTTCTCTACCCTTCCCTTAGCCGCTTTCCCATTCCTGGCGTCTGCCTCCCCACTCCCCCTTTTTCCACCAAATCCTTAATAAATCTTTTGTCAAAAAAAAAGTCATAGAAAGCTAATAGATAGTATGTCTGAGAATGTCATAGAATAGTATGTCGAAAAAAGCCATAAAAAGTATGTATGTCAAAAACAGCATAAAAAGTCGTATCGAATGTCGAAAAAAGTCATAGTATAGTATGTTGAAAAAAGTCATATTAAGTCATAGTATAGTATGTCGATAAAAGTCATAGTATTGTATGTCGAAAAAAGTCATAAGAAGTCATAGTATAGTATGTCGAAAAAGTCATAAAAAGTAATATATAGCATGTTGAAAAAAGTCATAAAAAGTCATAGTATGGTATGTCAAAAAAGAAGTAATCGTATAGCATGTTGAAAAAGTCATAAAAAGTCATAGTATAGTATGCCGATAAAAGTCATAGTATAGTATGCCGATAAAAGTCATAAAAAGTCATAGTATAGTATGACTGAATAACGTCATAGTATATAGGATGTCGAAAAAAGTCATAAAAAGTCATAGTATAGTATGTTGAAAAAGTCATAGTATAGTATGTTGAAAAAGTCATAAAAAGACAGTATAGTATGTCGCAAAAAAAGTCATAGAATGACATGTCAATAAAAGTCATAGTATTGTATGTAAAGTCGAAAAAAGTCATAGAAAAAATAGTATATTATGTCTGAATAACGTCATAGAATAGTATGTTGGGAAAAAAAAAGTCATTGGGCCCTATTTTAACGATCTGAAACGCAAGTATGAAAGGCCAAACGCAAGTAGCTTTGTGGGCGGAGCTCGGCCGCTGTTGCACCGGCGGGATAAATGACTCTTGCGCCCGACGCAAATCTAAAATGGGTTGGTCTGATGGTCTGAAGTAGGCTAGCTAGGTGTGGTTTGGGCGTAACGTGCAATAAACCAATCAGAGCGTCATCTCACATTCATTTTACGAGCAGGTGCGCTAGTTCCATGGCGGATTGCTATTATTGCTATCATGACGGTGGATTTGCCTGGCGCAAATCCACCGTATATATATATATATATATATATATATATATATATATATATATATATACAGTATCTCACAAAAGTGAGTACACCCCCTCACATTTTATTAAATATTTCATTATATCTTTTAATGGGACAACACTGAAGAAATTACACTTTGCTACAATGTAAAGTATTAATTGTACAGCTTGTATAACAATGTAAATGTGCTGTCCCCTCAAAATAACTCAACACACAGACATTAATGTCTAAAGATTGGCATGGGGTACTTTCCATAAGATCATCTCTCAATGCAAATCAAACCAGCAATTAGGCTAAGCTCATATCTCTCCCAAAACAGTTCAAATTTCTTTCTCATTTAATTAGTCGGTGCCCCCAAAAAGCGTCGTCCCTTTGGCATTGTGTAAGCACTGCAAGTCAAAATGTTTAGATGTTTTGTCACTATGGCAGAGGACCATTGAAATATCCCTCATGTCCACCTTTCAGTCTTAGCCCAGTTTTTTGTCTAGCTAACAGAATACAATTGTGTATAAAACAAAAAAAATAAAAAATAGGATTTGAGGGTAAGAGTAGCCTCCAAGGTCTGACATCACACATTGCACTCATACTGCCGAGGAAATTGTAACCATTTTTATTCACACACATAAAGTAATTTCCATATATCCATTTATCAGAGTAAAAAGAAAATGTATACAGCATAATATACTGTAATATAAACACACAAACAAAAAACAAGGAAAATTATATGTAACCTACAGTGCTGTAAATAAAGCTGGAGTTTCACAACTAACAGTTCTTCACTGGTCGCCGTCCTCACCCTCCCTCTCCTGGCCACCGTCCTCACCCTCCTGGCCATCCCCACGCTGCTGTCTGTCTGGCCACAGATTCTCGTCCACGTCAAAGCGTATATTCTCCCTTGCCATGCAACGAGGGAAGAAACCGCGTGCATGTCGCAACCATCCCCTACACTGATCTCCTGTAATATCTCACAGTGTCCATTGCATGGTTCAGGGACGTCTGATCTAGAGCCCACCTCCAAGCAGAGAAAAACTCCTCAATAGGATTGAGGAAAGGAGAGTAAGGTGGTAGGAACACCATGACCAGTGAACCAGGCCCTGATGAGTGGGCCACGGTGGAAATTCACATTCCCATACAATGACATATTGTGGTAGGTGAGGCCCTACGAGACCTCTCTCATTTTCAGGGATCAAATCAAAATGAAGGCAGTCCAAGAAGATGAGGAGCTTCTGTGTATTGTATGGGCCAAGACTGGGGATGTGAGTGGCCACACCATTCTCAGAAATGGCAGCACACATAGTTATATTGCCCCCTCGCTCTCTCTTGTTCTTGTTGTTCATTGAGAAGTTTTCCTCTGCCTACCGTGTAAGGTTGTCATCCAATCCTAGACATAGATCACTCCATTCGTAATGTATACCTTCTGTATTCCCTACAGAATGAGTTACTAATGTAATTGTATTGTTGTTTTACTTACAGTAACTTTACCACAGTTACTACTGTACACTGTCTCATCAAAACTATTCCATAGTTTATTTTCTCCAATATTTTTCTTGTCATTTTTAGCATCATAACATCCCATTGAGGTAAGCTATTACTGTAAGCCTAACACACACACACACACACACACACACACACACACACACACACACACACACACACACACACACACACACACACACACACACACACACACACACTAAATGAATAGGTAAATGAGTAAATAAATATATTTCTTGCTCTATGCACAGTGTCCTTTCCTATACAACATATAATTCCATCATTGATTGACTACATACCTGTTTCCTCTGCGAAAGGTTTGGATGATGGAGGAGACTGTAGAGCGAGGAACATTAGGCTGCATTGGGCGACCTGCCTCCACCATTGTGAGGCCATGGTTGATGACGTGGTCTATAGTTGTGGCCCGAATTTCATCCGGGACAGCATGGTGTCTTCGTGCTCCTCGGCCTCTTCCCCCTATTCCACCACCACGCACCCTTACTCCTACTACTCTTCTTCTTCTTCTTCAAGCAGGCAGTTGCCCTTGTTGATTTACTTGGCCAGGTGCCTCCATGTTCAGAAATTGTACTGGTCCTGCATGGTCAAGCTCTCTCTCTCTCTCTCTCTCTCTCTCTCTCTCTCTCTCTCTCTCTCTCTCTCTCTCTCTCTCTCTATATGTTTGACAGCATTCACAATCATGGACAGCACCTGTCAGGTATCTGAACATACTGTTTGATTGGTCATCTGAGATGTGTCAAACTCCTCTTTCATTAGTCAAGTTCTAGTTTCACCTGACTGTTAATTGCTGAAATCAATTTATCAAATGTTCCAAGAGATTCATATATGGTATTCATGGTATTATGTTCTTGACTAATTTTGACAATTGAACAGACTATTGTGCATGTGATGACTTATACAATGAAATGACGCTGACACATTTTGGAGAGAACAACCATTAGACTGAGAATCCACAGTCAGTTTAGATCAACAAGATCTATTCACTTGGATTTGTGCTAAATGTAGGCTACCTGTACTTAATCATTTGCAAAGATGCACTAAGACATTTGCAATTTGACGAAGTGAATGAGAAATTCAATTCTGTTGTGAATAATTGCCAAGTGGTTTGGAGATTTGTCCATGTTGTTTTGAGAATGTCATTTCTTTTTCAAGAAATGAGCCAAACCAATGGAGAAAAACTGCAATTCCAAAGACCAAGGGAACTTTATCAGGATGAATAGTATCCTGGATCCATGAAATAACTTGCCTTTAAAAATAAACATCTGCCTGCCTCTATGGGAATTTAACATAGGGGCGTACTGACTTTAGTTGCCAGCGGTTTAGACATTAATGGCTGTGTGTTGAGTTATTTTGAGGGGACAGCACATTTACATTGTTATACAAGCTGTACACTTAATACTTTACATTGTAGCAAAGTGTAATTTCTTCAGTGTTGTCCCATTAAAAATAATTACTAAAATGTGAGGGGTGTACTCACTTTTGTGAGCTACTGTATACATCTCCACAGGGTGGAGAGGGGATGGAGGACAGAAGGGGATTTGGGATTCAGCGGGTGACTCTCTCCTCTGGTTCAAGGGGCACTGACCTGGAGAAGCAGCTGCCCTGTTGATTGGTTGGAAATAAACCTTCACACACTCATCAACATGCATATGGATGGTTGGATACCACTGATATATATGGTGTGCTTTATACTCTATACCAAATATTCCTGAATTGACTCATATTCAGACTTCTAATACTGCATGTGTATAGCGCATGCATGATTTGATGTCTCAAAACACTTTTAGAATTGGAGTACTACAAAAATGGTCGTGATCGTTTTTAGCATTTCAAAATAATCGAGTTTTATTTTTTCTTCCCTGCCCTCCACTACCATGTGCTCCTACCTGGAGGCAACTTTAAAGACCGACAGAGCAACGAAGGGCCAAGGATCCATCTACGGAACTTTTCATCTCTCATTTACTAACAGTTTTAAAATAACACTTCCTCATGCCCTCATTAGGAACCTTCACATGCAGCTGGGATTACACAGTGTTGCTTGATAAAGTGAAGCAGCTGATTGGTTTTTCCAGTATAAAAATAGTCTTCAGGTGGTGGGCTCTGAGTAATGGAAACAAGGAAGTTGGGGAGGAAAAGGATGACGAATTCCAGTGGAGCTTTGGGTGTTTTCACTGATGAGTTTACGTTCTCTGGTGGATGATGAGTTTAAATCAACTGTCAGCTTTGTACTGGATTAAGAGTCTGTCCAACCTAGCTCACCCATGGTAGAGGTCTTCAGGCAGACCTGGGCCCACAGACTGGATCAGGTCCAGGTCCAGTCATTCCAGTGTCCCTCAGTCCTTGGCCAACTTTACTTGCTGCTGGGTCTGTAAATAAATGCAAGCACCTGATTGAAGCTGCCAAGACCAGTCTGCCGTAGTTTAGTCAACCAATCACCAGCCAAGCAAGTCAATGACTTCCAACACAATGACAACCATTCATTTCTCCCACATCCTGTTCTCAACAGAGGTTGGTTGTTCCTATGAAAGTTATTGTGAAAAAGACCATTACTTGTTAGCCCATATGCCTATAACTGGTAAGGATTTAGACATACAGATATACTGAATGTTGTCTATTTGATTTGGGATTTAAGTTAATGGTTTATTTGTAACTTAGTTTTAGGATCGTACACATTATTTACTTTGTACTTATATCATTTCAGAACCACACCTTCATGTAGGCATCCACATACTGTTGGAGAAATGAGCATGTGTTGATTGTGAGGCAATAAAGGATAATTAAGAAGTGACACTTGTCTGGTTCTTATCGGACCCCCTTCAGTGGACTCTGATTCACTACTAACCAGTCACTTACCGGTACATGGGTAGCGCCATCGTGCACCCGTATTTTCAGTTATAGTAAAGGTCACCTTTTGAGTTTATCACCAGGGGTTGATGCATAGGCTGTATAAGTGAAGCCAAAACATCTGGATCACACCCTGGTGGCTGGCTGCAGTATAAGCCATAAGCCCCGCCCCCTCCACGTTAGTGGATGGGGCATCGGCCAAACTAAATAATACCGCCCGATCGCTACTGAGCTGACTCCGACTCCAAAAGTGAAAGATGGCAGCGCCCGTACCTGGGAGATTTTGACTTTACTTTTGTACAGTGGGAGGAAGTGGAGACGCATCGTCTATCTTTAGATACAAGTCTGTGGTTTAAACCAGCAAAATCTGCAGCTCCATCTGACAGTAAACTGGTTCAGTCGGAGTAGATCCAACATCTCGTGGGGAGCCCTGGTGGCTGAGGCGTTACAGCATCCGACTGAAGATCCCCCCCCCCCCCACCCCCACCCCAAACACTTTCAAAAATAGTGTTTGAAATTCACATTTGTATTATCTGTGATATCGGTTATGCAAGGACAAACGTTGCAGCAGATGCCTTCCTCAGTATGCAGGCTCCTTTAAAACAGGTACAGTAGCAGCGTCAGGTACACAGAATCAAAAGTCTAACTGCGTGTCAATCACTGCTCATGCACACGCATTCATTCTCCCTTGTGGGGGGAGGGACTGAGAAGTTGTCAATGTTCAAATTTTTTGGCTAAGTCCTGGATCTTTGCGATCCTACCTACAGCACCTTTAAAGATGTCGTGTGGAGTTTACATTCACCAACATTGTGTGCATTCTTGAGCTCTAAAAAAAGCTCTTCTCATGAATGCAAAGTCTGCATTGTTTACAGTCATGTGTGCTGCCTTTGCTGAGTATCTTCGCATTGCAGACTATCTTTGCGTGCTACGGTCACCTGTAGATCAGTGGAGGAGTGGGACCTCAGCGGCGGGACTGTGTATCGCACCTGTGCGTGCCGTGCTCCACAGCGCTACCAAAGGACAAAAACTCTAACAGGGAACCTTTAAATTAGGGATTATGGAAAAACAAAGAACTGAAACGTGGATTTAAAAGAGGATCATGTTTGCTGCACACAGAATACCCTATCCATCAACCTTTAGGTTTCGTAAGATTTTTTTTAAATTCAATTCTTTTTAAATGTACAGAATTTAATCTATTTTACCCCAATCTGCTCTATGTGTTCCATTTCTATGACAGTGTCTGAGTTGTTGTAGTTCTGTGCACCTGGCACTGCTCACCTGTTTAAAGGAGATTATCAGTAACATGTTTGTGCTGGTTTCTCTTCTGCATCACACAAGAATAAAAAGATGACCAATGTGAACTTCAACTTTTTACTCTGAATGGGAACCGGTTTCATCATATTGGTAATAGTTCAATTCTGATCAGATGCTAGAATTACTACACAGCCTACATTACACACTACATCACAGACTTTATGAAAACAATCAAATCTTCTTGCATGGAGTAGCCCTATACAAAAAGAAAGAAAAAATAATTCTCACTTGCTCGTTCATGTGAAAACGGTTCTTGTTAGGAGATCCCATTCATGTTATAAAATTATATTTTTCATGTTATATACATTTTGTTGGAACTACACACCGACTAATTCCGTTTTAAGAACAAACTTTTCTCATGTTATATCACAAAACGTTACTGTTATTCCACAAAAACGATTCTCTTTGAAACAAGAACGGTTTCTTCTTATTACATGATAAGTTGTTCTAAGTAGAAGCTATATGTCATCATAACAAGAAAAATATGTTGTTATAATGCGAAAAAGGATCTAGTGGAAACAAGAAAAAGTTCTCGTTATAACGAGCAAATAAACTGAGCAAATATTTGTTTTCGTGATGCCAGCAATACTCTCAGTGCTGTCGGCTCAGGTTGGTGAGTCAGAGATCCTTTTTTAGGATGCGGGGTGCAGGTTTCTGTACCTGAAGACCTCTACTCCATGGTATATGATTAAAAAGCACTAATGATTGTGTGATTGTGTGTGTGTGTGTGTGTGTGTGTGTGTGTGTTTGACATTATTCACAGTTGATTGGCACCATGTTTGCAGCAGCTTCAGTTCTGAAAATGTCCCGAGCTGCTGATGCAGACAGATATTTCTGCTGCTTTCCTGTCTCTGGCTTGTCTCTCCTGGACTGTAGAAAGAGATGTTCCGATACCAGTGTCAGAAAATCCCCCAAATCGCCTAAAATGCTGGTATCGCTATCGACAAGGACTGGAGTTTACGCACCGATCCAATACCACGTAATTTAGCCCCAAAGAAAACCTACTTTAAAGTAGTTTATGTTCTTTTTCCGTTATGGCTGACTGTCAAACTGGATAATGAAAGAAGGTTCTGCGGCGTTGTTTGTTCACGTTTCACAACCATAGCAATCATATCGCATCCATTCGGCGTTAGTAGTATACAGCTATTAAAACATAATAAAATAGAAGTATTTTTAACACGCTGGTGTCGGATCGGTCCTCGGTATTGGCCGATACGCGGGAAGGAAAAAAATGGTATCGGAACATTTCTAACTGTAGGATGGCAGTTGAGATGAGATGGTCCCCCCGAGTCGATCCAGCTGGCTCTGCTACAGTCCTGTCCTGCCGTGGCTGGGGGGGGCGTCGAAACAACAAGGCACTGGTAGACTGATGCTGCGGGAGGAGGGGAGGGACAGACCACGTCCACCACCTCCTCCAGTGTCCCGGTGTACAATCCAGCTGATATCTGCCGTCCCATGGCCACTCGGGAAGAAGAGCCCCCGCCTGCCATCGTGTCCTGTGGGGGCGGTGAGAGGATGTGAGGTGGAGATCAGTCCGTCGGGCCTGAGACTGAGCGTGGATGTGCAACCCAAACATTAACACTAAAAGTCTGTATCCCTGAAGATTGCTTAAATGAGATTTGGCACACAGTGGTACTACATTACTGGGTGGGTGGGGGGGGAGATAAACTGATCACAGTGTCCAGCAGTCTTCTGGATCCACACTTCACAATGTGACGGATCTCTGAAATGGAGTACCTGGCATCAAACAACAAACACAGAATATTAGAAACAATTCCCACAATGACCAGCAAGAAAACACTAAAACATTCTCTGGGATGTTTGGAAAAAGGAGCGGAGCTAGACCATAATAGAAACGCCCAATAACCTCTGTACATCATTTGGGAAAATCATGATAGTTGCCAAGGGAAACAATCATCCTGTAGGGCCGACATCCTGATTTGCCTGTCCAGTCAGAGTGACCGAAGGGGGGAATTTAAAACCTTAAAAGACTCAGGGCTTTGAGAAAAACATTTGGGGCTGGAGCCCCAAAACTTCCCCCCCTCCCCCAAGCTCCGCCCCTGTCTGGAAACACTTTACCTGTGCAAAAAGGTTTAATCTGATGGATGCTCCGGACATGATCTGTTCACTTCAAACCACTCATCGATACAGCTGGGGGGGGAGCAAAGAAGAAGAGATGAATCATGTAAATGTGTTTTCATAACACATACAGTATTTGATGTAGTTAGTTTATATATATATATATATATATATATATATATATATATATATATGGATGTGTTAATCTTTTTAGCACAAGTTGCCCTCTTTATTTCTTTCTGTGCTGCGTTGGAGGGAAAGAAATAAAGTGATGCAGCCTAAACGCAGCTTCCTACCCGTAGAAATCAAATGGTTCCTACCCTTTGTGGTAGATGCAGAGGCAGGGCAGGCGAGCGATGGTGTCTCCCTGCACCAGCTCCTCCAGGCAGATTGCACATTCCCCTGTATTCTTGGTCAGGACGTCCTCTGTGAGACAGCAGACACATCACACCACCGGCATCACTAAAGATTATATTATAACCAAACTAGAGCCCGACCGATATATCGGCGGGCCAATATTAGGCATATTCCAAACTAATTGGTATCGGCATTTATAATGGCCGATAAATGAATATTTAAAAAATAAGTATGTTGTGTATGAGTGTTGGCGTTGCATAGTTTGTCCACCAGAGGATGCTCTACAACCTCCCTGTTGGCTACACTCGTGTTTAACCCTTTAAGTTTCATATCTTAAGTTTGTATTTTTATACATTTTATTTATCAGAACTTTAATTCTGATCATTTGTTCTGTTGTGACAACTGCATTATATATTTTGGAGGACTATATATATATATATATATATATATATATATATATATATATATATATATATATATATATATATATATAGAGAAAGAGAGAGAGAGAGAGAGAGAGAGAGAGAGAGAGAGAGAGAGAGAGAGAGAGAGAGCCGATATATCGGATTTTTAAATCGCCAAATATTTGTATTGATATCGGCCTTAAAAATCCTTTATCGGTCGGGCTCTAAACCAAACACTTCTGCCATTCCACCATTTATTCTTACCTAAAAGAACATGAGATCTTCTTACAAAGATCAATTGGGTTACATAGAAAGAAACATGGTATATATGCTACATGTTTATGTACATTTGACCCTCACTTGTCTTCATTCAACTTTAACATCCTGCTGATTTGTTTGGGTTTCTATTGATTATTTATACAATAAATGTATAGAGGTATATTGCTTTAAAGTCAGTGTTACACTGTTATCTACTGCTGATGTCATCTTTGGTAGTGCACTTTATGGTTTGGATAAGACTAGCAATGTTTTTATCACACTTTTTTATATAATCAAAACCTTTAGGGATCTTTGTTCTTTTATTTAGTTTGATTTGATTTATTTGAAAAAATGTTATCAATTATCAGATTCTTATTTACTTGTGAATATGGTTACTCAAAAACCCAGCATCGAGCTGGCTCTACTTTCCTGCTCTACTTTAAATATCCTATCTGCCTCGAGGGCAGAGCAGAGGTTGAGGAAAACCCACAAGGTCAATCCAAACAGTTTATTTTAGTTTTTGGTTTTTTTTCCTCTCTTTTCTTTTCAGTATTTTAGTTTATTTCTATTTTAATTAGGTTATGCACTGTAGAGTGATCAGATTAAGCCCCTCTGAGTTTTTTTTTTAATCTCTCCATAAATATAGTGTGTGTGTGTGTGTGTGTTTTGCACTGGTCAGACTCTAAAGTGGAAGTCAGCGTATGCA
>CM046792.1:9550170-9692670 GCA_025617405.1 Perca schrenkii
GCTATTATGTTGTAATTATGCTGTTTTTTTTATACAGAGGACGAGCTTCATTCACTACATATTATATGCTTTGCTCCTTTGTCCATATATGCTATATGGACATAGAAAATAAAGACACTGAAGAAACTGGACTCTAAAATCTAGAAACTATAAAGATAATTAAGTGATAAATATAATGCACACTGTAAACATGAATGTTATTCATCAGTTGTTTCCCCCCCAGCAAAATATAAGGTCAAAAAACCATCAGGGTGTCCTCTACCTGTTGTTCACATGAATAGTCTACACTATATAGTTATTGGTTCAGTGAACTAGGAATAGAATTAAGGAGGATTGTACAATTAGAGAATTTAGGTTTTATAATTGTACAATCCTCCCAAATTATAGTCCCACTTTACTAACACAAATTGCCTGCTAAGAATGCCAATTTATTGAATCCTTTATTGTTAAAGAATACCAAAAAAATGAATCAACTAAAATAACTGAAGGTGCATTGGTCAACTATAGAAACACACATGTACAGCACTTTATATATTGCCGTTAATAACAGACTTCATTTACACATTTGGCAACTTTATCAGCCTTTTCTAATTATCTCAACAACTACCATAATATATTCATCAAACTTC
This sequence comes from Perca schrenkii, assembly GCA_025617405.1. Taxonomy (NCBI): domain Eukaryota; kingdom Metazoa; phylum Chordata; class Actinopteri; order Perciformes; family Percidae; genus Perca; species Perca schrenkii. Next base: position 9,550,800 of record CM046792.1, read on the forward strand.
TAACAACAATATGAACAGCAGTCTTCATACAGCAATATAACAGTAACAATGACTGTCGCATGAATAATTATAAAAAATGAATGGTCACAACTTTAAATAATAACAGTACTTAAATGGACAGCAATATACACATGAATTTTAATGCAGGCTGATAACAATAGGGTAAAACCACTGCAGGGTGATCAGAAAAGGCTCCAGGATTAATAAATCCTGGCTGTTAGCCTGGTCAGGAGCAGGCTAGCTGTACAGAATAAATCTCCATGGTAACTTAGGTGCCTCTGCTTTTGTGAAACCGAGTCGAGGCAAAATTGAGCCAGGATAACTGGGAAATCCCGGCTTAATCCCTTATCTTGGTTTTGTGAAATAACCCTCAGAGTCAGACAATCTGCTTCCTGTTTACACAGGCACGCACGTGCCCAGTGTATGAGAATGGTCATGTGATACGTGTTGTCAGTTAGTTAGTACTGCTACTGGAGATAAAACAGAGATGTTTTTAGTCTCAAAAGGCCGCTTGGAAATGAAAAACGTAGTAGTGCAGATGTAGCCTTAAAGAGTTACCATCATGAAAATAAATCTGTGCATTCAGGCTGAAAATATTGACGGCGCTTCCTTTATGAAAAACATTTTGGAAACCCTAATAAATAACCAGACAACAGTTGAAAACCTGACCTCTGTAAAGACCCCGGCAGGAAGGATCAGGGATCAGCACAGAGCAGCGTTTAGGCCGGTTACACACTGCACGCGTCGCGCGAGCGTGTCAGCCACGTGGCGTGTCCGTTTATATTTCGGCTCCCTTGTTAACAGGTTAGAGCTTACACACTGCCGGCGTGAGACGCGCGTCTCAGGCACGGCTCAAGACGCGCCTGAGACGCGTGCCTGCTAGAAATAGAACCGACGCCTATTTTTCACGCGAGATGCGAGCGTGTTGGAAGCGTTTCCAGGCAAAATAGAATAGGAAAATATGTTTTTATGTCATTTAGACATGAATGCATATTAATAAATGACATCTTGATGTTTGAAAGTCTAGGTTTTGACATCAATGTAGATATAAATGTAATACAAAATTTCAGAGAAAATATTTTCAAATGTTGCACTGGTCATACAGAACGAAATATTCTGTAACATATTTTGCAGTCAATACTGCCGATGTTGTCTTGCTTTAATCAAATCAGTAGGCTATATAAAGGGTAGTAGGATAACAACGTGAGTGACGGTCCAACATCAGATAGGCTGTATAGTCTCTTTACAGCTACACAGACAGCCCACTTACCCATTTTTCAGAGTTTGAATCTGTCGGCACTATGTTCCGAGATCAGCCCTCCCTGTACCAGTGGGAGCAGCGCCGCGTCAGACTCGCTTCTGGTGTGTAGGACACAGAAAAATCCACGCAGCTGAGACGCAACAGGAACGCCACGCTCTCGAGACGCGTGCAGTGTGTAACCGGCCTTACTGCTGCAGGTTAGGCTGTGACAGTATCATCAGGCCGTTTCACAGCAGGTTATAAATCTGAAACGGGGTCAGGACCCATCTCGGCCTCTAGAGTGCAGTTCTATGGAAACACACATAGAGCTGTGCTGTTATGTACACATGGCAGCTGCTGTTTGTGTTGGTGTTATGAACCCGCGGTGGATTAATTCAGGGACAGGAGGTTTATGTGTGTGAAAATAAACAGCGTTTCAAGGCCAAACCACGAGTGGTACTGACTTGAGCTGTGGGGAGTTTTCACCTGTGTCACTCCCCCGTTTCTGCTTTGCTGTAGTGTCAATCATCATCAAATTGTGTCAATGACAAGTGAGAAGGCTTGGGTGGCAGAAATACATGTTACTCCAGTCTTTCCCGGGACCCGGGAATTATCCCATCGTTTATCTTCTATATTCATTCTACAGCGCGCAATGTCATAAACTGTACGGTTGTGAGTCCTTGAACAAGGCAGCTGTCTGTGGCTAGTTCACGGGTGTAACAACACGCTAACGTGCTGACAGAGTCTGTGCTTTTAGCTGAACTGGACCAGAGAATATTCATTTAAAACAGTTGGATGAGGCTGTTTTGCCCTAATTGCTCGCTGTGTTGTAATGTAGCGTTTTATGTGGAGTGAGCACCGCGCCAGACTGACTGTAAATGCTACATTGCTTGCAAGGAACAGAAGAGTAGTAACACGTGAACCAGCTTTAAAAGTGACGTGTTTAAATAATAGCTATGCGGTGGATCCAATTCATGCCAAACGGAAAAGGGCTTCATGTGGATTTCGAAATGTATGTAAATTGAGAACGGAATTTGGAGTGGAGGTAGCAATATAAGATTAGACTAGAAGAAACAAACATTGATCAGTGTGATGTTGATGGCAAAAAGAAAGAAAGACTTGACAGCTGATATATTGCACAAGCTGCTGAGTGTGTGTGTGTGTGTGTGTGTGTGTGTGTGTGTGTGTGTGTGTGTGTGTGTGTGTGTGTGTGTGTGTGTGTGTGTTATAGTGGAGGGCAGTCCTTGGCTTGCTAAAAGCCAACAACTGAGAGGAACATAAACATGCTGATTATAGATCTTCAGGGTCATATAAGTCAATGTGTCTGTATGTGTGTATGTGTGTGTGTGTGTGTGTGTCCGATTATCTTATTATTGGCCACAAACACCACTGAGTTAACATGAAGTTGCTTATCTTTACACCAAACCTCCCGATTCAATGACAGTTGAAAGGACTTTGTCTCATCAGGGGACATGTCCATAGCAATGGCAAGAGACATGTTGGACACAAAAATACATGAAACAAGATGCTACAGTGTCAGTTCATGCGTCATCAAGTTACTCAAGAAGTTAATATTGATAAGAGGATATCACCTGCCGCAGATATTACCCAGTTAAAGTGACTCTCAGGGTCGGCTAACAACGAGAAGCTGCTAGCTGAATGTTTTGCCCGCTGATCTTTGCTAATGATAAAGAGAGGGTTAGAGAGTTGGAGTTTGGCAAAGATGTCAATTTATTTTTCCAACCTGGATATCAGAAAAAGGAATTCCTATGTGGCAGCTGAGGGCAAGAGAGTTCACTACGGACATATGTCTGACCGAACCAGCAACACACACACACATACACAGTGGTGGAAGAAGTCTTCAGATCCTTTACTGTGGTATTAGTAAAAGTACTAATACCACACTGTAAAACTAGTAAGTAAGTAATAGTCCTGGATTGAAAAATCCTCATTATTTTAGAAAAAGAGTTAAAAGGGTAAAAAGCTTCAAAAGCATCAAAAAGAGTGTTTAAAGCGTCAAAAAAAAGAAGGGTGGAAACAGTTGTGTGTTTAATGGTCTGATCATTTCAGCTGGACTTGTAGGCCGTTATGTTATGTTTCATTTAGAATCAAACTTTTTATTTTATATTAATTTTATAAACTCCATGTGTTTTGTGTGCAGAAATCTTAATGTGTAAAGTAACTAAAGCTGTAATAGATGAATGTAGTGGACAATATTTCTCTCTTACATGTAGCGGAGTAGAAGTAGAAAGTGGCATGAAGAGAAAAGACTCAAGTGAAGTGCAAGTACCTTTAACATTTGTACAGTAGTTGTACTTAGTTACATTCCACCACTGCACACACTGTACACCAACTCTTAAAAACTAGCAGGGTCTGTGAACACAGACACAAGATTTCAAATCAATGAGACAATCTAAGAAGCTGAAAGGGAAATGTGGAGGAGAGTGTGTGGAAGTGACATGTTGTTAGACATGTGTGTGTATGTATGTTCAGAGCCCATGCAGAGCAGTGGGTCATACTGCACAGAGGAATAACAAACTCAATACATTTTCTCAAACACAGATATGACATGGACACACCAGAGATGCAGTTGTCTGCTGTACTGTGCTCATTCTCCTCAACGGTTTTCAGTCAAGACAAATGTTTCACTGCTGTCACGTTTCTATTCAGACACAGGAATCCTACAATTAGACAAGAAGTTGTATCAGATACTACTTTATTCATTGTCACTAGGGGTGTGCAAAAAATTCGATTCACATTCTAAATCGCGATTCAAGCTCTACCGATTCATAATAGAGTCATAGAATTCCAAAAATCTATTCATATTTTTTAATAAATAAAAAAAAATATATATATATATATATATATATATATATATTTTTTAATTGTAGGTCTACTGCAATCAGATGGGAAAATTAACTACATTTACATACTGTGAAAAGTTTTTTTTCTTTTGTTTCTTTAAAAATCAAGAATCGTTTATGAATTGAATCTTGAGCCTAAAAATCGATATTGATTCCTGACATTTTCTGAATCGTGCGCCCCTGCTACCTACTGTAGTTGCATCTATCTATAAAAATAATATTGATATGTTATTTTTTTTAGCTGTCTTCGAACACCTTAGGAAGGTGTTGAATTTCCTTGTTACGCCATGAAAAGGAGGTGGTTCGTAACTACAATGTTCTAGGGCTGCCACCTCTTAGTCGATTAGTCGACTAAGAGGTCGTTTTGGTCTTAGTCGACTAAGATTTCTTTAGTCCGATTTTTTATGCTTATTCATGCTTAATTACTTATTTCCAAGAAACTTCTGAGCACATTTATGGTAAACACAAGATTTAAAGTGGTGCTTTTGCAGGATTAATTGTCGAGAAACTCAGTTCTACAGATGGTTAATTAACTACATTTATATTGTGCTTTTCTAGTCTTAACCACCTCTCAAAGCGCACAGCTCTGTCAATTAAATCAACTAAACGATTAGTCGACAAAATTGTATAAGTGTTAGTCGACTAAGAATTTCTATAGTCGAGGACAGCCCTACAATGTTCATTGCCCAATCGGCTCCAAATTTCACATGCTTGATAAGAGTCCCGGCCTGAAGGCATCTACATGCCAAAATTGAGTCAGTCATAGCGCCACCTACAGGCAACAGGAAGTCCGCCTTGCTTGCCCTTGGGGGAATTACTGGAATTGTTGGGTCTTTGACCTAGAGTGTGGTCTAGACCTACTCTATCTGTAAAGTGTCTTGAGACAACTCTTGTTATGAATTGATACTATAAATAAAATTGAATATGATAAACATCATCCGATTAACATGAAACTCACATTGTGTGGTCTACACTAAATATTGAGCAATATAATGCATGTTTAATGCGTATTGTCTAATGCCAAATAGTGGACACAGGAAGTGATCCAAAATTTGCGACATCCTCTCTGAGGGCCCGTTCATTGCTGCTTGCAGCTTTGATTTATACCTATATTTTAACTTCTGCACTATTTCATTTACTTGTGTGAATTTTCTTTTTGTACATATTGTAGAAATATAGTGCAAAGAATTCCAAAGTAAAGTCAGATAAGGTTAAAAAGTGAAATTAGGTTAAAAAGACTGTAGTACACTCAACACAGTACAAACATAAATAAGTAAAGTGTGAATATTAGCAGCAGCAGTAAATAATAACAGATATTGCACATGTAACTAAATCATTGCACCATGTAATTAGGTTTGTGTCCCTTTGTGAAATTTTTGTGTCTTTCACATCATTTTGTTATATTGATATGGAAAAGCTAGAGCAGATAATAAACAAATAACCCTTGAAAGGATTAAAGACAGAACTTGCTAAAGAAGTCCACTGGTGACCAACTACAGGCATTAGATCTGAGAAAAGTCTTTTAGTTACATTGATTTGTTTTAGGTGCTGCCCAAAACGGCTCGGGTGCTGCACCTAAACCCCTATAACGGACGGGGAAACCCTGAATTGCATCTTGCACAGTGCCGATTTCTGTGGATGCGCACAAACGTGTTCTGCATAGGCTGTAATTAATTATGCTGACTCAGCATTGCACTGCCAGACTCATGATGGACAGTTTGAAAAATCTAAATCAATAGAGCAGAACCACTAATGTAGCCTGCAGCAGAGATGAAGCGGTGGGCTACAGATGTCTGGGAAGATCGCTTCTTTCCAACTCCACCCCTGACATTCTTTTCATTTTCAAGCTTGTCGTCTTCAGACCACCGAAGCGACGCTGACTCAACAGACATCACCTGAGGACATTTATCAGACTTCAGATGGCCCCTGTGAAGCTTTTTTGCACATTAGCAGTAGTACTCCCCCACGCCTGTAAGTCTACTTTGATGTCTAACGTCAGTTGAATTCCCCCCCGCTTTAAAGTGAAAAAGACTTGACTTTACCACAATCTAGCTCAGGGGCGTCAAACTCAATTTCACTAAGGGCCACACTGGGAAATAAGAATCACATCAAGGGCCACACGTTTAGTTTACTCACATGCTTTTATTTCATTGAAAAAGTCAAGCATCTTTTACTGTATTATTGTCTCATATAGCTTTCTCACTTAGTTTGGTCGACATAAAGCCTGGAAAAAGTAACTTAGCCATCAAGGAAAAAAGTGACAAAAAAGGTAGAATAAAGCAACACTGAAAAAAAAAACATTGGAAAAGGTGCCAAAAAACGCTGGAAAAAGTGACAAAAACTTCAGAAAAGCATCAAACATTGAATCAGATTTGAGTATTGAATCTTGTTCTTAGTATTTTAAGTCTACTTCGTACTTTCATTTAAATATTGTATTTACTATTTGGTAAATCTTGCATATACTAGGGCTGGGCGATATGGCCTCAAAAAAAATCTGATTTACAATTTTAAGTTTTAACTTTATTTAGTTTTGACACACACACACACACACACACACACACACACACACACACACACACACACACACACACACACACACACACACACACACACACACACACACACACACACACACACACACACACACACACACACAGTACCAATATGATTATTCATGTAAATTTTGTGTAAATATATATTAGTTGGAGTGTTTTCACTACCATTGTTTTGGGGAGGTGGCCCACCCGCCCTGAAAGAATGACAAAGTTATACAATTATGCTATATATATTCAACAAATTATATAGTTATGCTATATATTCAACAACTAAATGGATGCGTGAGATAAAGCTGTTTTCACTTTTCAATTCACTTCTCATTCCTCGCCTAAAAGGTCAATTCATTTTAACTTTAGTCGCGCAATCTTGCCCCTATTTTCACCAGTTGCTGAGTAACGTACATTAACATCCCATGGTCCCACGAATGTAGTATACCTACAGCAAGCTCCTTCGGAGTAAATAGTGGTATGCCATGTTGTTTGTGTATCTCTATGGCAAACGCGCCGGGGACGATATTACAAATCCCACTATGGCCACGCCAAGACCAGCCCTTCAATAGCATTTATTGGCTAGGCGTCCATGCTTACGCAAGGTAACGTAACCCCATTTGTTCAGGTCCTATCCCCTGACCAATCGGCTATCCTAACCTTAACCACTTGAGGTAAAATGCCTAACCCCAAACAATTGAGCTGCTTTGTAGGGCGGGTCTTGGCGTGGCCATAGTGGGATTCGTAAATTTGCCGCCGGGGGAGGGCTCAGCCCATTCACAACTACGGGAGCCCAGAGGGGAGCGTCGGCGGATGTTAAGGAGAAAACCGATTTTCATTTTAAACAAATCAACGTTAACGACACATTTGAGTTAATCGATCAAATTGATTTATCGCCCAGCCCTAGCATATACTATTGTAATGGGTTTGCTTGTCTGTAACTGATGGTGTGTATTGTCCCAAACAGGTCTCTCTTGAGTAGGTGTCTCAATAAGATTACCTGTATACGATATATGATATGATATATGAATAAAGGTTAAATAAAAAATGATGTATCAGTATCAAAATGTTGGTCAATAACTAGCAAGGTTTTCTTTAGTGCAGGGATGACAAACATGTTTCACTTCATTATTCAGTCGGAAATCAAGTTCATGTTTGCAGTTTCCCCGTTTATTTTACCCTAACAATTAGTAGCAAGCCACTTCTCTGTCCTGCAAACGCGATTTTCAGTTGACAGGGAAGCTGTAAAAGTGGTTTGGAGCAGCTAACTTTATGTTTTTTCCTGTCAATCAAAAGGAATATAGCGATTTGTGAGTTGCTTTTTCTGTAAGTCAACTTACGGTAACCCTGTAAAACTGCACTGATCTCATTCACGCCTGTCTCTGATTGGTTCCGTTGTCGTTCCAACTGGGGAGGGAACTATTTGAAATGCTGAAAGTCAGAAACGTAGGCTGAAATTCAGAGGTCTGCAATAATAAGATACGTTTAAGATCATTTGGAAACAGCCACTATTTCATTGCTGTTCACCAGAGAGCACTGACAAACTCATAGTACTTCACTAACCATGTTTAAGGGATCTGTAGCAAAAATGTTTGATTTGCTTTTAGACTAAAAAAAAATATCTCACAGGCTCAGATGTGTCACATAAGTGCTGCTGTACAAAAGCAGAGGCGGACCAAGAAGCCATATATACTTTGATCAATTCACATGTCTGACTGGAATTCATTCTATCGGCAAAAAACACAGATTGTATCACGCAGCCTGTAACTGATACACCAACCCATGTTCATGTTGTTGGCTCTGCAGAGCAAAGGGCACAGGGGTTTGGTAAAGGAAACCCACTGAGCACAATGACCATGGTTGTGATGTCATTAAATACATAGGAGTACAACAGATCATTGATAGATAAAGAATCTCACAGGGAAGCAGCCTGCAAACAGAGGATCAAGGTACATAACCAGAAAGCTGTGTGTCTACTTTCATTAGGAAGTTATTTAGTCATTTGAACAGTGACGATCATCTCTAAGATCATTATAAGCCTGTTGGAGGGGGGAGGTGTCATAATTACACACCCTGCATGTATTATTTCTTGACGTGCATATATTTATACTCCTTTTTATTGGTTTGTTTTGCACAACCGTAACGTAACAGTAAAATATTGTATATAATTATAGTTGTTTTATTTGTCATATAGTTTCATTTTCTCAAGTCAGTTTCCTGACCAGGCTGTCCTGGCCTTCTTTATACTTGTAAAGTTAAAAAGAAACAAAGAGTCCTACCATTATATGTCACTCTGGGTTTGGTTAAGCACAAGACCAGGTGAAGATCCATCTCATCGGAGGACACAAACTTGGAGCACACAGGGCACTTGAAGCCTGGAAGAAAGAAAGGAAACACACATACAATGAATACGGGTGTTTTCACACCTATAGTTGGTAGGGCTGGGCAATATATTGATGTTATATCGATATCGCGATATGAGACTAGATATCGTCTTAGATTTTGGATATCGTAATATGTTAAGTGATGTCAATTTCTGAACTTACCAGACTGTTCTAGTTGTTCTATTATTTACCTTTACCCACTAAGTCATTAAATCATTTCTGGTGATAATTTATCAAAAATCTCATTGTGTAAATAACATTTTGTTAAAGCACCAAATAGTCAACCATACAATATCGCAATATCAGCATTGAGGTATTTGGTCAAAAATATTGTGATATTTGATTTTCTCTGTATCGCCCAGCCCTAGTAGTTGGTTTACCGGGAGAATGAACTGACTCACTCCTGTTTTTATACCTCATTCGTGCCCGGCAGCGCTTCGCTCAAGCTGAGTGCGATTGGCGTATGCTCTGTTGTGTGTGTATGTATGTATGTATGTATGTATGTATGTATGTATGTATGTATGTATGTATGTATGTATGTATGTGTATATATATATATATATATATATATATATATATATATATATATATATATAAAAAAACACGTGTGTTTATATTTTTTTTTTCCCGCTTGGCAAGCTGACCGGACGCGACATGGGGCCGTGGCAGCATTGATGATCGACATCGACATCATGGCTTTCAAACGAGCAAAGTGGCAGTTGGTCAAGGCCACACCCCCACCCTCCACCTTGCCCCTCCCTCTCTCCTCCTCAATAGCGACAGACACAGAAATGGCACATCCTAAGGAAAGCTCATTGTGGGACTGGCTCTAGTGGCTGTAATTCTGCACCAAGGCTGAATTTTGGGAAAGAGACTTCAGATACAGTATTAGGGGACCACTAAGGTCTATATAAAAGACACTTCAGATACAGCATTAGGGGACCACTAAGGTCTATATAAAAGAGACTTCAGATACAGTATTAGGGGACCACTAAGGTCTATATAAAAGAGACTTCAGATACAGTATTAGGGGACCACTAAGGTCTATATAAAAGAGACTTCAGATACAGTATTAGGGGACCACTAAGGTCTATATAAAAGAGACTTCAGATACAGTATTAGGGGACCACCAAAGCCTATAAAAAAGAGACTTCAGATACAGTATTAGGGGACCACCAAAGCCTATATAAAAGAGACTTCAGATACAGTATTAGGGGACCACTAAAGCCTATATAAAAGAGACTTCAGATACAGTATTAGGGGACCACTAAGGTCTATATAAAAGAGACTTCCGATACAGTATTAGGGGACCACCAAAGCCTATAAAAAAAGAGACTTCAGATACAGTATTAGGGGACCACTAAGGTCTATATAAAAGAGACTTCAGATACAGTATTAGGGGACCACTAAGGTATATATAAAAGCATCCAAAGAGCACCATGTCATGGGACCTTTAAAAAAACATCATAGTGGTGCTTTAAGGATTCTAACTTTGGAACAGTTTTCACCAGCTTGGCGATTACCTTAATTTGTTGACGTATTGGTAAAAAGGTAGCTGAAACAATTTAAACCCACCTGAAGTGTCATAACAAGCCAGAAAACCACTTTTTTGTTTATATTAAAGAAGCGTTTCATATGAACTACCACAGAGAGCATGTACATCAAATATGAATGACACCAGTGTTCAGAGCTGAACAGATGTTGCTTTCTGGCTTTAGGTTCTTTTGCATTTTACTGCATCAATCAGTGATAGTGCATATAAGCAGATGTACAGTATTCATGTGAAAGGTCATCGATATTATTTAAATGATGGTTCAAACATTATGCTCCCTAAATATTTCCAGTTACAGTTCTGGTTGTAATTATCCTTTTGGTTTCAATTTCCATCACAATTATGGTGCACAATCTCCGACACGACAGCAAACCCTGCAGTTTCCACTGACCTGATCACCGTGCCTGTTGTCAAAGACTAGCGCCATAGCAACCCTCATCCATCAGCGGTTAGCATACGGCTGTGCAGCGGGGGGCTGAATGTCACAGCTCTGACAGGTGACCGATGATGATGTGGAGTAGGGCTGCACAATATGTCGTGTTTTTATTGTCATAGCAATATGGTGCAATATACATATCACGGAAGGTTGCAAAATAACGCGATAGAATATCAGTTGAAAACTGCACTTTATAATGTAACTGTCACTTTTTTAGTGGTGCCTTTTATGTTCAATTTCTTTAATAAAAAGAATGTTAATTTCTTTACAGAATACTGAAAGCAGCAGAAATGCTGAAACTGAGGAACCTGAGGAAACTGAGTGCACGTTGATATCTGTTTATTTATCTCAAGTAATATCGTTATCGTGATATTCAACAACGTTATCGCATATTTGCCTCATATCGTGCAGCCCTAATGTGGAGCTTTCTACAATTGTCAAATCCATCCACATGCTGTGATACTGATGATGGGATAAATAGTGTAGTGTAGCCAGAAGCAGGCGATCCACTGCTTGTCTGACCTATTTAAGTCAGTCACAAAACATGCTGGTGTGCATGCAAGATTGCAAAGACCGGTCTAGAACCATGTAGTCTCGCTTTGCCAGACCCTCCTCCAAAGCGCGATGGATGAGAGTCTGGCTAGTCCACATAGCATTCGGGGATGGGATGAAGACGTGCTCTGGTTTATTGCCATTTCTTTAAATCAATCGCGGTGTCACTGCAAAATATGCTCGGAAGAAACTTGTTTTGGTGGAACATGTGTACGTTCAAAAATTGTTTTAGTCGTGCAACAGAAAACTTAGATTGGACACATAGTCTAGCAAGCTGTCTAGATTTACCCTGCAGAGATATGAGGAGCATAGCCCATAGTCCTCATAAATCCACCGGAGTTTAAAATGCCAACACAAAAGGAAGCCCACGGCAAGGGATATCAGTCTTAAATTAGTAAAATCCGGCTAATTTTCGGAGCAATCCTGGAAGTGGAACATCAAGGCTATAGACTAAGAACCATGCAATGGGCAACTGAGCATTATGTTACTGAAACTGAAAAGAGCTGCCTACCAAACATTGGGCCTTTAATAGATTCTAATTATTTAAGATAACTCAAGTAAATGTATCCCCAACCCTATCCTGAAAGCCTGATGGAAGCCAGGGATGCAAATAAGAATCTACTTGGACCAAAAACCATATTTGAGTCGCAAACAGATTTATGAGACTTTGGAGGCAAAACAAGTTCTCAGCGAGATGACCAAATACCCCCCTGGCATGCTGAGGATCATGACTGTCAGTGGACTGGCTGTGGATATCAAGTGATGAGTGATGGGCCTGCTCTCCTTAGGCTCCTTCAGCGAAAAGAAAACTGGGGGAGGGCCAGAAATGACCTGGCAGAGAACAATGACGGGACAAGCTAGCCAAGATGAAGTTAAGTTGGGATGAGGCTCAACATCTTGTCAATGATAACGATCAATGGAAGGAGCTTACAGTGACCTTATATGGCACAGGGGACGGAGAGAACTAAGTGAGCAAGTTATCTCTATTAAACAGTATGTAAGATTTGCACCTCACATCAAGCAGCCTCACTACACACATACTGAAGGGATAAATCCATCGTCTGGAGTGTAATAGCCAAATTTGTGGCGCTCCATAGTGATTGGTTGTACAAATAATGTAGTCATTGCTTCAATGATTTAGTTAAACAAGTAAAAACATTCGGGAAGATGTGTCTGGTTTCAACAAGACGTAAACTGGTGGAAGTCCAACAAATCCAACGTAGACAAACAGAATGGTTCCTGGAGGGGAATCTGATCATGCTAAGCTGCAGTGTGGGACATCGTCTGGGTACTAAAATGTCTAAATGTAAGTGTTGTGATTTGTGTCATATCTGCAGCTCAAGTTTTCATGTACTGTAGCCACTGACATTCTGATTAACAATGCTGGCAAAAAGTCTTAGAGACTTAACAGCTGGGTGAATCTTTAAAAGGAGAGCACTTATCCCGTTCCAACCCGTTTGGACATGGCAGTGCAGACTGCTGATGATTCTGTCTTCTACTGAGGAAGTTGCAAAATGTGATACTGTCCAGCAGATCATCTCCTGGTTAATGACAGTCAAAGTCTCTCTTCTCACATCCCAAGTATGAGAGTTACAGTGGCAGTGAACCGCATTTTCCATCTCCGGAAAGAACACGGACATAATGCTGCACATGGATTCAGGCAGACGGCAAACCGGATATCATGCATGAGGGTGAAATTAGGGGAGGCCAGCAGAGAATACCGGCAAAGATAGACGACGGTAGACGGCATTGACGTCTTACGTTAAAGTATTTTACCTTTTTTTCCCCCATCCTTCGTAAAGGAATTAACAGCCGGATGTTACGTAGCTTCCTCACACAAGGAGAAAACACTGCGATCTGGAAAACGAGATGCTAATCATTTTGATGCAACACCTGGAAATGACACAATCAGAGCTTGAAATCCTAACAACATGCCTTACTAGAATAATATCTTTTTTAGGACAGTCACTGGAGTGGACCTAAAATCAATTCTTTTGTCCTGCATAGTATTCTCTGTGCTGACAAAGACCAATGTGACACACACCTCGAGATCTCCTGAAAGAGCTGCAAGCAAGCCAACAGCCACACGCTGTTCACCAGAATTGCCCACAGTTCTGACTGCTCCCCATCTAATCTGCTGTTTGGAGAGCATCCCAGGGTCGCGCGTTCATTATCGACTGCCCTTACCTCAGCTCTCCTCCACCTGAATCAGCACATCCTGGACGCCGTGCTATTAAATGAGATTTATGAATCATCTTTTTATCGATCAGTTCACTGATCATCAACAAGCCTGGCTGCACCCCGCCACACAACACCGGCATTAGCATCACTTTTATTTCCACTAAGTTTTTTTTACAAAGGCATGCAAATTCTCAAGTTGACAATTGCCTGAGAGAAAAAGGAGTAGGGTAGGTCGTTCATTGGACAGACATCAATCAGCACCAAAGGGCCAAATCAGCTCCTCTCTTTCTGCAGTGCTCGTCTCTGCCATGGGTGCTGACCGTTTGGGAAAGCACTGAAGGCAGCATTCAGACTCCTTACTAAAGACGAAACTGAGGTTCTTGTCCAGGAAGAACAGAGTCACAAGGTTTTCAGATCCTGATTTTGATTTGTGAGGTTTTTATTGTGGGTAAGGTTTCCTATAAATGAAGCCTTTGCTTGGATTCCGATAGTGAACAAGACATCAGGTAGAATGATTCTTGACATTCAGTGTTTCCGCTATACACATTTCTGAGCGGCGGTCCGCCGCTTAAAGATCGTTACCGCTGCTGCTTCAGAAATGAAATGTCATAAAGTTGTAATTACACGACTCTGCAGAGCCGTCTGCTCTACTGAACTCAAGCAAACAGTCATCCTCTTCCCTTTGAAGGTGAGCATGTGGAACAGCGACAGGACGTCATCACTTGGGAAGTCATGGCCACCAAATAAACAACAGCACGAGTCTCTTCAGGCAGAGTGACAACAGCAACGAAAGCCTCAGCATGAAAACCCCTGTGAAATATGGTAGCTACAGGCTATTAGGTAATATACAGTTATGGGCACTGAATTTGATGAATGACCCCATATGAGACAAGAAGCTAACGTTCGTGAACCCTGCGGTCCCTCTGCCTTTGATTCCCCGCTGCAGGAGACGTATTACCCTAGCGCACCAACCTTTTTTCCTTGGCGCCCCCCCTACTTATGTCTAAGAAAAGCTGAGCCCTCAAGCTCAAACCAGATAAAGACTTGCGCACCTCCTGTGATCTTTGCCTCCCCCCTAAGGGGTGCCCGGACCCCAGGTTGGGAACCACTGTCCTAATGCAACCGTTCAAACTGTATGTGTATGTGCATAATATTATAATCATTCAATACATAAAAGGTCATTATGTCTTTTTTATTTTTAATATTTAATACAATGGTGCTATGATTTTGCTGTAATTCATTAGGAAAGTTGGCTTGGTTGTCTGACGTGGTACCATGGTAACAACAGCCACCAGGGTGTGGTGATGTTCCGTCTCCTGTAAGATTACGTATCGTTACGTCATCCACACACGACAGCAGTCGGTGGCAGACAGGCAGTGGCAGCTGCCTTCAGTTTCCTACACAACAGTCGTCTCTATAGCCTAGTTTCTTAAAATATGGAAACTATTATACTAATATAGTGTTTTTAAATGACCAGAGATACCTTTCTACGTGTAGTCAGTGAGTATGACATATACTAGCGGAAACACTGCATTCAGTTTGTTTGGTTGAAATGAAACCGTTGATCACCAGTGGCGGGTTATATCAGCACTAGCTAATTAACACGTGGAACCCCATTTTATTGGCAGGGCAAAGACCAGCACAAGCAGTGCTCTGACCGTTTGGTACTTTCCAGACTTTGAAACTTGCAGAAATGTGCGAGTCTGTGATATTTTGTGGGAGGAGAGGCACAAAGTGGGAGGTTTAATCAAAGGAGTTGTTGGAAATTTGGTGGAAATTGTCTGATGTCTCAGAACCATCACTCAGCTGCCACTTTGGTGATTTAATCAACAAGAGCAAAGGTCATACTTAGCATTAATGATTAAAACCATTAATGGATTTATAAGTGTAGTTACGGCTGGTCTATTTGTGTGGGCTGAATGGGCTGCACACTTTTTTTGGGAGGATCGGCCCATAGAGAGAAGAGAGATCACATGATTGGCCCACTTGTGTGTCTTTCATACGAACACTGGCCAACCAACATCTACTATGGCCCACTTCAATCCTGCCATAGAGAGAGAGAGTACATTTAAGTCCCGCCCCCCACCGGCGGCAAAACAACTCCACAAAGTGCCGGTAGCTAAAAACACGAGATTTAAGCATGTCAAACGATTATTTTTGCACCCTTGTCTACCAGGGAGGACAAGTTAGCTGTTAGTAAGCTAGTGTTATTTATGCGTTAGCAAGCTAAGGCACTTGCAAACAATACTATGGGCCCTATCTTGCACCCAGCGCAATTGCCTTTGTACACAGACGCATGTATCATTCCTATTTTGCACCCGACGCACAGCGGACTTTTCCCTCCACAGACGCACGTCGGTAAAATAGGGAATGTATTTGCGCTCCTGGGGGCGGTTCAGCGAAAAGAGGAGGCGTGTTCCGGCGCAAACGTTGCTTTGTGCTATTCTGCAGTTTCAGAAAACAATTCCGCCACTGACCAGGAAAAACCTGGTCTAAAGTCAGTGGCGCTAGTCTAAAGTCAGTAGCGCGTTATTCAGATGCTATTTTAGGGGCGCATGCTTGGCCATAATGTAGCGTGTGCACAACGCGCATACACTTCTCTCATCTACATGGACGCAGCAGTTCCCATTTTTGCAAACCATACATAATTACAAAGGAAAATATTACTGAAAATGCGCTTCAGGTGTTTGGATAGATCAGGAGGCACTTTACAGTACAGTCCTCAAAAAGTCGCAGCATTCTTTGTGGCTTGTTGTGTTTTACACAACATTTCCATGAATCATGGATGTGTTGATGACATAAATGAGGAAATATTAGAGGAGTTAAGGAGACGTGATGTTGAACTACGGCGGGATCTGGTCCGGGAGTAATGCGCGATGTGCTCCTGATGGAGCGGTGGACGGAGATGTGTGTGGGGGGAGGAAGGGGCACAACAGGTGCAGGTGGTGCGTTTGGAGGCCCACGCTCCATGGTTGCAGCAATCCTCTCCAGACTTGAGGAGATGCGCCCGAGAGGCCGCAGCAACATCGCCACCCGGTCAAGACGGGCATTTATTACTTTGCCGCATCCCGGACAGCTCCCGCTGGCGTGCGCCAGGCAAATCCGCCGTTATAATAGCAATCCGCCATGGAACAAGCGCCCTGCTCTTAAAGGGAATGTGAGATGACGCTCTGATTGGTTTATTGCACGTTACGCCCAAACCACACCTAGCTACTTCAGACCAACCCATTTTAGATTTGCGTCGGGCGCAAGAGTCATTTATCCCGCCGGCATAATAGCAACAGCGCCCGAGATCCGCCCACAAAGATACTTGCATTTGCGTTTCATACTGTTATTTTAGACGGGTCATCCCCTCTCTCCTCCCCCCTTTCCAGCCTATCCACTGTCACTATCTAATAAAGTGAAAACCCCCCAAAAATAATCTTAAAAAGATAGATTAACTGACAAAAACACACCTAAACCCCCCTAAAACATTTTTGTTTGGGAAAACAGACGACAGCTTCCAGATGCCAGTCTTTATGCTAAGCTACACAAAAAAAGCAAATAAGCCTTTTTCCCAAAATGTTATTTTAAAAAGGTAAAAAAACAAAACAAAAAAAAAGTACACAAACCTAGAATTTTAATATAGAATTTTAAAATGTCTGATGTCAGCATCCCCAGTTAAATGTTTCCAAACAGTTGCTAAAAGCAACACATGGACTTTCTAATCTGCAATCTGTTTCTGCAATCTTATTGGACAGGGTTTCCCCTGTCTCCACATCCACCATTGTGGTCAGTAAAAGTGACAGTTAAGTTTCCACCAGGTGGTGTGTGCCGTTAATCATCTGCCATGTTAGACTCAGCAGATGGCCAACACTTAGGTAAAACAGCAAGGGGTGGTTAAAAAAAAACAAACAGACGGCTGGCAAACACATCGCGGGCTTTAAGTTACTGCTAATTGGCTCTGTATCCTGTACATGTAGACGGGGTGTGGCTGTATTGTTGCCACAACAGGCACTGAATACACTCAAACACAGTAAATCTAGCCTAGTTAGTCTGGAAAACACACTACGCTCAGTGTTTTCACTTGTGGGGTGTGGGTGGGTGTGTGTGTTTGTCTGTGTGTGTGTGTGCGTGTGTGATAGGTCTGGTCTTATCAGCTGTGCTGACAGTGTCTGTACTGGAACACAATTACATAATTCAAAGCAGCTGACTGTATGATAATGGAAAAGTATGAGTCATGTGGATTATAAATCATACTTTCTCACAGACCCACCTCTGATAAGCAATCTCATTCTCACTTTCCACTGGTATTGGTACAGAACACCTTCCGGACAGATTTTCATGGTAGCTTGGTGGAAGGGTGTAGCATGGGCCAAGAAAAAGAAAAAAGTTTACTTTCGATAACTTTGCGAGATGAGGCATTTGTGCTGCATTCAGGTGGTGTCGGAATAATAGGAAAAATGAGTTTCCAACTGAGAAAATTCACATGCATTAACATTGTGAAATAGGGCATGACTTGGTCGGAGGTCTGTGCTCTCTGAGTACCATACTAGACGCCAGTATGCTTCAGACAAAGTGCCAGATGTCAGATTGTCAAACAGTTTCTAAAACTATCCACCCCTACACCTTTGCAACGACAATATTGGTCGGACCATTTTTTTTTACTTTCCAAAACCGACAATCAGACATTCAAGCCCGCTTTACTCAGCGATGGGGCCAGGTCGTGAGAAAGTATGCCCCAACTTACAAAGTAGGAAGCAAGCAGCAAACTTTCAAAACATCTCTTTAGAAATCTACAGGGGAGTCACGGATGCTGCGTCCACGCAGTGAGACAAGCACACATCTGCTGTGGTATTCAAATGAAGGGACTCGGCAGCAGAGATTAGGAGAGCAAGGTTAGGTAGCCACTGGCTTATCTCATCAAGACAGATTTGAGCTATCCTTGGACGGACTCAGCCACAAAACACCACCATGGCTCAGGTCTGTGGTACATGATCTCCTGAGACCTCACACGGACCTGTGGACATTTCTCCAGTAACGTTAACATTAATGTTCTTCTCATGATAGAGCGTGCAGGCTTTCTACTACTGCGTTAGGGTTGGGATTCGTTTGGATTTTAACAGTTCCGATTCCAACTGCGAGTCATCCTTTCGATTCCAGTTCTTTTCAATTCTCGATTCCGATTCTTTGAGGGGTGGAGTTGAAAACGGGTCACATGCCTATTTTCACAAATAAGAGGAACGTTTTATTTTGATTCAAATGGTGGGTTGCAGTTTTACCGGGCCGTTTAAAATCAAGGCACACTAGCGCGCCGCTTACTGTGCTCCAAGGCTGCAACACAACGAGCACATGGCCACTTCGGAAACCAAAACTTGCGCATGTTAAATCTGGATGATGATCAGATTTGAAAACAAATCCTCCAAACGACTGCAATTAAGTTATATAAAATTTTTGAAATGATTCCAATTAGTAGGTTCTCGATGCCCAATCCTATACCGCGTTAATGAATAATGACAGCAACAGTAAAGAAAATGGTCAGACAGTGCTCCTTCTCCTCAGAGCCTCTTTGCAATAAACAGATGAGCAACAAACCCATTCTCGCAATGCAGATGAACTACATCAGCCAGCTTCTTTGAACAGTCTCCCATCACCCATCGTCCAGGTGTGGCATACAGCCGTCACAGCTCATGGGCATCGTGGTCACCACCACAACAAAATCCGTTCTCAATTTAACTCTTTATAGTTTCTAATCCACATCCACCACTCTTCACATCGGCAGGAATTGGATCCACTGCACAACACTTACAGTATTTAACAAGAAAACACGTCACTTTCAAACCTGGTTCGCCTGTTAGCATTTAATAGTCCGACGCAGAGCTCACTCCACATAAAACGCTACATTAGAACACTTCCAGCAAACTTCACGGAGAACAATGAGGGTAAAACAGCGTCATATGAGCAACAAACACGTTTAACCGAAAATTCTCCTGTCCAGCTCAGCTAAAAACAGGTTTCGTCCAATTCGTCGTTAGCAAGCTTATCGACAGAGCCCATTTGTAGCCGTTAGGCTACGGACAACATTATCTTCGCTTCACCTGTTCAACTGACTTCAGCAGTTCAGATAACACACTCGACTGTCCTGCTGTTACAGATGTGAACTAGCCACGGACAGTTCACTCGTCACTCGTCTTTTGTTAAACTGACTGGATGCGGTCGCTGTTTCCGAACGCCCCGTGGCTCGTGTGAAAATAGACCTGGCGCATATCTTTAGCAGAGCCGAGAGCCGCTTCACGCACGCTTCTGTGGCGCAGCTGGTGCAATATCAAGCATTGACTTGAAAGGCAGCGATTGCTCAAGGGGCCCGCGGCACCCCCGGAATGCAGCGCAGACAGGCCTGGTGCAAAATTAGGGTAAGGGTAGTGGGGCATCACGTAGCATCAGGTCTTAAAATTGAAAAGGGTGTATTGGTCTGGGTGTGGGGACGCGAGCATGAATATGCTCATCAAAAAAGAGATAATGGAAGTGTTAGGTTTGGAAAGCGGACTAAAATGTTGTGTTGTCGCCTTCACACCTTCAGAAAAAGTGAATAATCAGAGCAGGATAGCAACACTGCAGAGGTGTAACTGTCGCATTGTGCTTCCTCCATGGCTCTTGGCGGTCATACAAATGTATAGGCGGTACTGTGTGGAATGGGTAACAAACAAATGCAATGCATATTACAGACAACTATTACAACTGAAGTTGCTAATGTTATGGAGAGACATGTTCAGAATACGCTCTAGAGAATCTCTATACATAATTTAAACACTGATTCATCAAAACTTTGACCCAACTATCATTATGTTTAACAGGAAACAGCAACTGAATAGATGAGGTGCAGATGCCCACGTAGAATTTATCTCAAAAGGTCATTAAATCTAATTTCTCAGTCTGGGCCGAGCACACTACGACCACATCCATGAAATCAAAAGTTTGCTACAATTTAGATCTGGATCCATTTGGTAAAACCAGATTGCTGATAGGAAGCCATTTCCACTTAAATCACAGACTGACAACAGGAAAGTATTTCCACCCTGAGCTTATAGCTTACAGTCTAACAGGGATGGGCATTCTACAAAAACCCCAAACATAATGGTTACAGACTCACTTTGGACTATCCCATCCTCTCCCTGTACACATGGTCTGCTGCAGGAAATAAGGTTTATAGCCGGTGCATAACCTTTCCCAGGGTTTTAAAATTCTAAGATTGGGTTTGATTCAAGGATTTGAAGACATCCAGAGTTCAAGCCAGACACGTTTATGGCAGCCTGAGGGCACAGTGTGCTTCCCAGAGATATTTCTTTTGTGCATAGTTGCAGCCGTTATCTGGAAGGCACAGCTCTTCTATATAGGGCTTGCAATGTCTGTGTCTTTTCAGTTGTCTTACTGCCATGTCTTTACTGAACTGGAGTGCCAAACTTTTGCTACACAACAGACTGATGAATTTATAGAGTGTCTTCCATTTCGGTGTGTAGTAGTATCAATGATGGGAGTGTATTACACCGGAGATGTGGGCCTGTGGGCAGATGGAATGTTTCAATCTTTCAATTTTCTCTGTAAAAATTAATTTGAATGCAACTGTATTTCTGTACAACATTTATTATCAACTTGTGGAATAGCTGTATGTTTTGAATGTTTAAAAAAGCATTCTAAGTTTGTTATAGCACCCCTTAGCACCAACTAACCCCAAAGTCAGTCTTTGCCCCGCCCCTTCTGCTCTGTGTGTTACGTTCTAAAAATCCTTTTGCTACGGGAAACAACAACCTCCGCTATCAATGCTGAAAATGGCAAGTTTTAAAGACCATTTTAAACATACAATAAGGCAGGCCTGCTTAGCCTGGTTGACACCAGACCCTTCTCAGTTGTAACTGAGAGTGGGTCTGGGCAAGTTTCATTCACAGCCCATTTCCAAAGGGGGCGTCACCATAGGACGCCGCTCAAATGCCTCTGGATTGGATAGCCCTTCAACCAATCAGACCAATGATCAAGGTGACGTAGCAGCGACAGCGGAATCAACGGGTTGCTGCACTTCGGTGGCCGTCATGTTGGATGTAAACAAAAAGGCTCTTGCTGTCGCTGCGCTATCGTCATCTTGTAAAGCACGCCTCAACGGTTGTGATTGGTGCCTCGATTTGTAAAAATTGGAAATGGGCTTGAATGGGCTCTTGGCCAGACGGACTTGCAGTGCAAATCTCAAATTTGCCAGAAGTTCGTCAGGGTTTTCCCAGGCTAAGGCCTGCTAGGTTCTCTCAGTGAATCATTTTAAAGATTTACAAGAATATTTTTACGGCATTTACTCTCTAACTGGGACGTGCAAGCATGTTTGCCCACCGGTTATGGAAATAGGTTTTATTTTCAAAGCATGTCCCATCGTCTGCAGTGAGCTAGCCAGAATAATGTTAAACACAGAGACATGGCGTGAAAATGCCATGGTTTTGGTCACGATAATGGATGATCGGGTGAAAACCCTGCAGTCAAGGGAGGTAGCAGCGCGTATTACGCCAGACAAGATAAAAACATGGATGAAACAATTGTTGGTGTCCGCTAAAAAACAGAAATATTGAATAAACAACAGTTTGTTTATCAAAAAACAACCATCCCTATCTTAACACATGACGCAACACAACATACGGTTGAGAAAGGTTCTGTTCCAAGGCTGGATTGTTAATTATTAGTGTTACAAATGTCAACAGGATTTTGAATGAGTTTTTCTTACTTCTGCAGGGTTTCCCGCAGAACATTTGTTAGTTAAGGTGGTAGGGTTGGCATCTGACCGGGGGGGTGTATTTGTGTACACACTACACAAATACACTAAGTATTACATTTCAATTACAATTTCAATAATAATTTATAATTAATAAATAACCAGCTTTTCAAAAACCAAACAGCTCTGTGATAATAGCTCAGCCCATAGATTCACTCACTCAAAGCAGATCGTATGCGTGAAATAAAAACAGGACACGTAATTTCACTGTGTGTTAACTGTGTTAACTGCAGTGTTAACTAACCGTGTGTTGTGAACCGCGTGAAGTGATAAAAAAAACAAAACAGACAACAGCTGTCTCAAAGACCGGGCAACAGCCAGGACGTTGAAAATCCACGTGCGAGAGATGATGATAGTTTCACTCACTTCGTCATGTATTCACTTCGTTGAAACAAGAGAAGAAAGCCTCACTGATGTGAAGAACAGGACAGAGATACATATATAAATGCTCTCTGCCTGCCATATGCCAACGCTCCGTTAAGTCCATCACCCCGTCTCTGCCCGGGCATGCCCCAGCTGCCCGCACATTTGTTGACAAACTGTGACGCGCACGCAACGGTGAAACAACAGTTATACTCACTCGCAGCAAATGCTCTGTTGTTATCTTGACAACTCGCCGTTACCTTGTTTTCCTGTGACTGTGTTGATGTGACTTGTACATTACAGCCACTCAAACGAGACAGAGTAACACGGCGGAGATTTAAATTTTTTTTTGAAGACTTAAGGCTTGTTAAGGGGGGCCGCCTAAACTGGAAAGTGCTGCGGGGAACCCTGTTCCGTAACAAAATCTATCTTTTGCTACGTTTCCATCCAGGATTCCCCCTGCTCTGACGTTTCCCCCTCTCATTCCCCCTGCTCTGGCGTTTCCCCCCCTCTCATTCCCCCTGCTCTGGCGTTTCCCCCCTCTCATTCCCCCTGCTCTGGCGTTTCCCCCCTCTCATTCCCCCTGCTCTGGCGTGGATCATTTGGGTCACGACGTCTCAGTCATTGAGACTAGCTACTAACGTTACCATGGCAACTACCAGCAGCAGGCGGAGTCTCCACGCTGCCTCCCGTTTATGCCCAATATACCAGAATGTTGAGAGATCACTTTTGGCTAAAAACTAAAACCAAAATGTAGCAATGTAAATGTAGCCTTATCTACTAAATGCTAGTCAGCTAATCGCCAACAAGTTTTTAAATGAAAACAGCTTCATCTGTATCTGGAAACGAGGTTGATGAGAGCGGAAAGACCCAACCAAAACAGTCTTCAGTCTTGTTTTGGTGCAAGACAACCAAAACAATGAGTTGAAAGAGCTGAAACCTTGGAGATCTGCATACTGTCATTCACTACGAGTGATGCATAAAATCAAACCACGAATGTGAGCGGGTGCAAAGCGTATCAAACACTGACGCATGTGTTGGCTTCTGGAATCCCGATCCAGAATCCTTTTTCTTCAGACCCACTTCTTGCCTGAGTTCAAGTCCTCTGTGTTTCTCCCCAGAGAGTTTGGGACTTTTGCCAACCTGTGGGGAGTTTACATTCTACAATTTGGGTATTTCATAGGCTGATTGTGTCATTTTTAGTCTCTATCTGACTACTTTTAAACTGAATAAAGAAAGGCTCCAGTATTTCTCCAATCTTAGGTTTAACTCGTGGTTGCGGTCCAGAGGAAGACAACAAAAAGAGCTTGACTTCCTTAAAAAGGTGCTCTATGTGATGTGACGCTTTTTTAGGCTACAACATTTTTCGTCACATACAGCAAACATTTCCTCGCTATCCGCTAGCTGCCTGTCCCCTGAACACACTGTAAAAAAAAAAACGCGGCCTCTGCTCAGGCTCCACAAACGGCAACAAAAACAAACTGCGCCAACCTGCCCCACGAACCATAACAAACAGTGTTCCAGCCAATAACTGACAAGAAGCAGCTGGTCGAGCCATCACTGCAGCAGCGTTAGCACGTAGGCTACTTCCACAATGTGATTTCATGACTCAACCAGCTCCTTCTTGTCGGTTATTGGCTGTAACACTGTTATGGTTCGTGGTGCAGGTTGGCGCAGTTTGTTTTTGTTGCCGTTTGTGGAGCCTGGGCTGTCTACAGAGACCGCGTTTTTTTACAGTGTGTTCAGGGGACAGGCAGCTATACTGTATGTATGTGACAAAAAATGTTGTAGCCTAAAAAACACGTAACATCATAGAGCACCTTTAAGACCTCTGGATTATTCAGTGTGCGAGGCTGAGCTGTCAAAACACGGACGTTTTGTATGCATAACTTGCTGGTTAGCTAGCTTTTGGCTAACATCTGTATAGTTGTGCAAATGGGGTAAATAAACAGACTGCAAAAAAAAAAAAAAAACAGCGGTCAAATTCATGTAAATTAGCATATTTGTTTAACTCAGCTCAGCAACAGGTGATATATAAACTGCTGTATTTTCTTTACTGTATACGTTATTATTTTTTACTGTCCCTGTTAATTCACAGAACACATGTCAACAGTTTAAGCCCAGTTCATACCAAAGATGTGTGATGAGACGAGTTGAAACTTGCTACGCGTCAGTCTCCAGTTGAGCCATACCGTCAGCTGTTGGAGTAGAGTTCTAAAACGGTTTTGTCTCGTTGTAAATCTTTGGTCTGATCTGGGCTTTACACAGGGACTCTCATCTGTAGTAAGTAGTTCCAATGGAAACTGTTGACAACACGGTCTTTGGAATACCCACTACACTGTAAAATATTACAGACCCATTTAGTTAAGTCCACTTATTTCTTATTTTTAACTGAACGAGCTTATACAAGTTGTGGACTTTGAACTCAACTTTATGAGTTTTTGAAAGTTAAACTTGCATTTATTCATTGGGTTGACTATTTAAAAAAAATGTATGTGTTGATTGAACTTGGGTATGTAAGTTAAGTTATCAGTTGAAAAAAAAGCCTGTGTGTGTGTTGCAACAAAAAAGAGCTCCCTTTCGAGTTTAAAAGAAGTCTTCTTCCATGGCAAAGTTAAAGCATGGACACAATAAATTAATTATACACCGCCGATAAGTGATGTAGCCTATTCAAATTTCTACTAAAATATAACACGTGTTGTGGCAAACAAGAAAGCACTGGTGCCCGGCGGAGGGAGTACCTGTCAACAACTTGTGAATTTCACTCTTCTCAAATTGAAATGGTAGGCTCTTTTCAAAAGTCAAACATTTAG
The DNA here is from genome assembly GCA_025617405.1 of Perca schrenkii. Lineage (NCBI taxonomy): Eukaryota > Metazoa > Chordata > Actinopteri > Perciformes > Percidae > Perca > Perca schrenkii. The sequence goes on from CM046792.1 coordinate 9,576,513, forward strand.
CTCCGCCCATATTTAGCCCAACCCCGATCTGCGTACTGCAGTCAGGACTGCAATTGGTTCATTGGCTGGCCAATTCCCATGATGCAAGGCAGTAAATAGAGTTGTGTTAAAATTTGCTGAAAAGTTTGCAGTTTGTTCGAAATACAAATTTATGAATTCCATTTATTAAACGTGTTTAGAATGTAGTGTTTTGTTGCCTGGTAATTGTCATTGTTGTGCTGGTTTACATTTGTAACCATGAGTTAAGTGACTGTTACGTTTGATAAGAAGAGGTGGAGTATTACAGAATTAGACTTTGAGTAGTAATAGGCTTCCTTCAGTCATTAATCTGTGGCATGTCACTTCACTAGCGGACATTTTATGTCAAGTGATGCAAGATCAGCAGAGAGGCTGCTATTTTGCACGGGGCCCTGGGGCGGCCCCACCCAAGCACCCACGGTATCTCCGCTATAAATGTAGTTATGTTGTTTCAACTTGAAACTGTGAGTTGAAATAAAGCAGAAAAGTATGTCTGTTATACTAGGCAAGGAAGGTTTCTTACATTATTAAAGAAAATAAATGATTTGTTTTAACTTCAAGTATGAAGTTAAACCAAGTAATACAAAGTTAAATCAACTAAAAGAACAACTTTAACAAAACTAGAACACTGTAGTTACATCAACATCATTAACTGTAATTTCTAAGTTGAAACAAAGGCAGTCTTCAAGTTGAGTGAACTTCGATTTTCAAGGCAGCAAGTGATTTAATTTAACTTTAATTTCCAAGTTAAACTAACATGAAATTTATTACAGTGTAGAATGTTCCTGTTAAATGTTTTGAATGTCATTCTTTAAAGCTACAGTACCTTTCATAGAAAAATAGCTTACCCGATAATCGGCCGTTGGACAGTCTGGCGAGGTCGGTGACTCAAGTCAAGCGTGTTCCGTGCCGTCGGAGGGGCTGTCTGCCTTTATTTTGGCCGACCTGACATGTTCAGTTGGAGGCAGTGCAGGCGGGACTCACCCGGAAATGGCGAGCGGAATGAGCCTGACTAGAGTCTCTCAAAATCTGATGAAAATCTTTTAAACTGACCTTTGTCGATCTGAAAATGAAGACAGATTCAGCAACTGCATGGCATTTCTTGCTTAAAATGTTTTCAGAAACATGTTTCAGTGAACTATTTTAGTACAATATGAGATCGTATTCTGAACAAGCCGCCATGACAGTCTGGCTTTGAATTTCCAGAGAAAACAAACCCATGTGACACGTTCGTCCAATCAGCTGCTGGTTTTCATTTTTTGGACAATACAGATTAGCGCCGCCTGCTGTTATGGAGACGTATTACGTCTCGTCTCTTTGGTGTGTTCTGTGGCACTTTTTGGACCAACTGCGGGAGACTGATCAGTCCGACTGGCTTTTCTGCCGACGGTCGGCCGTCTGGTTGGTGTGTAACTGCTTTAACACAGCGTCAGTGAGAGCTCGTGAACTGCGATCAAACTAGATGAAACAAGATTCGGTTACTGCATTGCCTATTCCTCACCTCAAATGTTTTCAGAAACATATTTTACTGTTTAACTGTAAAATGAGAAAAGTTTGTGACCAAGTCATGCCAAACCCAAGCACCAGCCAACTGTTGTACACAGCGGCCGGGTCATTGTTCAGCAAGGTACACTAAAATATGTTTCTGGATAGTGAACCAACGCTTTAAATCAAAGGCACAACTACTATGCCTCACACCAGGGTTTTTACTACCATTATACGGCACTATGAGCTAAAAAACTACGTGGAGAGCATCTATAGCCTAACGGGCTGGCGACATTGCAGGCGTAACATACGCGGAGCAGATGCTCCAACACTACGCTTCCACTACAATCAATGAAACGGACGACACCGGACAGAGAGCAGCACGCAGTAGTGCGTATGCGCCACAGAGGTACGCTCTACAAGTTTAAAAATAGGACCGTCTTCTATTCATATTTCACACGTCACACGCCTGGCCCTCACCATTGTCAATGGCACCAATCACTAGGGCTGCTCCCTCTTAGTCCACTAAATCGGTCGTTTTGGTCTTAGTCAACTTAGATATCTTTAGTCGATTAGGTATGGGTTATGCTTTTTTCATGCTGAATGACTTATTTCCAAGAAACGTACGAGCAAATCTCTGGCAAACACAAGAATTAAAGTGTTGCTTTTGCATGACTCTTTGCGGAGAAACTCAGATTTACAGATCTGTCGATTAAATCAACTAATCGATTAGTCGATACAATTGAATGAGTGTTAGTCGACTAAGAATTTCTTCAATCAAGCGCAGCCCTACCAATCACCCTCCATATCTTGCTGCCATCTGGCCGCAGATACAGGACTCTGAGCTGTAGAAGGACTCGCTTTGGCAGAAGTTTTGTCGCTTCTGCCATAGCACTGCTGAACAACCTAGCTCACTGTCCAGTGTGTCGTTATAAATGTGGTTGTTTCTATGTGTGTATATACACTGTATCAGTCTTTATGTTATCTGTTGATGTATTTGTCCGTATATATTGCCGTGTGCAAATTTACATAGGCCACTAACTGGTCTGAGGTCATTTAGTCTTCTAAATCTAGGTTGTGCAGATCTCTGCTATTCCATTACCAAATTCACTTCTGAGACTTTTTTATGCGAGAAATCAACTATGTAAAGCTCAAATATGGGCCGTTTTATGAAAATTGCAAATTTTGTAAGACAATGTTGGACTTTACGAGCTCCACAATCTGCCGGGACAGGCGGCGGCTGCCGGCCAGGTTTTCTGCCTTCCTGGGCGGCCTCTCCCCCTTCAAAGACCCGCTGAGGTGGAGCTCTGTCAGGATCTCCCACACGAGCTGTGCAGTGTACTTTGGAAAAGAAGAACGTTTGGAGGTTTTGCAAGGATATTGAAAATGAACCATGGTCGTAAAAATGCAGTGTTCCAGACTGTACAACGGAATAGCCTACTGGCCCAGAGAAAAGTGTTGAGAACGAGTATATCGGACGAGAGGGAGTTGTGGATCTAACGCAGCGCTGCAGAGGCACTGGCAGAGGACAGGCTTGCAGGGGTTCACTGTCCTCTCCACGTTCACTCTCCTCTCTGCGCTTACTAGATAAAAAGGTGAGTTGTAATTCTTTGGTGGAGGTTTTTTTATGTCGCAAGAGTAACGTTAGAACAACACTAGTTATAATGAAAGTGTCGAAACTTTTTTATTTTGTCTCGGCTGTTTTAGCCACTGTGGCTCGCGCCTGGGCATGTAACAGACAGAGTGTCTGTGTGTGTGAGAAATATGAGCCCTGCTGTCGCGTCTCTAATGTGTGTATGGGGGATTCGCTAACCAATCAGCGCGCGTCTGTAATGTGTGTGTATGGGGATTCACTCAACCAATCAGCGCGCAGCTCATCTAAATATTCATGAGCATACCATATTTGGAAGAAAAGCGGTCGTTCCAAATAGAGCCATTACACAGGGATGCATAAGGGCCAAAAAAGAAATAGCACCTGGGCCATTTTCAGCCCAACCATTGTTACATACCTCATTAGGAGACCTTAAGGAACAGTGTGAAATACCCTATATAATCATTCTATCACCCCTTTAATCAACATTTCTGTAAATGCGCTAGTGTTAGCCAGTCGGCTAATTTTCAACTGTAGTCCTAGTTGCATGCATGTCTTATGGTGGGAAGAAACCGGAGCACCCAGGGGAAACCCACTCAAGCACGGGGAGAACATGCAAACTCCACACAGAAAGGGCTGGAACCTTCTTGCTGTGAGGCAGAAGTGCTAACCACTGAGCCACTGTGCTGCCTAAAAAAGTAATACATTAATACATCTTTTTATAGGCTATTTGACTAAAAGAGTTATAATATAAATTATTTCTGAGACAATTAATTGTCCAGCAAAACTTGGAATTGTTAAAGCTCTAGGTACAGTTTAACCTTAATCGGCATTTTCCAGGCGTTCAGCACACTTCAGTGAACAGTAACAGAGAAAACACCATGCCAGCTGCTAACGCAACTTGCAGACCATAGACTGTTAATATACAGTCTACGTTGTGCGTATGTAATTGACTGCATTTATATAGCGCTTTTGTAGTCTTAACGACTACTCAGAGCAACACACACACACACACACACACACACACACACACACACACACACACACACACACACACACACACACACACAAGTGTCTTGCCCATGGTCGACTGCAGTAGAGTCCGGATCGGGCCGAATTTTTCTGTCCAAGCCTGGCCCGCATCCGACAGAGCCGTGACCGAACCCGGCCCGACAGGCATTAAGAAATTTGTGTCCGAGCCTGACCCAAGCCCAACACAGTTAAAATCTCATTTTTTTTTCTCATAGGCTACTAATGACACATGTAGGCTACATTTTTTGTGTGGAAAGCTTTTATTAAGCAACTGTAGGAAGGCATTCGGAAATGTCAACAGATGAGGTCATCAGCTCACACGGGGCAACAAGCGCACGTTAATAAGCTGTTAAAATGTTCAATGTGTTCACCTTTCCTGCTTGCTTCTTATCCGACTGTGGTCAGAAAACCAGGGGAGACTCGTTACCTACAGGTCCCACGTTATAACATGAATATCGTCTGGGTTAATATCCTGTTTATTGTGAACAAATGAATGAACTTGGCTTTCAGTCTGGGGTTTATTTCGGACACCGCACACACTGTGTAGCTACAAAACTTCCAACTTATTGCACCAACTCTGCTCCGTTTGCATACAACACGTCTGCTTCCTCTTTCTCTATCTCTCTTCTGACCACTTTACACACACACCTTAAAAGGAGCCGCAGCACCATTTTACAACAAATGCCTTATCTCGCTGATGTGACCAAGCCCAACCCAAACCCGACCATGATTTCTAAATATCTTGTCAAACCCTGCCCGGCACGGCCCGTCGGGTACAGTCGGGTCCCGTCGGACTCGGGTCGGGTATCCATGCCTTAGACTGCAGGGGCCAGGGATCGAACTACCGACCGAGACAATCCCTCTACCACCTGAGTCAAAGCTCGGTGTGGGTCTGTGTGTTCACTACTGATCCACTTATGCCATTTTAGAGGAAGGAAACCTAATGCGAGGAGTGAATTATTAGGCTCTCGTCTGCTGACTCACGCTTGCATTAACCAGCTGTGTACACGACTTGCTTTATATGCGTGTGCTGTGCAACACGTGCGTTTGTTTTAGACTCACTTGTACATTGACCGCAGTCCTGGTAAAGCAAAAATAAATGTTCTGAGTCTGTCACACCACAGGAAAATGTGTTATTGAAAAAGAACATGAAAAAAAACTGACAAAAAAAAAAATCCTGACATGAAAAAAGAAATCAGAAGACGCACAGAATAAATAATAAAAAAAAAAATTAAAGTATAATAAAATAATTATTTAATGCCTGTGTTTCTTTCCCCCCCCTCTTTTTTGTTGTGCCAACCAAAACTAAAATCAGGGCTGGGTACCAAATTCAATAGTTTTTAGGCATCGACCAAATTGCCTCTAAAAGTATTGAGTATTGAAAAATGAATCGTCATTCAATACCCAATTTCAATCCCTAAAGAGTAAATATAATCAGCATCAGTGAGCCAATCAGCATGCAGCATGCTTCTACCAAGATCTAATCATGTCTGTGATTGGCTGTCTAACGTTACACGTCGTAGAGACACGCAGGAAGAACTCTACGTTACACGTAGTCGGAACTGACAAATATAGAAAAAGATTTGTGCTGGAATGTTTGTTTTATAAAATTGTTAAAAAAGTAGCGTTTATGAACCGGTATAGAAGTCACAATATTAGTATCGGTACCTGTATGGACTTTTTTCTTTTTAACTTTACCCAGCCCTGGAAGTACTTGACGCAAAATCCTTTAATTCCCTACACAACTTAACAAACGGTTGTTTTGTTGGTCATGGTTGGGCAATAAACTCAACAGGAAGACACTCGTAAGGAGGCTCACGCTGTTTATTTTCACAACGTTTGGCTCAACGTGCACATGTGAGTCATCATCCTCACACATGGAGGCCATTAAACCAGCAGGTGCACGGACTTCTTTGAAATAGCTTGTTTGAAAAACCGCCTGACCTAATGTCACCAAAACATGGTTCGAGGCAGTTAATAAATGTAGAAGGAAGCTTGATTGTGTTTTCAGAAATAAATATGCAACAGGGAAACATTAAAGCCTGTGTTGTTAGTGTAATATTAACCGGTCCTGCTCCGGCTTGGAGACTTTGTGGTCTGGAGGAACAGGGGAGACTCTGTTTTGCCTCCAGGGCTGAGGCTCACTTCGCAGTCACACTGAACATGTTCTACCACTGGACAACTGGACTGTCTCACTCTCGCTCGACTACGTACGGGACACACACAAAAAGTTTAAACAATCCACCACACAAGTTCCAAAGTGATGAGGTCTGCAAGGCATGAGGAAAATTTGCGATTTGGGATAGGCCTAACGGTGTTGAATATCGTGACAACGATATTTCTTGCGATAATTTAACAGTTCTTATAATGTACTGCATTTCTGCTGCTTTCAGCACTCTGCTAAAATATGACAAAGTGCTTGTTGAATTTAAAACAACTGAAAGGAAAATCATTACAAACTTTCTTTCGCTGAACTAATCGAACATCCAATTGAACCTAAAAGGCAGCGCTAAAAACGAATGACAGTTACATTTTAAAAGTGCAGTTTTCGGCTGATATTTTCTTTCAACTAACTCAAATAATCACAGAGTGTCTTTCGCGATATGTTGCAGCTTTTCGCAACGCGTTTATTGTGCCAGTTGATATCACGATGACATTAAAAACACGATATATTGTGCAGCCCTAAAAGTGATGTCTTTAATTTGCTTGTTTTGTCCAACCAACCGTAATAAAACTATATATAGTGTTGTGAAAGACTAGAAGAAAACGTAACTGACCTGTTTAAAAGGATCAGTATTTTGTCGTTTTTTGGTAATTCCGAGTTTTACTATGTCAAATAAGTTCTTTATTGCATTACTTTGAGTGCTTAGAACATATGAATATAGTACACACACACACACACACACACACACACACACACACGCACGCACACACGCACACACGCACACACACGCACACACGCACACACATTTGTACGCCAGAACACAACTCAGAGATCACACACACTGGTTACAGTAATGTGATGCAGTCACATGACTGTCTTGCTTGGGCATACCAAAAGCTCTATAACATTTCTCAACTGTGTCCGAGTATACTTCAGTGTGAACAGTCTGCTGGTAAAGATACTTAATTATGCATGAAGTAGGCAGCATGCAGTACTACTGATTGAGTATGTAGTAGGGATGGGGGGGGAATCAATTTAAAAAATCGTTTTTAAAAATTTATTTTTTTCCCCTAGAATCAATATTTTTCATTTTTAAATCTCAATACTATCAAATCGCAATACTTCTACAATCACCATGTATCGTGAAAGAATGGAATCGGGACAAAAGCATATCCTCCCAGCCCTGGTATGCAGTAGGCAGTACGTTAGTGTGCTATTCCGAACACAGCCTAGATCTTGAGTTAGGTGTTCAAATTCCCTGAATATCCCTGCTTCCATTCACACATGACCCCGCGCAGGAAATGTTCCTGAACATTTCAGGGTTATTGGCCCGATTCCACTATTTTTAGGCTGAATACATTTTGATATGACTATTTTTAGGACAATAAATAATTTAAGACTTCCTCCCAGGCCAGAACTCAACTTTTGGCCAATACACAAACTTTTGTAAAAATATTTAGACCGTTTACTAAAAGGATAAATATAGAAATTCAAATATACAATAAGTGAAACATTTTATAAATGATCTAGGTTTTAGTTTTGTCTGATGAAAATGTTCTTAGTTGGGCTGGGGTCAGGAGGACCTCAGGCCCTGCTTTGCTCTAAAACTTTTTTCCCCCCATTCAATGCTCACATGTGTTTTCAGATGTGGCCTGTTACAATGACCCATCTTCTGATCATTTTATTAGCCTGTAAATTCATGTGAAAACAGACCTTGTTCTGTTCCAGGGCTGTTTCTTAACCCAGTGATCAATCTGCTGCTGTGAAATCAGGTGTACATATCATATACAGTATGAACTATATGAAACGACTGCATAAAGTGTTTAGTTCAGGGGTCTTGCAAAGAAATAAACACTATTTAAGTCGTTAAACCCTGCAGTTAATTCTTTAAAGAATAAGTTGGATACATTTTGTTTGTCAAAAGAAGTCATGTACAATTACAAAGCTGGTTTCTAATTTATGTAATTGTATTTATGAAATGTAAGGGTTTTTTTTTATTAATGAAATGAATGTAATTTTGTAGAATTTTAATTTTTGTTTTACACAGTGTCTGAGTCTGGAATAGAGGATTTTAAATCCTGAACGAGAAATGTTCAATACATTTCAATATAGTGCACTTAACATTTTGGTATTCATTGACTGCATCCTAAACCATCTGCCAAGCCCAGCTGTAAACATCATGACTCAGTGTCACTACAGTTCAGTGAACCACCGAGCTGTGTCAACACAAGCCGGCGGATTTTGCCCTCTTACCTCCGAACAGATGAGGCGAGAGTTGTGCTGGTAGTGACCCTATCAACAGCCGGGGACCTTCGTGCCCTCCGCCCGAGCGCTCCCTGTCCGCTTCCTCCGGGCTACTGCCGCCTGACTCCTGGGAGCTGTAGACTCCGCTGCTGTTCGGAATGGTGATACCGGACTGAGGTCTGGTCCCGGAGCCTCCGGAGCCCCCCACAGACCTGGCCCTGGCTCCATGGTGCTGGCTACTGCTGGACGAGGCTCCGGACGCACTACTGTACGCGTGGTACCTCACACCCCCGGCGGTAGTCCTGCTAACATTACTGCCGTTGCTGCTGGACGTGCTGGAGGGCAGGTCCGAGCCGGAGTAGGCTCTGGTCCGTCCGTTAGCAGCTGGATTAGCAGCGGGGCTGCTCTGCTTTGCCCCCATGGTAACCTCCAGTGACTCGGCTTTGCGATATTAAAGAGGCGCTCTATGAGCCACTGCGGAACAGTGCGCCAGATTTACGCCCGAGGCAGATGGCTTTACAGGGCAAACACGTAACGTTACTGGAAGAAAAGAAAAGCGAAACAAACTCGGCGTCGCTACGTTCCCGTCAACATTAGGGGAATGCCAGTTATTGAAAAGTTGAACCGGTCAGCTGTGACAAAAGCTGAAGATGATTGTAAAACTTTAGAAGCCGCCACCATTGTATCCGGCAGGTAACGTTAACGTTAACGTGAATCCTTCCTGGTTTGAGCCGCCGCTGTGGACCCCGCTGAGCTCCGGCCGTTGGCTCCTCCTCAGTGCCCGCTCCGCCATGGCTCCTGTGCAGCACGAAGGAGTGAAGAGCCGGGCTCCTCACACCTCCCTGCCTGACAACGCATTGCTCAAAGGAAGGAAGCGATGGAGGAAAAAGCCCCGCACAAAACCGTTTAATCAGCGGCAGAGAGGAGACTCAGGTGCGCAGGCTATCTGTCAAGCTAGCTGAGCTCATAAGTATTTCCGCTAAGACGTTTCAAAGTAAAAGTCGTTGCGGTGTTTTACCTTATATACTGTCTGTGTTTTAAACAGCGAGCGTTCACAGTTTCCGAGTACATTATAAGGTGCACCTAATTAAATTAAAGACAGCCCTGCTCCCTCAAACAACCCAGTAGGCCTAGCCTACTCCAGTCATAGACATTTGCATGGGCAATGTGATGGGTTTTTTCAATGACAATCTCAAGATTTGTTCTTTATATGTCACTCTTTTTTCATTGTCAATTGTTTTTACACTTTTTTTTTCAGTTTCAACTTTCTGTCATCGTTTTGGCGTGGAGGGGAGAATGTCAATCTTCTAGTCCCACACACAGCCCACTCCGAGCCACAAACAGCTTAGCATACGATTCCTGGCTCTCTTTTAATCCACTGAAGATATGTAGAGTCATGGCATTTTTATTAATGTTCAAATATGAAATATGGAGAAATTGTCCAATTGTCATTTCATGTGACTTTCAAGTAACAGTAATGCACAGTAAACTACTTTATATGGTCAAAGGAACATTTTGAGCAGAAATCCTTTGCGCTTCTCGGCAAACGGTTTTATCATATTGGGACTTCTTTGGTAATGACTGATGAACCTTATTTATATATTATTATTACATGATGTGCAATATAATGTTGTTTTTATTTGGTATATAACATGTGAGAAGTGATTGCTTCTCACATGCTTGTCCTTTTTGGCTGCTCCAGGCACTGGTACCGTACCTGCACAAACAGACTGCTCTGGCTTTACTGTCCATCTATGGCAACAGCTTACACAAGTTTAACTCCCAAACCACAAGTAGGCCTAAGTCTGTTTCTCTCAGCCATTGTTTTTCACATAAACTCTAGAGCCTTACGTTAGCTGACATAATTAAGTTAACTTTAGTCAATTAAGTGAAATTAACTTTCCTCTCGCTTTGCCAGCTCTATCTCCACAGCGCTGTGGAGTAAGGTCTGGCTACACCACAGATGCATTCTGGGATAGGAGAAAAAAACGCTCTGTGTTGTTTGCATTTCTTTACAATGGTCTTGGGCGGCGCTAAGCTGCAGATGCAGCGACGGTGGCTCTGCTGAATAGTCTCAGGAAGGAACTTGTTTTGGTGGAACATTTGCCCCCCCGCAAAAGAAAATGCCACATACAAAATTAAATGAAGTTATGAGACAATACAGTAACAAGATCTATTTAAATTAGCTGATCCATGGTTAAACCTCATTAGCTCTTACCAGTGTATCTCTGTGTGTACTTCGTCCACAGCAATCCCACCAATCGCTCCCAAAACCTCCCAGTTAGAGAGGAAATGCCCTAAACATATTCTTTACAATCATTCCCCGAAAGAACCAAGCAGACCTGCCTTGTTGCACCATCCAAACTTTTGCAAATTCCAAAACTTGTCATTTTAAACTGAGACTGAGAATGGTACCCTTCCCCTCTGCACCAAAACAATGGAACAAAAGATTGAAAAAAAACTGTCAGCATAAAAACAGAAGAAAATCAGAAGATTTTAATTGAAAAACACATCAGAATGCAAAATATATTTATATCAAAAAATGAAATCATTTTAATGCCTTTGTTAGTTTTTCAGTAGAACGTGTTTTGATGCCACATTTTATTTTCTGAATCTGCAGCTTTGTTGTTTGTTGTTGTTTTATTCACAGTGTTAGCCATGTTACCGTGTACAAGATGAATTCATTTCAACTGCATCTTGCATTGCATAACAACTTCATGGCACACTTTTCTGAAGACTGGACACTCATTTATGTTTAACCTCTTGTCAACGAGCTGGACATCTTCCCTATTGTACATCTGGATAAGGTATGTGTTGTGGAAGAGCAATTTTCATCACAAGTCATATTTTATGTAACAATTCCACTGAATAGGCCACTTGATGGTTATTCCATGCAACCCAATACCAGGAACGGAAGTCATGCTTTTATTGTGAAATAGAAAGGGATTATTTTTGGTCTGGTGTGTATATATGGAAACTTAGATAGCTTGGACCTTCTCGTCAGTTGACGTCAGCAGCAGCGTAGCAGCGTCAATAACACCAAAGGGTCTCCTACATGCATGGTCTTCCAAAACAAATAATAATAATAAAAAAAATATATATACATGGTCTTCCTCCTCAACTCCTCATTCGAATGGGTTAATGGAGTAACAAACAGCATGCAGCATGCAAGTTGTGTTTTACTGGCATGGTGTAGTGCAGTTATACAATTGTTTTGCTACCATCTTGTTTGTGCAATTACAAGTACATAATGTCACCAGTTATTGCCTTCACTGCAGGACCTTTTTTGGTCCTCTTAATTTTGCTCCCTGTAGTTGGAATCTGCTGAAAAATGATTTCAAGTAGAATTAAAATGATTGCTATACTGTACGGCAGAGATCTATAACAGGGGGTCCAGGGGTCCCTCAGAATTACTACAGGGGGGACCACCAAATTCTAGATTTTTTTTGTTTCAAAATTAAAATCATATAAATATATATATAAATATGTCAACCATTATTATTTTAATAGCTTATGTGTAAAGGCTTTAGTCCCGCCCACACGTTATTGTAGACCCAGTTTAATATGCAACTCCATATTGCATACCATAATAGGTGGTCCTCTTTCAGCTGAGGCGTCCTTGGCCTCGAACACGTTAAAGACCCCTGCTGTAGGGAACTGATTAAGTGGCTCCAGATGTTATTGGTTATGGTATATCTGAAAACTCCATATTAGATGTCACTATGGAAGCAAAGAAATGCTGTAAATATTTCTCGTAAGCAACCAAGCACATGTTGTAAAAATTATGTATTTATAATTTTACAATCCTGAATAGGCATATTTATTTGGAGAATAAAGGTCGGGATATTACAGGGAAAATAAACTCATTGTGGTAAGTAAGGCTACATTTACATTGCTACATTTTGGTTTAAAAAGAACTATCTTCTGCTACATTTCCCCCTCTCATTCCCCCTGCTCTGGCGTTCCCCCCCTCTCATTCCCCCTGCTCTGGCGTCCCCCCCCCCTTTCATTTCCCCCCTGCTCTGGCGTTCCCCCCCCCCTTTCATTCCCCCCTGCTCTGGCGTTTCCCCCTCTCATTTCCCCTGCTCTGGCGTCCCCCCTTCCCCTCATTCCCCCCTGCTCTGGCGTTTCCCCCCTCTCATTCCCCCCTGCTCTGGCGTTTCCCCCCCTCATTCTCCCTGCTCTGGCGTCCCCCCCCCCTTTCATTCCCCCTTGCTCTGGCGTTTCCCCCTCTCATTCCCCCCTGCTCTGGAGTCCCCCCCCCCTCTCATTCCCCCCCTGCTCTGGCGTTTCCCCCCCTCTCATTTCCCCTGCTCTGGCGTTTCCCCCCTCTTATGCAAACGGGGACCTTTGGCAACGCTGACACTGACGCCAACGTTTCTCCTCCTGATTGGTTCTCATCGGTCACGACGTCTCGCTCTCTGAGACTAAAGCTTCTAACGTCACCATGGGAACTACCAGCAGCAGGCGGAGTCTTCACGCTGCCTCTTGTCCGTATACCAGAATGTTGATGCGATATGAGGTTTGGGCGTGTTAGTTTGAACAGAGATTAATTCTTCTACTGGAGATAAAAACACTTGTGTGCACAGAGATCACTTTTGACTGAAAACTAAAACCAAAAGGTAACAATGTAAATGTGGCCTAAGTCTGCAGAAAGGTCCAGTGATGACTCCCTGAGGGTTTCCAATAGCTTTGACTGACTTTCTGTCAACACCAGCAGGGCCATTATTTGGACAGCAGAGTTCACAGAGCCGGTATGAAGGTGAGTGTTTTATTTACCCCCCCCCCACCCCACACTGCGTTAATCCTTCTAATCTCCTCTGTCTGGAAATAGCCCAGGGTTATCTGTCGATGGATGGCCACAACATCCATCCCCACCTGCATAGTGAGGACAGAGCAGCTCAGATGCAAAACCACAATCACATTAGCGTTAATGGCTTGTGTTTGCTCGACTCACCACGCCATGGTAGCATTATTTATGTGTTGGTGGTATTAGAGGGCTGGAATCAGTGTAGACTTGGTCTGTGCTGGGTATCAGGGGCCTATTCAAGCTTCTGGAACAGCATTTACACAATAGGACACACAAACCAAAAGTCTTTACTAAAACACAGGATTCCCAAAATGGTATTCAGAGCAAACTCAACCTGCAATAAATATGTAATAAAACAAATCCAATCAATCATCAGAAGTAATAATAGAGCTGTAACAATTCTACATGTTGCTGTACAATTAAGTGTCTGAGAAATAATTGAGTTTAACGATATCATTTTTTTTTTAAATTAAAGTTTTGAATGAATTACATCTCTTGGTTACATCACTTTCATGTGACCCAGATAATGTAATAACACAGGTACACAGCCTATGAAGTAAATTAATTAATTAATGTGTGTATGTGTGTGTGTGTGTGTGTGTGTGTGTAAATGTGTGTGAATGTGTGTAAATGGTGCATGTAGTGAGTGTGTAGTGCTTGTGTAGTGTAATGAGTGTGTAGTACAAAAGCGCTATATAAATGCACACGCACACACACACGCACACACACACACACACACACACACACACACACACACACACACACACACACACACACACACGTATATGTCTGCAAGTTGCATTAGCAGGTGGCGTGGTGTTTTCTCTGTTACTGTTCACTGAAGTGTGCTGAACGCCTGAGAAATGCAGATTAAGGTTAAACTGTACCTAGAGCTTTAACAATTCCAAGTTTTGCTGGACAATTAATTGTCTCAGAAATAATTTATATTATAACTCTTTTAGTCAAATATAAAAAGATGTATTAATGTATTACTTTTGTAAAAGGATACATCTTTTGATTATATCACTGTCATGTGACCCAGATAATACAATCACACAAATACACAGCCTAGGAATTAAACCACGCCTCTTTATTATCATAAAACCTGTAGGGTCAAGTGCCAACAACTAACAATTGAAATAATAATACAAATATATAGTTGGACCAATAATCACTTATATAATTACAGTTTGGCATATCTAAACAAAATCAACAATTACCATCAACAGTCATACCCCTTAAGACCTCAGCTAATGTTAGCAATTAATTGCGGTTAAACAAAGAAATGGCGAATAGTAAAGAAATTGACAATTAGACAATTATGTAATAATTGTTACAGGCCTAACCAATAAAACAGCATATTTTTGTATTATGTTGCAGGTGAATAACAGATAATCAGAGGACACACGGATATTATCCGTCTAATAACTCTGATCTGTTACCTCTTGGTGATTTTAGGGTGTGTAGTTGCACCCCCCCAGAGATCAGAAGTAGGCAATGACATTTAAATGATTCCTAAACAAATGACGAAATCCCTTTGAATAATATTTTGATTCTCGACTGGACATACAACATCCAAAGCATTTGATATATTTTTAGTTGTGTCTTGAACCAACTCCAACCAACTTTCGACAAAAGAAAGAAGAGAACACAGAAATAAGGATGAAATGAAATCTTTGGTTGTTTAATGTTGCCCTGACACCTTGATTCAACTTTTTCAAATGCTAGATATCTGCTATAATGAGGACCAGTGGTGGAAAAAGTATTCATATCCTTTAGTGGATAATTATTAGTTCATTTTTAATACCACACTGTAAAAATACTCTGTTACAAGTAAAAGTCTTGAATTGAAAACGTTTGTTTAAGTAAAAGTAAGTATCATCAGGAAAATGTTAGTATGTATTAGTATTAAAAATACAGTGTAGTACAAAGCAGAAATCTCCTCCCATTGTAGAAAGTGAAAAGGATCCAAACAGTTGTGTGTTTAATGTTCTAATCATCTCAGCTGGATTTTATAAATGTGTAGAAATGTGTTTTGTGTGCAGAAATCTGAATGTGTCTTTACGCATTTGGGAAACCAAACTAATTAATCTGCACACATTTAAAAAATGTGGTTCTTGAATTACCTAAAGTAACTAAAGCTGTAACAGATGAATGTAGTGGAGTAAAAAGTACAATATTTGAAATGTAGCGGAGTAGAAGTAGAAAGTGGCATGAAAAGAAAAGACTCAAGTAAAGAACAAGTGCCTCACACACAGCTTACAGCTTGTTCCTCTGTCCAAAAAACAACAACAATAAATACCACTTTAGGTATTACTTTAAGTAAGGATTAAATATTAATCACAGTGGGTATCAATCTATCCAGCCCTAATGATCCTGCGGTTGAAGTAAAATAGATTTTTTTCCCCCAGGAAATGTGCTTAACAATATAAATGTACAGTATACTGCATGGTACAGCTTACAGGCTACAATGTATGATTTGTTTATTTGAATGGAATAGGAGTGGGCTGTGTTGAAAGCTACATTAAGTATTACAAAAGTATTTCGATGCTGACTACAGTGAAATTATTCTAGCAACTGACTATCACCAAACAAAACTAAATGTTAACACTTTACAACAAATTGTCCCTTTGCATAAACCAAAAGCATCATAACAGAACTGTGATGACCCCTCCCACTCTGTGGGTGGCTCATGTGAGCTGGGTAAGAGGTAGGCAGAGGTGTGGTACACCTGGTTCACATTTGCCTGATTGACTCTGTGTTCTTTAAAGAGGGCTGGAGATTCAGTTCTGGTCCTCTGTCTCTCGATCCTCACAGCCAATACAGGGTTGGTTTTGGTTAAAAGTTACATTTGAGTATCGTTTAGAGACTATCTCTCCACAGAGATACGTATTCCGTATGAACTGGTATGAAACGGTATCCGAGCAGCCTTACCCTTGATATGAGCTGTGTTCGATACCGTTCTCTCATTCACTCACTCACTAGTCCCTATATAGTGTTTTTCAAATAGTGAACTATATAGGGAAGGACCAAACAAGATTTCGGACACACTGAAAACATGGTTGCGTCAGTGTGATGGAGGCGAGCACGCCCAGCATCGTGTAAACAAACCAAAACTAAAATACTTCTAATATGTCCCTGAAACAAAGTGAGCACTCAGGAGGATAGTAAAAGGTTGTGTATATGTTGCATGTTACATTTCCACAGTTTAGAAACTAAAGCTCGCTCCATTTTTCCTTTTCAGTTTCCGCAGGTGCTTCTGCTTCTTCTTCTTCTCCTCTGGGAAAACACGACCGCATTGCATTGTGGGAGACAGGAGTAAAATGTAGGTTACATCATATCAGAGCAGGTCTACGGAGGGCCTTTTCACTCCCTATTTAGCCCCATCGTACCGAATTTGGTTGCAGTTCCACCGGAGTTCCACTGAGGGTGATCGCAGGCGAGTGCAAAATGAATGGGAGTCTATGGAGCTAGACGGCTAAATTTGTCTCTTTTGCCTGATAGTCGTTCAGAAATCTCAGATTTGATTGTAGTTTTTGCGAGTTCGACATGGATTATAGGTCGAAAGTTGAATTTTGATTTCTTACAGGTTGAGTCGTTGTTGCCCATAACACGCTAGCATTCTGCTAATAAATGCTGATTGGTCAGTGAAGGACTGATTACAATCAGAGATCCCACTTGATGGCATCCGAAGCGGAACCAGAATGTCAGAGTACATTTTTTGCCGTGGTCTTTAAAAAATTAGCAAACCTCTTTCTAGCACGTGTATTGACAGGGATAGCCTAACCTGTCAGCTGTGTTGTCGATGCCTTGAGAGAACAAAGGAAGTGGCTCAGACCTTGCCGTAAAGCAGTATCTCTGGCAGTACCATGTGTATGACGTCGTTGACATTTTAAAAGGCTTTTTAGAACAAAAAAGCTACTTTAAAGTGCCCATATTATGCTCATTTTCAGGTTAATAATTGTATTTTGAGATTGTGCCAGAATAGGTTTACATGGTTTAATTTTCAAAAAACACCATATTTTTGTTGTACTGCACATTGCTTCAGCTCCTCTTTTCACCCTGTGTGTCCAGGTCTCTGTTTTAGCTACAGAGTGAGACATCACACTTCTATCCCATCTTTGTTGGGAGCAGCTAGGTAAAATGTAAATGGGATTTTGAAAAGTGGGGGGTAAATGTCCCCCCAGTTCCCAGTGGAAATTAGGCCTTAGGGTAAGGTAGCCACTATGGTAGCCATACAGTTAAGCTTAAGGATTTACTGTGCTTTTCCACATGTATGTGTAAAATATGTATAAATAATATCCATTTATTTTCATCCATTCGGCCCAGTTTAATATGCAACTCAATGGTATACAGTATATGTAGTAGGGGGTCCCTACTCAGTCTCTCTTTCAGCTAACGGGTCCCTGGCCCAAAAAACATTGAAGCTCCCTGCTCTAACAGATCCAGCCTGAGAATGAAGTCTCAGACATGAAGCAAACAGCTGAGACAAACATTCTTGAAGCTGTGGCCATCAATAATCACACAGCCAGTACTACAGAGAGCAGGAAACACCTGAATCCAACTCATCTATGGTACATCCAGTGACCCCAAGGCTACGTACTTGTAGTATCTCATGAGCCCATTGAAAGCAAATGTGCCTGTTTCACTCCTACACACCACTTGGTGGCAGTGTTGCCTAAAAAAAAACAATTCAGGGCCTACAGGAAAAAAAGAGACTGCCAACAATACCAGACATTAGCAGCTATGTCCATGTCATAAAAGTGTTGCAACACACTTCTCTACGCCTGGTTACAAGCATTTCTGAGTAGGCAGTCTTTATTTACCTTTTAACGCAGCAGCAGGTGAGTAGAGCATGTGGTCAGTTGTTAAACACTGAAAGAACTTCTATCAGTTACTCAATACACCCAACAAAGAATGAGCCTTTGTGTTGCATTGATATTTGGCTGATAGTGTTACTGTGAATGAACTATGACAAATAAATTAATCTGAATAGATATCAAGGGTACTTTACTGTGAGTCATATACAATACAAATACAGTAGTGCACCACAGGCTGCACAGTATTCTACTTTCAGCAATGTGACTTGTGCATAATTACAACATACACAAACTACACATTAATGGCAAAAAATGGAATACGGAATGGACGATACATCTTTTAATATGATACTTTTAAAATGTTATTTTAATAATGTAGTACAACAAACGTTTTGCATGATCTGCACCCTCTTGACAATAGTGCTTATTGGGAGTCTTGTTGTTGTGTCAGATTGTGACAATGAACCCGTTTCATGTAGCCAGATTACCTGAGGGCCACTGGCCAAGATGTCCTGTCTCGGAGGGGCCACGTGAACACTCAGCCTACCTCTGGAGCTGAACTCATCTCTGAGTATTTTGCCACTGGAGTCCGATTGCAGGCTCCCCCAGATAATTCTTTTTGGCCATAAAAGCCCAAATTTGGTGGCCTGTGGCACATTTTAATGCCACTATTCCATCATATACACTGATCTTAATTATTTAATGAGTTTGCCTCCCTGATTGTAAATGTTGTGAATTATTGTGAGAATTAGGCTTCTAGTGTGTATTACCCCACACAACTTATAAATAGCTATTTATGTGTGTGTGTGTGTGTGTGTGTGTATGTATGTGTGTGTGTGTGTGTGTGTGTGTGTGTGTGTGTGTGTTTGTGTGTGTGTGACAAGGGAAAACACTTACAGTTAATATCTCAAAATAACGAGTTAGTATGTCAAAACGAGAACATTTCTTAAAATATACTAATTCATTGAGATACTAGCTTTCAAATCATTATTTTCACATACTTATTATTTTGACATACCAATTTCAGTCACTAATAAAATAATAAAACCAGTCTAATTTGTTGAGTAAAATGCATTGGTCAACAGTCTCAAAAAGCCTGAGAAAGATTAAGTTAATTCATAAATTTATCACAAAATTGGCAGACAATTGATACATAGAATAAGTCTTTGCACAGCTGCCATGAATGACCATTAGACCATTTTACAAGTACACCGTGGCTGCTGCTTTCTTCTGTCTGCATGGTTTACTGACTACACCAGGCGTGAGGGCAGCGTGATAGTGGTGCATGAACGCGGCGCGGAGATCCGCACAGTCTCCTATTTCTTTTTAGTTTTTTTACGAATCATGTGAATTGTGTGAATCGCGCAAATTGTGTGAATCGCGCAAATTGTGTGAATTGCGCAGCGGTGGTTTGCACATACTGTATTGCAAACTGTAATGGCAGCTGAGTGCCTGAAGTTTCTTCAAAAAGCCCAATAATAATTGGGATGACGTTAAAACAATGATGTGAAAAAGGAGGGTTGATGCAGGCGCGTCAATTATCGCTTTCAGTGCGTTTGTGAATGCTTCATCAGCGTAGAGGTGGACGATATATCGTTTAGACGATAATATCCAAATTGTTGTCTGGACGATATGCAAAATTGGGATATCGAATATTTCATAATTTGTACAATCCCACCCCCGAAACATGAAAAGAGCTGAAGGAAGTTAAAGAGAAAACAAATAACGCACACTATAACCTTCTAATCAATTATATGTAGCGATTTTAATACTGTAGGGGTTTGTTTGACTGCTACTAGTTCTTACCTTGCGCGTCATGAAGTTCACTCATGTCAACAAAGATGGCAGCGCGCGATTGTGCAGCGGCTCTTCTGTCGGTGTATATTTATACTTACAGCCACACTGAACTAATCAATACAGGACCACGATACAACACAGCCGTTACGAGAGCCTTCCAGGCGGCTCAGAACATCCCGGAGGACATAGCCTGACCGAGCCCTCCAGGTTGTTGTCGGCGCTAGCACGCCGAGCTAGCTATCTACCGGCAGAATGAGAAAATAACTCCGGCACGACCAGAGGCGGAAGACTGCATTTTTGTGCACAATGAATGGAGTACCAACTGCAGGATCGTTGCCCAGCACGGCTCACCTGACCTGGAGCCCTGTCGGTAATATTCTGACCATTTTATTTACTACGAAAACAGCACACTGCCGTCTACATAGCCCCCGATGCTAACGTTAGCAAAAGTTTGGTTCACTGCTAACCATAGTGATCAAACTGCAGCGCGATCACCTGGATACAGGATACAGGGGACTTTTACAAGGCGTCCTTAAAGTCTGTTCCCCTCCAGCTTTCTCCCAGCATGTAGATTGTGTTACTAGAGGGAAGAACACACTAGACCAGGTATACTCTAACATCAAAAAAGCACACAGAACTGCACCTCTCCCTCACCTGGGCCAGTCAGATCACATCAAACTCCTGATCCCAGCATAAGTCCCGGTCAGAAGGACTATACAGCCAAGTAGAAGGACTATCAGAACCTAGTCTGACTCCAGGACTGCTTCCAATAAGGACATGGTTGTGTGAAATATGTTACAGAACAGAGCCCTTTGTTTAATGTTATGATTTCATCTTGCTTGTACATTTTCCCAAGAGAACCACTGAAATAGCCTCTGAACAGGACTTCTTTTAACTTCTAGAAGGATTTCAAAAATATCGTCTGAATATCGATATCGAGATATTGAAAAAAATGTTTCCCGGGGATGGCGTCCCTGCGTGTGGCGTTTTGTCCCGCGTGTTACTGTGGCGCGTCTCCCAGCGTTTAAGGCGCCCTTTCCCCGGCGTTTAAGGCGCCCTTTCCCCTGCGTTTAAGGCGCCCTTTCCCCGGCAGGGAAAGCGCCCTTTCCCCGGCGTTTAAGGCGCCCTTTCTCCGGCGTTTAAGGCGCCCTTTCCCCGGTGTTTAAGGCACCCTTTCCCCGGCGTTTAAAGCGCCCTTTCCCCGGCGTTTTAGGCGCCCTTTCCCCGGTGTTTAAGGCGCCCTTTCTCCGGCATTTAAGGCGCCCTTTCCCCGTAAGTTTTTTCCTAAACCCAACCTCCGCCATCCCATTATTGTGGGGCGGGCCGCCTTGCGGGCCACCTTGCGGGCCGCCTCGCAGGCCGTCTCGCGGGCGCCTTCCGGCTTATGGAGCGACCTTTTCGGCCGCCTCCTGGCGTCCTTTCCCTGAGAAAAATAACGTAACAGTTACACGTAAAAAACGAGGAAAACGTCTCCGTGAACACGTATCAATAGATTAAGAATAACGTGTACATTAACACAAACTGCCGTGAGACTGGGTTGGGCTACATTTGGTAGCAGTTGTTGCACTTGTCTTGCGTTCTTTTTGTCCACGAAGTCGATCTACGAGTCGTTTTCCGGAGTTACGAACCGGAAGTTGCAAAAAGAACGCCACCGAGGTCGTATATATGACTCGTCAAGTCGTCTGAACTCAGAGGACCCCGAGTTCACTTTCAAAGATGGCTACGTCGTGCATCACACGTAGTAAACATTGTGGTTTTCTACAATTTTAAGCACTTTTGTCTTTGTTGTAACCAAATGAAGAAGTCGTACACACAGCACTGTATACTGCTACCTATAGGCATGTCGCTACAGTCTTATTATGAGTTAAACACCGCCTAATTAGTTATTTTGTAGTTTGTGCAGCTGAAATTGGCTAGAGACGCTTGGTTGCTATATGACAACAATGGCCGAGTCTTGAGCAGAAAGCAGAGCAGTAGCCTACCCGCGGCTATTCGTTTTTTGACACGGATGTGACGTTACACTCAAACTACTAGTCGCGATTACAAGACAAAAAGAACACACCATTGCTATCTTAAGAGAGGCACAGCATACATTATGGGTTTAAAACACCACTGTCGTGAGAAGTGGCATTAGGAAATAACAACGTTTAAAAGGGGACATTTTAAAAAAGAAATTATATCCCATAAAAATGTCTTTAGAAAAATTATTTAGCAAATTGTTTCATTTATTTCACACAATTAATCCATGTGATTATTCTATTATTAGTCTCACTTTGCCAGACCATTCTCCACCCGCTTCGGAGGAAGGTCTGGCTAGTCCACACAGCATTCCAGTATAGGCTCTGGTTTATTGGCATTTCTTTAAACCAATCACAATCGTCTTGGGCGGCGCTAAGCACCGGACAGAGCCACGGTGCCTCTGCAAAACAGCCTCGGGAAGGAACTTGTTTTGGTGGAACATGTGTACGTTCAAAAGTTGTTTTAGTCGTGCAACAGAAAACTCAGATTGGACAGATAGTCTAGCTAGCTGTCTGGATTTACCCTGCAGAGATCTTTAGTTAGAGTTAGAGTTTAGAATGGCAACACAAAGAAACGACATGCATCTGGCGGAATTTCCTGCCAGAGCAGTCCCGGAAGTGGAAAGTCAAGGATATAGAGTGAATATACTATAGACACTAGATATGAAATCTTCGTGTTTATGTTGACGAGTTCAGTTCAGGTCAGAGGCAGCTTGCTTAATGAGAAACTATGAAACCACGGAGAAGCTTAGAGTGGTGAACTGCTCTTCAGATGTACCGTGGCTCAACTAATTCAGGCTAACAAGCAGATATCAACAGTTGAGGTGGTTTGGGCATCTGGTAAGGATGCCCCCTGGGCGCCTCCCTAGGGAGGTGTTCCAGGCACGTCCAGCTGGGAGGAGGCCTCGGGGAAGACCCAGGACTAGGTGGAGGGATTATATCTCCAACCTGGCCTGGGAACGCCTCGGGATCCACCAGTCGGAGCTGGTTAATGTGGCTCGGGAAAGGGAAGTTTGGGGTCCCCTGCTTGAGCTGCTCCCCCCGCGACCCGTAACCGGATAAGTGGATGAAGATGGATGGATGAAGCAGATATCAACAACACAGGACTTCATGTGGGTGGGGTTCATGGGCCGTTCTTGTCCCGCGTGTCACTGAAACGTACATTTTGTAACCCCACCCACCATCTTTTCCTAAACCTAACTACGTCCCGTTCTTATGCTGCATCAGTTAAACGTACGTCCCGACCCAGAGCGTCAAAAAGTGATGCCAATAGTCCCGACCAAACGCATCTAAATATGACGCTAAAGGAGACTTTTTGTGTCAATAACAAACGCCAAAGGCACCTGACCGATTGTTGCTTTTTGACGCAATGAGAGTGAGAATGTGTTGGTGGAGGAAACGTGGATGCAATTTAAGAACTTGGGACGTACCCACAATCTCATGTTTTATGTTCCTGTGTGTTTCAGGTGTATTTGGGGTATTTTGTACCAATGTTTCCACACTTTGATCACTGTTAAACAGTTCCATGTCTCCAGTGAATGTGCTCAGACTAGAGTGATGGTGGTGCATGGTTGGTGAGGTTCTCCCTATGGACTGGCAAGATACTCTTAAGTGTAGTGTTACGAGTGTGTGTGTGTGTGTGTGTGTGTACATCTCATAGGGGTTGATGTGAATCCTGATTCTGATGTGTAGCTGTAGTTTACAGGCACATATTATCTGATTACATGAGTGACCACTGACTGACCTCAGTAATACAGCGACACTGCCTCTGTGTGTTCTGACTCCGGCTACGCCACTCTGCATTCCAGACAAAAACTTGAAAAGAAGAGAAAAAAAGCACTTAATTAATTGCCTGACATATTTTGCAGTCCTTCTCCCAGCCAATTTAGTGGGAGATGTCAATCAGGTGGATTAGGCTTGTTTTTCTGTAAGCTCTGTGCTGACAGTGGGAAATGATTAAAAGGGGAGATTATGTGACAGCAAATTTGTGTTGATATCATTAAACTTTCATCGTGGACTGGGTCTAAAGCTCTAAATTGCTTATTAACTCAGCTTTTTGTGGCTGTTCGCCTATCAACACTTCAAATGAGCCAGATATCAGAGCAGTCCCCCCCCTTCCCCACCCACACGCAACCCGTCACATTCTCTGCTCCTGCTCCATTCGGCTGTGGAAACATCCTTTGTGTGACTGGGATAAAAAAATATCTCTAGACCTTCTCTGCACTGCATGAGCATCCATAGTCATGCAGTAGTCACAAGTCAACCATGGAAATAGTTCATAATGTCAAAATAAGAAACAAGTGTTGTTTCTTTTGTCGTAGATCTTTTCAGCAATATTCTATAACCGCAAATAAGTATGAATATTGTAAGTTGATTGCTCAGAAAGATGTATTATGGTATTTATGCAGGTCAGGGAACAGCTGACTCTGTATACTTGGACTGTCCCTGAAAAAAAAAAAATGTAGTGCTTAAAAGAAAGGTTAAGATGTTTTCAAGCTACAGTACTCAGATGCCATATGTACACTGAAAGAATTACAGAGTCCACAGTCGTCATTCATGCACTGAATCCATTCTAAAGTTCAACTAAAGCTAACGTGAAGCTTCAGCAGTCAAGTATGTGGCGGCCGGGGGGCTGTGTCCCTGTGGCAATAAAAACCTGGACCCCCTGTGCCACAGCTATTATTTGACTATTTGCTTTATCAGTTTTCCCAAATGTGAATGAAACAGTGACTTTGTTTACATTAACATATTATCCTATTTTTTGCCCTTATTCCAATAAACACAATATTCTGACTAAGCTTGTTTCCGTGGCTAAAGAAAGTGACTAGTCCTCTAATATTTCTGTTTACATGCAGCCATGCAAAACAGGATTTTTTATTTTTAACTTGTTGGAGCCTCCCTCTTTCATTCCTTCAACCAGCTTCTTGAAAAGGTCGACGTAGCGATGTTTGTGCATATCCAAAACCTCCCTATGCAAGTATTTCATGATGTTTAAAAGTAGCTGTATTTCTTATCTTCTGAGCATGCATCTCTATGGCAGCCGGTCTACTTGAACTGTCAGCTGGTTGGTTTGTGTAGGCCTACAACAACCATAGCAACACACAGAGCTGACCGTAAGCCGTAAACATGCCGTAAACTGCTGCAAACTGCGGTAAAAATCCTGATTGAGATGCATATCCCAAATGAGCTGTATATATGTCCGAAGAATGCCTCTAAAACTTGAATAATACCGACATATTACATGTCTTAATCAGAATTTTTGTTTTGCTATATTTGGAAAAAGGCCTTATTCGGAACATCCAAATGGAATATGCTGTTTGCATGACCTGTATCAAATTTGAATATTGTCATATTCAGAATATTAGTGGAACATTGGTGTATATGTAAACGTACTCAGCGTGTGTGGATAAACACAGTTGGACCCCTAAACTGATACAAAATAACCACGGACCCGCGCTTGATAAGATTTGGGGTCCCAGGGTGCCCTACCTGATAGAGTTTTTGCTTTTAGATGTTTTATTACAGAAAGTGAATTAAACCCATGAGCAAAATAGTCACTCTGTCATTGTGTTACTTACGGATGGAATTACAGTGAACTTTTTCCACCTCGGGAACCACTGTGCTAAGAAAAAACAGTCATGCATCACCTTTTTAGAACTGCTTTTAATGTTTGATTAATGTGATTGATTAATGTGTGTATTTCAGTGTGTGCATTTTTGTAGTATGTGTATTATCTTTTTAAAAACTCTTAAAGTGTCTCTGAGTGGTGCAAAAAGCGCCATATAAATAAAATGCATTATTATTATTATCATTATTATTATTATTATTATTATTATTATTATTATTATTATTATTATTATTATTATTATTATCTGATATGTGAATTGACCACTGACCAACAAAGTTTACTGATTGAATATTATGGGGTTTGGTTTATCACAGTAGAACAACACTATAATAACAAATCTGGCTCACTTGCAGATTTTGATCCAGCCCACATTTCAATTTATGTTCACAATATATTTTGGCCCACCTAGGTTTTGCTGCTTTTTCCGACATTTTCTTCCGACGTTTTTGCTGCTTTTTTCAAAGGTTTTTTGGCGCTTTGTCCTCTGATGGCTACGTTACTATAGCCTGTTCCTACCAGACTCTGGTACATTTCATTAGTACAGAGAGTCTGACCTCTCTCCATTGACAACTGTTAACTTCCTAGAAGGCGGGTACTCTGTTGAAGTTTTAAACTAGTGGATCTGCCCAGAGCCACTCTGGATCTGCCATAACCAATCGCTAACGTTTGGTTGTGACGTATGTCATGCGCATGTGCAAAAAGAATGGGAGACATCGCTAGCATTAGCCTTAGCCAACTCCTTCACCACTAACGGAGCGAGCTGGAAAATCTAACTTTTCCCAAACCCCTTGGGGAGGAGGGCCACGACATCATGGCCACCAACACAACTCAGCAAAGATTGTTCTCGCTCAGGCTTTAACTTCTGGATATTCGGCGGCGTTGTCACAACGGACCGAATGGCTTCACTCGCATCTTTCTAGCGCATGTCCTCAACGTCATCGTTCTCAGCCACTCCCTCTGTTCGTTGATTGGACCGCCAAAAATATTTGGCCGGAGAAAACCCAAGAATATACCGAAGGGAAATTAAAATTGAGCGGAAGTACGTAGGAGGGCGGAGCCAGGCTAACGTTACTATTTTCCTGACATTTTTAGGGCTTTATGTTGTCCAGAACTGTAAGAGAGAAGACTTTAAAGCAATAATACAGCCAAAGAATTTTGACTTCTTCAATGAAAAAGTTAAATGTCAAAGTGTGTGGCCCTTGACGTAGTTCTCATTTTCCAGTGTGGCCCTTGGTGAAACTGAGCTTGACACTCCAGCTTTATACTATAATTATTCAGAAGGCCTGTCAGAAACTCTCCACTGCTAAATCAGCGCTTAGTTTCCCAGTTGATCTAACAGTTGATCACAGTCTGGCCCCCCGTGAGTGATTGGCTAGAACCACTTTAATCTGTTGCTTTAATATTTTTTCGCCACACTGTGCTGACTTGTACCAAACTCTGAAGCACTGAAATATCTTGAAATGTTGATCTGATCTGACTCAATGTCTTACTCTTCTGGCCTCAGCATGTCTTCAGTCATTGCTTCACTGTTGCACCATAACCTGTCAGAAGGCCAATGAGCCTCCTGGTCTATGTTACAGATAGCACAGCAGAGCACTGTTCTCATCAGTGATGGGATGTAAAAAAAAATAAAAAATAAACTCCACATAACTTGAACTGAGAATCCAAATGGTGATGAAACATTACTGCTTCCTCTGGGAATATTTGGGGGTTTTAAAAAAGCAAGTTAAAAGAACACCTAGTTATCCCCTTTTTGTGCTAGAAGATCCTGTCAAAGTGATTTTTGAAGTTATTGTTAAAATATAATTATATAATTGAGAGGAAGAGGAAAATGTCTTTGGGGAAATGTCGGAAATGTTCCTTTTCTCTCTCAGACTCGGAGAGGACATGTCTGTAAAAGGCATGCAGAACAATGTAAAACATAGGCGTAAATTTTTTGTTGGGGGGGGGATGCAGGGAATATGTCCATGGTTACGGTTATGTCCTCAGCTTACTGGACCACTTCACCATTTGATTCAGATGGTTTCCTATTTCCTTTGCATTGAAAGGAGCCAGTTGAAGTGGTTCGGGCATCTGGTAAGGATGCCCCCCTGGGCGCTCCCTAGGGAGGTGTTCCAGGCACGTCCAGCTGGGAGGAGGCCTTTGGGAAGACCCAGGACTAGGTGGAGGGATTATATCTCCAACCTGGCCTGGGAACGCCTCGGGATCCCCCAGTCGGAGCTGTTTAATGTGGCTCGGGAAAGGGAAGTTTGGGGTCCCCTGCTGGAGCTGCTGCCCCCGCGACCCGACCCTGGATAAGCGGACAAAGATGGATGGATGGTTCCTATTTTTAAGAGACAAGTTCCCAAACCATAACACCAGGCAAAAAAAGACTAAACGGATTCAATAAGAGCCCGAACAAATAGGGTCACCAAGATTCTGTCAATGTGGAGGGAGGACGGAGGGAGGAAAGACAACCCACTCCCCAAAAGAGGTAAAAATAACCGTTCACAGGGCTCAAAACAAGTACTGAAAACAAAAACTGTGTCTTCTTTGCAACATTGGGGGGGTTAAAGAACACAACGGGAATGAGAAAAATATAAGATGTGATTTCATGTCTTTATAGATTTGGACTTCTGGCTTTAACAAGCCTCTCATTCTCTTAACAGATTTGCTGTTGAGATGTACAAGATTCCTAAAAAAGAAACATCCCAAAACACGTGTGACGTTTTGAATATGCAGAAAGTTTTGAACCATACAGGAGAATAATTTCCTTTACATGAAAACATTTGCACTATATCTCTTATTGAACATATTACTTATCTTTTTAATTGACTTATCTTTCTTTATGTTATTTGTTCTTTATCTTTTTGTATTTTATATATTACTTTTTTTATCTTATTTGTAAATATTTTGTATTTTTTTTGTATTATACGTGTCCTTATTGCACCATACAAACATATTTTCAACTGTTCTGTATGTCTGGCTCATATTGCAGAATTGACAATAAAGTTGACTTGACTTGATGCAGAAAAAGCATAAATTGTTGCGTATAAATTCACCAGAATGCAAGAAATTTAGTGTTTGACAACCCCCAGGATATAATGTTCCCCCCAGTGTTGAAACAAAACCTACGCCCTTGATGTAAACACATTTCTACAACGTCTTACATCCAAAAGGACTAAAACGACATTTGCAGGAACGTTTTTGAGATGTTGAGTGTGCTGCAGCACAGTCTTACTGGCAAAGTGATAGGAGTACACTCTCCCCCAGTTGATCTGGGGAAAAACATTGCATTTATTTTAAAAACAGAGTAACAAAGAACTAATGTCAGAATACAACTAAATGGCATTTTGTAAGTATGCATACTTTTTTTTACATGAAAACCTATATTCTTATTTATGGTGTTTCTTCCACAGTGTCTGTGATGATGCATTCTATTTTAATTCAGGAACAATCTCCCTGCCTAAATCTTTTGCGTGTTAAAAATCTGACTGACACAAACAACCTAATATAAATTTGTGAAACTGTCATTTAACTGTCTGAACTTTCCACTAAAAGCAGGAGGAAGAGAGTAAAATAGATAGGAAATACATAAAGGCTGCGTTCAGTGGGGTGCAAGTCATTATTATTTTACATTATAGATTGATCTGTTCATTTTATTTATTTATCTTCAAAACAGACAAACAATTCCAGTGCTGGATCCATGGTATCAGAATTTTGGATAGTCACCATGGAAACATCAATTGGTCATGTGACAAGGGCTAAGGAGATTGGCAGAACAGGCAGCCAAGTGACAGTAGAGATGGAAATCTGCACTGGAAATCACAATTGTCAGATTGACAGCACTCTAGCCCAATGGATTGGGGGGGTGCACCGGGGGAAGGGGGGAGGGGGGTGGTTATCCTATCTCAGGTGCCACCACGTGCTTCCCTTCTAGCCCCGCCCCTGTCTCTGTAAATGATAGAGTGTGTTCTAGACCTACTCTATCTCTAAAGTGTCCTGACATAACTGCTATTTTAACGATCTAAGCGCACGGCGTGAAGCGCCTGGCGCAGGTGCGTTTAGGGCGTGTCCAAAACCACTTCTGCTAGTTTAACGGCGGAAAAAAGGGTCCGTGCGCCAGGCGCATGGTTCAAAAGAGTTGTCCTTAAGTGTCTTAATTAATCATAGGTGTGTTTTGGGGCGTAACATGCAATAAACCAATCAGAGATCATCTCCCATTCCCTTTAAAAGCCAGGCGCTTTTGGACCTTGACACATTGCTATTATGATGGAGGATTTGCACCGTAACATTTTTAATAGTAATCTTTTGCATGCTTGTGTGCTGCTGGGTTTCCCTGTGTTTTTAACTAAATGTGAACGAGCCTAGGAGCATTTTACTAATTTGCTGTTAAAATAACAATGCAATGCTGCGCTATTGACTTTAGACCAGGTTTTTGTTGGTCAATGGCGCGATCACTTCCCACTGTCTCAAGGTTGCAATACGCCCAGAATGCACCTGAACACCCTCCCTGTAAGCACGCCCATGGGTGCACAGATGGGCGCAGGTGTATTTGCTATTTAAACGACGTGGGCGCTGGACGGTCTTAAAATACCAAAGACACTTGCGGAGGACGGATGCAGATTTCCATTTGGCCAGTAATATTGACATTTATTTACAATTCATTGCGATGTGCTGGAGACAAATAGAAAAGGCATATGGCTAATAAAGAAATATCCTAAACCCATAAATTGAAACAACTCACATCTTTTGTCCTCCGAGCATTATTGTGTAAGACATTTAGGTTAATTATAATTTCAAACAATAATTATAATGAATGAAATAAATCCACTCTGAGGCAGAGGTATCTTTCCTAATCTCGAACACACAGACACACATGGCTAATCATTATGCAAAATGATGTCATCTGAGTGGTAGGAGTTACTGGGACAAAATATTTCCATTAAGAAATCTTTAAAAATACTTCACAAACTGTATCCATGTAGCCTGTAAATATAGCTACCTGTAGTAAACAATCAAGCTTGCAACGATCAGTAATTTAATAACAATACTGAAAATGTACAACATGTGTTTATCAGGGCAAATTACAGGTGGAATGAACACTGAGCTTTCATTGATGTAATCCTAACTCGGCTAACTTGCAATTAGCGGTGGCTGCTGTGTATGGGAACACTCAGTGTGTGTGTGTGTGTGTGTGTGATACGTCTTCAGCCTGCAGGTCAGCATCTTACACCATGGGAACATCTTTTCACCTTTGTTTAGTCTGTCACCACATCATGTCATCATTTACTTAAGACAAGAGTACATCGCATCACACACACACACACACACACACACACACACACACACACACACACACACCTACCTTCAGGATGTACTGTATACAGATACAATGTTACGCGAGAGATCGGAAACGGCGCTCCTGTTTTTAAAGAGCCATTCTAGTTGTTTGAAACATGAGGAAGAGCAACAAAGAGCTTTTGTGACACGGCACCCTGGTGACCACGCCAACCATGGCAGGCTCACTGTAACAACCGATCGCATTTCTACATGTGCAACTTGGCTGAGTGGGATTTCTGTGCCTTATTTGAAACTAATATTAATAAAAGCTGTTTTTCATCACTTTGGATTTACTCCTTTCTGTCTGTTTGTAAAACATCAATGTGACAGGAAACAGAGCAAACAACTAAAAGTTAACAATATATCACTTTGGCCTGGACAAAATGAATCAAACTACAGATCTAA
Organism: Perca schrenkii; assembly: GCA_025617405.1. Lineage (NCBI taxonomy): Eukaryota > Metazoa > Chordata > Actinopteri > Perciformes > Percidae > Perca > Perca schrenkii. The sequence goes on from CM046792.1 coordinate 9,607,847, forward strand.
AAGCAAGCTTATTGTTAAAAGTGGCTCAACTCTGAGTAGAAAGTAGGGCTACAGCCGACTTGTACAGTCTAAAACTGATGTATGGTTCATCCACATGCTGGTAACAAGCTGTAAAATATATGAGATATGACAGCAGGCTGTTGAAAATCAAACCTAGAGGAAAACATGCCCAGAGAAAGCTTCTTGCATTAAAAACTGTTGTTATTATAAGAGGTGATTGTAGATTGTTGGACTTTAATGCATCAATATTCCAACAATAAAAAAGGCCAAATACAAACCTGTTTGTTTCATGTCTCAACACACAGTACGCAGTCTGAACTTACATGGCTCTACATGGATAGAAATGATTAGATGCCACAGCGGATCACAGAAATGGAATAAAACTACAGTTTTGGGCTGCCTGGCAGTTCTGCAACATATCACGGATGCAGCGAGAACACCTGCTGAAGGTGACGTTGTGTATGTGTGTTTGTGCTTCGGTGTCTGCGATCAGTGGGAGAAAAGTGAGCGCTGCTTTCCCTGTGGCAGAGACCAGCTGAGGGCAGGAACTCTGCCAAGTGTACCCTGTCTCATTTGCATGCATAGATGGCATAGTATTAGCATAGTAATAGCGCGAGAGGAAAAAAAAAAAAGCGCAGAGAACTAACAGGAGATATTTGGCAGCTGATACTCAGGGCCCAATTACAAGCGTTCGCCTGCATTCTCCTTTACTCAGGGGCTTTCTCATCTCACAGCCCTCTGCTCGGCTCGGCTCGGCACAGTGGGCCTATCTTCAAACTGTCAGCCTGTTTAGAGCTGGAGCTTGTGTGTGTGTGTGTGTGTGTGTGTGTGTGTGTGTGTGTGTGTGTGTGTGGGTGTGTGTGTGAGAGAGGAAACATAGCAGCTCTGCACTAATGAGGATAGGGACAGAGACAGCTAGAATCCTCTCTACTGCTTCGCCTCTGCAGCTCTTCCCACAGGATGGAGGAATGTAAATGAACTTTTCATATTCTGACTGAAGGGGCGGGCTGAAGAGCTGGAAGGTGTTCCAGGGAGGAGGCCAAGGAAAGATGAACTCATCGTGAGAGGCCTGACTTCAGTGAACCTAACCTGTTGATCGTTTTAAACTGTTTTGCTACTCAGCGCTGGCAAAGAAACTCCCACACGCTGTCTAACGTGCAAAAAGTAATACATTTAATAGTAGGCAACGTTGCGGTACTAGACCATCATCGGGCAAATGGTGTTACATCTTGAGAAGCCATCTGTTGTAGAAGGTGACTCTTTTTCTGCGCCAATTAACAACTTCCACGTGAAATCAGCAGTGTTGGGAGTAACGTGGTACAAAAGTAACGCATTTACAGTAATGTATTCCTTTTTGCTGTAACACATTAATATATCGCATTACTAATTAAATTTAGTTAACATTATACAGGGGCAGTGGTATCCTAAAGGTTAAAGAAGCAAGCTTGTGACCGGGAGGTCGTCAGTTCAACCCCCAGACCGACAGGATAAAAATCTGGGAGGGAAAAGTGAAAGAGCAGCGCTTGTCCCTCCCTCATTACCAACCACTGAGGTGCCCTTGAGCAAGGCCCTTAACCTCCAACCGCTCCAGTGGAGCTGCTCAGTGGCCAGCAGATCAGACTGTGATTGTACTGGCCAGCTTCCAGGTATGAATGTGTGAATGTGATCAGGTCGTTGATGCAAAAGAGAGGTTGACTCTCAGTGAACCTTCCCTGAATAAATAAAGGTTAAAAAAAAACAAAAAACTCAGTAACGCGAGTTACAACGCATTTTAACGCAACATTTAGTGGTGTTTTGATTTTTTAAGAATTCATCAACACCGCAAGCTTTCCCGTCACTGTTCCCGTGGACGGAACCAGAACCAGAACCAGAATCAGAACCAGAATCAGACAACATCTGTGTCCCAACAGGTGACGGTACGTCAGAGCGGACAGCAGTGTGTTCGAGCTGCTGACAGATAGAAACATGTCGGGAATTAACGTTTTTGTCTCTACTTTTTATAGCTTTGGTTTCTTTGCATATTCATATTAATTATACGAAATATTATGAATAATCTATGATGTCTTAAAGACATCAGGAGACTTTATTGATCCGGTCGTGAAATCGACAAGCCACCTGCCAAGTCAAACTTCCGCTGTTATTTTGGTGAAAATAACTCAAAAGTAACGCAAAAGTAGTGTAACGCATTACAATTCAGAAACAGTAATATTGTAATATAACTAATTACTCTCAAATGACAGTAACTAGTAATCTATAATGTCCCTGTATAGATGTGATATGATTTCTATCTTTATTGTTCTGGTCTGACTCAGGTTAAATCTTTTGTGAAACATGAACAAACACAATAAACATGTAGAACTTAATTAACATTATCCAGTTTAACAGTCAGTCATAACGGAAAAAGAACATAAATAAACTACTTTAAAAGTAGATTTTCTTTGGGTTTAAATTACATGGTATCGGATCGGTGCATAAACTCCAGTACTCGCCGATACCAGCATTTTAGGCCATATCAGAGGCTTTTCTGATACTTATTGGTATTGGACCATCTCTGATATTGACCTACTCTAAGTTTGAGATGAGACTCCACCAATTACACAAACAAAGCTGTGTTCCACTCCATCTCCCTGGCACCTGGCTTTACATGGTCTCTGGTTGTTGGAGATGGGGTGGCTACATGAGAAGAACCCGAATCAGCAGGGTGGTCTTTTTCAACATACGGCTCTGCTGTGGGGTAAGTCAGAATCAACTCCTCTGGGCCGAATCACATCTAGCATCTTCTCCATCTCCATTTGAACAACAGTAACAGGCCCCGCAGCTCCAGTGAGAAGAGAAATGATTGAGTCACCTGGGATCTCAGTAAAGAACAGAGAGCGAAGCTCCCGCAGGGCCGCGGGTCAATACCAAACAGACAACTGCTCCTATTTACACACCATCACCCGTAGGCAACAACAAGCTGACCTAGAAAGAGAAAGCTGGAACAAAAGACTGAAGAAAAAATATTGAGTGGTATTCAGACTTGCGGCTCTGTTTTAATAAAATTGGGAATGCAAAGGCAAGTGCGAGCTCATGGCACAATACATTTTCACAGAGGCCAGAGTGCAGCTGTGGCTTAGAAAGGAGCTGTTCACCCATTTCTGCATCTCTCACCTAGCATCGCCATCATCAGCTCAAAGTTAACTAATTAATGAAATGAATAGGATTTTAATATGATTTATGTCCACATACCTGCAAAACTAATGACTTTCCCATTAGCCTCAGCTGTAATTTGTGTTAAGTGCTAATTGGCAAGCTAACACGCTTAACTAACATGGTCAACATGGTGAACTATATGTATACTAACATTAGCATAGTAGCTCAAGGCACCACTGTGTCTATATACAGCCTCACAGAGCTGCAAGCAAGGCTATATACTCTTATTTCTATTTGTTCTTTTCTTTTCCGGAAGCTTCACTTCAATTCACGAAAAGCTGTAAGTCGAGTAGCTTTAACTCTACCTACTGTCCGATTTCTGTTATTTTGGCAGGAGCAGGTGACATTGTGATGAATATAACATTATTCAGTTTTGATATGTTTGAAATGGTAAAATTAAAATGACTTGTTTCATTATGTGGCGAAATGGTTTTTTAAAATGTACAGTAAAAACAGATCTTGTGGCATTCCCCAAGGCACACCTCTGGGAACCATTATGTTAGGGGATGTCTACTTTTGTTTGGAGATTTCTGTTTTTGAGAGTGTAGACAAGCAAAAGTAAAATAAATATTTCTGTTCTGCAATCAACAGAAGGAATTTAATGAACAAATGCCATGCAAGGTCATATGTTATCTCAATAAAAAAAATATAATTTATAAGAGGAAGATACATTCGTGACAAGCCATTCCTTTGAAATATAATAAATAAATAATAATACATAATTTCTCCTTTGGCCTGTCCCACATGCAAACATGTAAATTATATAAACAATAAGATATTTGGTCTTCCATTGCTGTTTCGACATTGCTGTATGATTAGGAACAAATCATATTTTTATCTAACGCTGGGCCGAAGCATCTGAGTGTCACATATGTTCACAATTAGCTGGAGACGAAGGTCCGGCTGCGGTGAGCCTGTGGAGATGGAAATCATGAGTTTATGACCTGTAAGGGATTAAAGCTGCATCTTGAGAGAACTCTGTGTGTGTGTGTGTGTGTGTGTGTGTGTGTGTGTGTGTGTGTGTGAGACAAGGGAGCGGCCGTCTGTTTCTACATCAGAGAGTCTCCTTTGTTTTCCTGACGTCTCTTAGTCTATGTTGCACCTCATCACAGCATGCTGTAATCGCAATATGGGTTGCAACTGCAGATCTATTTTATCACTCTGTTGTAATCTTTCGTACATGTGTACAATATACATATATATATATATATATATATATATATATATATATATATATATATATAGTGAGTGTATGTATAGGTTGTATGGATTACACAATTACAGTATGTGCTGGATGTAACATTTATTGTAATATTTACCAGCGTGCTCATATGGGAGCCATCTGGGTAATATATGGACTACATGGTCACCAAGTAAGCTGACTTTAATGGACAAATTGTGAGAGCCCTTAAGGGCTAAAATGGATTTGGCCTGGGAACACCGTGTCAGCCCCTAGTGTATATTATTGTAATCCCTCATGGCCAGCCCATGTGGGCTGCCTCTATGGACCTCCTTATGTGTTTCTTGTTAAAGGGTCCACTTTATTAGTTTATTGGTAGTCTGGTTCAACAGATACATTGTTGGGATAAAGACTGACATCCGGCAAGTCTCTCAAGTGCTGGATGTCTCTTCCGCTATCTCCGTTGCCTATTTTTGCGAAGGCACCGTTGAAGCATCCAGAACTTATCAACGCCCAGGACGGTTGTGATCGATTTGAAGACATACAAGCCAGACTGTTTATTTCCCCCTTCTATCTCAGAATAGATAAGCGGCGTAGCCACACCATACTCAAGCGCTGACACAGAGCTATGCGGATAGGTCTGACAATGCAAGACTAGTCTATTGAAAATGTACGGTTTTCCACAAAAAAAAGAAGAAGCAAAAACCGGGATCCAGCGAAGAACCAGAAGCCCGAATGAGTTAGCAATGGGCTGGGGCCCCATTTGAGCAATTCATTCTCATTCCTCCCGTACGGCAATGAACAACCTACAAAATGACCCATTTGTGCTTAAACAGAGCCCAAATATGAGCTCAAGGCTAAATACAGTAACAAACCTGGGTATGTCCCTGATCTTACTGCAGATTATATTTCCTTGTGTCAGGATTTGCGTGAACATACTGCACATATAAAATGAATAATGCTTTACACATGCAACTTGTATTTAAATGGATAAAGAAGATATTGAATTTCCCACAGAAGGGGATGACTGAAATGCTTCCTGGGTATGTTTGTGACAAGGAGCGGGTTGGGCTATGCATTGTTGAGTCAAAACATAAGGAAAAAACTTAACCTCCTTCTTATAGTGCCCTCGATGCTAACCAAGGTTGGTTTGTGTTGCAACCCTGAAGGTCCAAAGTTACACAAAGCCAAAGCTGAAAATGACACTCAGGAGACAGAGAAACGCCCTGAGGGATGCAGTCATCTAGGATTACTGGGCTGGAGAGTCTGCAAATCATATTACCATTTCCTTGTATTTTACTTCTTACTCCTGTCAAAAGAGAGCTGCTTCAACTGGATGTGCTGAGGCTATACCCATATCTGTTTCAGCTCAATGTCAGAAAACTTAAATTTCATATGAGAAAAGTTAGATTCAGTGGTTTCTTTAGTCATGCCATTTCGCTCTTTAGATTGCTCTAAAACTGCTTGCAAAGACTCACATTCAGAGTAATTTAAACCAACTCAAAGGTTTGAGTTTGAAGGATTGTGACTCCTTTAAAGTCAGTAAAGACACTCGAGAAAGTAGAAGTAACAAAAGCCAGAAAACATTTTTATGAAGAGCTGCCTAATATAGCAAATTGTTATGTTTAATATTAAGTTATATCCATAGCATAAAATTAGTATAATTTCAGTAAACCAAGCAGCTACCAGGAGATAAAGCTCCCATTTCAAGTCAAATCTAACCTGACGCACCAGATAGTTTTTAACACAGGATTATCTAAGAAGCCGTTATTGGAAACTGTTTGGGAAAGGGTAGGCACTAACCTGGCAGGTGACTGGATGAACAATCTGTCCATAACCGTCTTTCACGGCTAACTTCAACCAATCAGATCAACAATCCATATGAAATAGTAGGTGAGCACCGGAAAAAACAAGCTGCAGTCTGAGTATGCGATTCTTGGCATCTTATTCTCATTTTGAGATACTAAGTCAATATTTTGAGAACGTTTCTCATTACTTTGAAATATTTTCTCATTATTTTGAGATACTAAGTCAATATGTTGAGATACTAAATCATTATTTTAAGATAGTAAGTCAATATTTTAATATATTAAGTCAATATTTTATGATACTAAGTCAATATTAAAAATATTATATAAGTCAATATAAAATATTGACTTATAATACAAAACTTTAAAATATTGACTCAGTATCTTAAAATATTGACTTAATATATTAAAATATTGACTTAATATATTAAAATATTGACTTACTATCTCAAAATATTGACTTAGTATCTCAACATATTGACTTAGTATCTCAAAATAATGAGAAAATATTGCAAAATATAGACTTAGTATCTCAAAACATTGACTTAATATCTCAAAATGTTGACTTAGTATCTTAAAATGTTGATTTAGTGTTTCCAAATATTGATTTAGTATCTCAAAAATATTCACTTAGTATTTCAAAATATAGACACAGTATCTCAAAATATTTATTTAGCATCTCAAAATAATGAGAATTTATCTCAAAATATTGACTCAATGTCTCAAAATATTGACTTACTATCTAAAACAAATGACTTATCTCAAACTATTGACTCAGTTTTTCAAAATATTGACTTAGTATCTCACAATATTGACTTAGTATCTCAAAATATTGTCTTACTATCTAAAAAATTGACTTACTATCTCAAAATATTGATTCAGTATCTAAAATATTGTCTTATATTGACTTACTATCTCAAAGTATTGACTTATTATCTCAAAATATTGATTTGGTATCTCAAAATATTGACTTAGTATCTCTAAATAATGATAAACTTTAACATATTGACTTAGTTTCTCAAAATATTGACTTAGTATCTCAAACTGTTGACTTATTATCTCAAAATATTGAATTACTATCTAAAAATGTTGACTACGTAACTCAAAATATTGACTTACTATCTCAAAAATAATGAGAAACTTCAAAATATTGACCCTAGTATAGCAAAATATTAACTTAGTTTCTCAAAATAATGAGATACTTTAAAATATTGACATAGTATCTCCAAATACTGACTTACTATCTCAAAATGTTGACTTAGTATCTCAAAATATTGACTATCTCAAAATATTGACTTAGTATATCCAAAGATTGACTATCTCAAAATATTGACATAATATCTCCTAATATTGACTCACTGCCTCTAAATGTTGACTTAGTATGTTAACGTAGGAAAGCTTTTTTTGGTATGTAGGATATAGGGGTGTAATGATACACTCAGTTCACGATTCGATATGTATCACGATACTGGGTTCACGATACGATATGCATCACGATATTTGGAAAGAAAATGCAAAAATTCAACTGAAAATCAAATAACAGATTTATTTAACATTAACAGTGTTCAATAACTGTCTTGTTATACATACAACTTAAAGAATGTACAATACTTCAATATAAATCAAGATTTAGTTTAACCTTCTGTATGTAAAGTCAGACGTCATATCCTATTCATTGGAGCATGAATGCAGTGAATGTAAACATGACGCGGGTATGGTAGCTAAACCAATAGGATTAAATGGACGTCATAGGCCGGGACACACAGGGCCGATTTTCGGCCGTTAGACAGTCTGGCGAGGTCAGTGACGCGAATCTGTTCGTTGTGTCCCGTGCCGTCGTCCGTCTGGGGGGCTGTCAGCGTTCATTTTGGCCGACCTGACATGTTCGGTCGGCGGCAGGGCCGTCGGGACTCACCCGGAAATGACGAGCAGAATGAGGTGACTAGAGTCTCTCAAAATCTGATGAAAATCTTTTAAACTGACCTTTGTTGATCTGAAATGAAGACAGATTCAGCAACTGCATGGCCTATTTCTTAAAATGTTTTCAGAAACACGTTTCAGTGAACTATTTTAGTACAATATGAGATTGTATTCTGAACCATAGATATATACACTAGATGTATATATCTATGATTCTGAACAAGCCGCCATGACAGTCTGGCTTTCAATTTCCGGAGAAAACAAACCCATGTGACGCATTCGTCCAATCAGCTGCCGGTTGTCATTTCTTGGGCAACAATACAGATTAGCGCCGCCTGCTGTTATGGAGGCGTATTACGTCTCATCTCCTCTCGTCTTTTTGATGTGTCCCGAGGCAGTTTTTTGCATATTGTTCTATATCTCTGGTTTTTTGGACCTCGGGGACGCGACTGATCATCTCGACTGGCTTTTCTGCCGATGGTCGGCCGTCTGGTATGTGTGTCAGCACCTATATGGTGATAGTAAAAAAAAAAAAAAAATAATAATAATAATAATATATATATATATTTTTTTATAATAATATCGCCATACCTCTACGATACATATCGTAACATTTTTGCGTCGCGATAAATCGTACCACGATATATCGTGACACCCCTAGTAGGATATGATCAAAAGTAGCAGATCAAAAAGTTTAGAGAAAATCGTAATGCGTAATGGTCAGTGTGCGGGATTTTCTCTAGACTTAGTATGTTAAAAAATTGAAAATGTTGTCTTAGTATCTAAACATATTTACTTACTATCTCAAACATTGACTAAGTATCTCAAAATATTGACTTACTATATCAAAATATTCACGAAGTATCTCAAAATATTGACCTACTTTCTCAAAATGAGAAACTTTAAAATATTGACTTGGTACAAATATTAACTTAGTTTCTCAAAATATTGACTTAATATCTAAAAATGTTGACTTAAAATCCAAAATATTGACTTACTTTTGCAAAATATTGACTAAGTACCTCAAAGTATTCACTAACTATCTCAAAATATAGACCTACTATCTAAAATTTTTTATTTAAAGTCGCTAATGCCGCTCCGCTTTAGACCACAATTACCACACAACAATAGTATTCTTCCTGTTTACATCCACCCAAAGTATGAGGGAAACTCTAGTGGTAAAATCTCAAATTACATGTATTCCCATAAGAAAAAGATATCACGACTGCTCCAAATCACAGAGGACACAGATATTGTATTTTGAATGTGCACAAAGTTTTGGACATTGCTCAAACACATCTGAAATATTAAAGTCCAAGGGTTTATTAATACATTAACAACAAAAGACACACAACAGGAGGGAGGAGTAAATGATGCCTAGGCTACATGTGTGCTGACTCAGATATAATTAGAAAAGCAGATCCAAAGGAGAATAAATAGTTGAAAGCAATACAGAATGCCTCAGAGCCTTACTTCAATATATTCCATTATATTTCCCTTTACATGAAGATATTTGCAGCATACATTTATTCAGAGAAAGGTAGAAATAAGTGCATAAAAATTCACCAGAATGCAGGAAATGAAGTGTTTAATGCTCAAATTTTTCAATAAATAATTTTAATTCTTTTGGTGTTATTGGAATAAATAACACTTCAAAAAATAGCAACATAAATCTCACACTAAACTGAAAAAGGCTGTTGCTGCAATTTTGTTAATTTTACCGGAAAAAAACACTTTCAATATTATTAGATGAGGAGCCTACAATCAAAATAATGAAGTTACTGTCTGTGTATATGTCTGACCTGGGCTGGCACATGTTCACGTTAAAAAGCGTGTGCAGTCACGCGCAAAGTGTCCTGGTTTTAGCTCTGGGAAATCTGGTCACCCTATGTATAGCAGAACCCTAACCCTACAATTGGCAATATTTTCCTAGCGGTAGCTAGCGTGGTTACATTTTTCAAAACAAATCTAGTTGTAGTCTTGCAAATTGTGACCCTGCAAGATCTCCAGTCGTACCTATTATAACAGATAATCTTTAGATGTAAGATGGTGTCAGACTTTCAGTTAGTCATCTAGTGTATGGTAGGCATTATTTGTTTTTTTTGTTTTTTTTTACTATCCACTCTTTTACTACATACTCTCAAACACTGCTCTGCTAAATTGCTCCACAGAAGAGGCCTGTTGTCCCATTCTGTATGGTGTGATTGCATTGCTGTAAATCCAGTGCTGTAGGTCTGTTGGCTCGTGGGTAAAAGCAGCTTGTAGCTGTGTAACTTTGAGCGATGTGGCCAAGGTATGTTGTAGCGATTTCGTATCAATATGTCCCTTGTACTGTATGTACTAGATATAAATAATTTTTCAGTACTAAACTGGTCATATAGTGCACTTGGCAACTTGTTGAAATTTAAAATGTGCTGAATATGAACAGGTATGACTGACCAAATGCAAGAGGTAGATTTGTCCCCATCAAAAACTATGCTGAGTTAAAAATAACCATTCAGGGGGCTCAAAATATTTGTTTACCATTCTAAGGTGTAAATATCTTTCCTATCGATTTCAGACACCCCTGTGGTGGACCATACCATCTTAACCATGCAGCGGCACGTTGGTGTTGCAAAGGCAAAAAAGCACAGTCTCTCTGTCTTTTCTCTCTCTCTCTTTCTCTGTGAAATGAAGGGTTAGCCTTTACGTGCCGTCGGAAATGTCGAGCTCTATAAACGACCTGACGGTAAACAATAACTGGATCTACACAAATTGCAGCATAAAAAAAATCACCAGCATGCAGGAAATAAAGTGTTTGATGCTCAAGGTTTTCTAAGGGAGGATGCCCAGCCCCCTTATAATGTGTCCCCCCCCAATGTTGAAACAAAACCTACGTCCTTGCTTTACACTATCAATACATTTTTGACAGAACTATGACTCTATCCATTCAAGCTGAGATGACTGTGGAGTGTTGGAAATTGTATGTTGGCATTTCAATTGTGTCAATCATTTGTTAATACATACTGTATTTTTATTAAAAACTGTCCCAGAACTTGAATGTACCACTGACACGCCAACTAATGACATCTCCTACAGTAGTCTTATTCTTATTCTTGTAATGTAATATGTACACCAAAAGCCTGTAAATAAAAACTGTCGGTCAAGAAAATAAACGCTTTTAAGTGTTAGTTGTGGTTGCATCTTATTTGAGCTACTGTATACTTTCTTCTTCTTTTTCTTCTAGCTCATCAGTTGGACTTTTACTTCTGTAATGCAGGACTTCCATTTCAGTAATGACGTTTTTAGACTGTGTTCAGTGCGCTTCCAGCTTTCTCAGGCAGGAAGAAGCAGAGCTAGGGCTCAGTTCACCTTGACAGCCGAGCCCCAGAGACAGGATCTGGGTTCAGAGAGCTGGAGAGAGAGGCGAACGCTACACAGACGTGGAAGACACTGGGCCAACAGGGTGAAAGAGCTGGGGAGGGAGGGGTAGTGAACCTTTGGCTTGCATTTGACAGCTGGCAAGCTGAAGAGAAACACAATACACCAATGGAAAGACCACAGAGGGAAAGAACCCAGTCAATGCACTGATAGAGTATGGGTGTGAAATGCACTTTAAGGAGAGTTTTGTCTTTATGTGGCCGAGTGTTTGTTAGAACAAAGCCATTAAAAATTGTATGCAAGTGTAAAAAAAAGAATCATGCATGTGCAAGAAGTTAGACTGCTAACTAGATAGCTTGATAGATTCTTGTCATGAAATTTACATGGCCACACAGAGCTGGCATCTACGCTCAGCTGGTGGAGCACTGCATGCCCCGACACACACCTTTGAAGTCTGAGCTCAGCTTTTTCCTCACCACTGGAAAATATCAGTCTCTCTCTCTCTCTCTCTCTCTCTCTCTCACACACTCACACTCACACGCACACACACACACACACACACACACACACACACACACACACACACACACACACACACACACACACACACACACACACACACACACACACACACACACACTGTGCACATGTGAGATGCATTAATCCTTCAGCAGCCTGGGTTGCTGTGCATGTGTAATCATTGCATATTATTATCTATCTACAGTGGCGTCTCCAGTCAGCAATGCTCCGCTTATCTGTGGTTATTTTTGTGGCATTTTTCTAGATTTAATTCAGACCAAATGAGGAACCCAGTGTAACCTCGGTATACAGGCTCCTGGGGATACTTGACAGATGCAGCCTCACTTTTGGACCCCCCACCCCCACCCCCAATCCTCTTGTTCGGTTGTTATTTTGGTTGCTTTCCGTTTGCTACTTTGCTATTCTTTTCCATTACTTCACTTAAGGAGCAAACTCAATATGAAAAAAAAAATTGTCCGGAATTTCTCACATACCAATGCCAATTACACCGTGGTCACATAGCTGGTTTGTAATTTGGTCATACACAACCGAGTCCCGGTGGTTAGATTTAATGCAAATGTATGGTGTATGGTTTTATGAAAAAAACTTAAATTCCCTTAATCACCATATATATATAATGTCAACAGTATATGGGGATTTAAAAAATAATTTTACGAAATGATACTGATATTGGAAATTCTGATTTATTGTGATGTTGGGGCCTTATGCATATACATATTTAGTAATGTAAGGGGAATGCGGGGAAGAGGGTTGTGCATATTTATGTATGAAGGTGCCTGTACTTTGTATGCACATTGTTGATGATGTAAGGTGAATATGTAAATGCAACATTGGGAGGTTGCAGGAAGGGTAACATGCAAATGTATGGTGATAAAGGGAACTCTTGTGCAACACAGGGAATACAGTGACATATGGACGAGAGTGTTATGGCTCAGAAAACAAAGAGTGAAGAGGATCAAAAAAAGTAAAAGGCAATAAAGCCGAGGGAGTTTTATTTGTATTCCAGGTGTAAAATGCACAACCTGGGGTGACGTGATGATATCGATCTCTGTGAGACAAAAGATAGCGAGGAGTTTATGATGACACCAGGCATCACATTTCTGCACTGCGTGATTTATTTTATTTAACCTTTATTTCTACAGGTAATCTCATTGAGACACAGGGTCTCATTCTCAAGAATGGGACAGAACATCAGAACACAACATCAGTTACAGACAGGCAAACAGATTACCACAGTATTAACAAGATTTACATGCAATATTTGAAAAAAAAGTGCCAAGTACTTAATATTAATAATGATTTTGCCTAAGCTGTGCAGATGCAGTCATACAGTATCTTTTGGTACTGAAATAGAAGTCGTTTAGCATGTAAATATGTTAAATGCAAAAATTATAACGTTTTTTTTAATGTCCCAAGGTTTTGATTCACATAAAATGTACTCGTATATTTTGTGGCGTTGTGCAGCCTTTGTGAAGTTAGCGTGGGGAGGGCGGTGCTGAGGCCAGAGAGAAACACAGGGAAATATAATTTAAAAATTTTAAATAATCTCTGATAAAAAAAAAAATGTTTTTACAATGTCTCTTTAAGTGCTTGTTGTTGAATTATTCTTTTGTGTTCAAGCATGAAAAATATGGTAAATGTGAAGGATTTAACATTAACGCTGTTAATCTGCACACTGTTAATCTGCATACAGAACAGCAATTAACATGTTAATTAAAACATCACACAATAAGTAGCAATCAGCCGTTACGTGTTTAACATTTTGTTTCTCACTTTTGCAGTTTTGAGCAAGTCAGCAGCAGCTGAGGTTTAAATATCTTTGATCGTATGGATTATATTGTTTATTCTGCAATTATTTCCTCGCAAGTTTCACATTTGATTACAGAAAATGTAAGACACACACTCATGCTTTTGTGCTAATGAAAAGACCACAGCACATACTTTCACACGCCATGTTTCATCTGTCTATCACAGATTAGTAAATGCATGTACAGGTGTATGTTATGATTTTTGATCTATTATAATAAAGATGCTATGTAGGCCAGCTTGTGATAGTTTTTAGATAAAGATCAACTAGTCCCTCCAGAAAAACGTGATTATGCGATCGAATAATTCAATGCATAATCAGCCAAAGTCTGCATATTTATGCGGGGGCGCCATTTTTATCAAATAAGCTGCACTTTCGCCGCATAAATGCGCTTACATGATTTCATAATCCCCGCATTTTCATTGCAAAAAAGTCACATATATCTTAGCAGAAAGTTCAAAAATGTTGCATTTACTTCACACAAGAGCAGCCATTTTCCCCCGTTGCCATGGGAACGTTATAAAGTGACGTTATGAAGTGACGATATGAAGTGACGTTATGAAGTGACGTCATGAAGTGACGTCATGAAGTGACGTAATTACGCGATCGGGAACATCATCGAAAAGCATTGTGTTGGGGGAATCACTTCTTTTTCTCTTTTTCATCAAACCGCAAGTTTTTGCAAGTTCCTGCAATTTCATCGCATAAAATTGCATAAATATCCTGCATATTCCATTGCATTTTTGTTAAGAAAACGTGCCGCATAATCAAGGATTTTTGCCCGCAACAATCACAAAAAAAAATCTGCATTTTTCTGGAAGGACTGATCAACCTGTGCTACTCAGTCATAACCCTTCCAATGAAACTGACTCATTATTATAAAGTCTTACTCCCATAAACAACACTATTAACACTATAACAACAGTTATCTGTAGTATTACATAAAATATAATATTGCAGTTGTAACACATCGAGGCTTGCTGACCACTATTATCAAAGACTCGTAGAGGAGCTATGGAAACCCCCCCTGGGAATTTGGACTGCAGCATGGTGTGCAGAGCCCGCTGAACCTCCTGCCCGTCTAACAGACATTAGACATTGAACCACTTTTGCACAGCTGCAGCATCAGAGTTGGAGCCTGCACATCTAACACAGTGCTGAGATGACATGCCCCTCACTCTCTGGAGGTATTGCCATGTGTTTGAAGTTGAGCAGCTCCAAATTGTAATTCTGTTCTACTGGAGAAAACCCTTGTCCCTGACACATCTTTATTTTCTTTTCCAATTCACAGCATGATAAGTGAGCCGTGCGCCTGCATCTCTCCATCTTACCTACAAAACACGTCATGTAATTTATCTGCTTTCTACACATATGCCCACCTTTTAACCTTTTTCGAGCGCTACCACTATTAGTCATTACTCAAGACATGCGATGCCTCTCCCTGCCCTGCCATCCCCACCCAACCCCACCCCCACCCACCCACCTCCACGTTTAGCCCTGGGGCTGGATATCTATAATTCATCTTTTATCTGGCACTCACAGTCCTGCATGCTGTTCCACGCAGCCGTTGCCCACTTCACAGGGTGAAGCCGCTAGCTTTAATACAAATCTCACAGGGCACCTAGAAATTGATTGTAATCCAAGGTAAACAGCCTGGTTTGCATAATCACGCGTTTCACAAGTGAGCATCACAGCAACTGAGGCTGCAGCGCTCAGGCTTTGGTTTCAGGGGGGATATGGCGTGCCAAACTGGCACCAGCACCACTGCTTTATAGGGTCTTAATAGCAACAGGGGGCCTGACCCCGAATCATATCAAAGGAAAAAATGTTGTTAAAGGGAAAAACTGCGAAAACGTGCATTTGTGTGTGGTACTTAGAGCTGGAACAAGAAGAAGCACGAGGGTTGACCTCCCTGTGCGCTGCACTTTATGACTTTTTCCAGCTCAGGGTGCATGCAGTGTGCTGAACACAGCTAAACTCGCAAATCCATACGGGGTCAGGCTGTGTGCTGTGGATCTCTATCATGATGTAGACAGAAATGAAGGATGAAATGTGAAGAATAAATCTGCAACACTGACTGACTTGCTGGAAGAGACTGTACTTTATTCGCCTGTGTTGAAACAGGGATTTCTTCTAGAAAAGTACACAAAGTGCAGAGCAGTGACAAGCTGCTGATTCTTACACTGTAAAATGTCTCGCTCAGCAGAGCCGTGCAGAGACCTCTGAAGGGACAGGTGCTCAAAGTTAAAAAGGGGCATATGGTACCCGATTTTAAAACACCACTGCGTTAGGGCTGTGTATAGCCACACAGTACAGGTGATGATACAGATGTTACCGTTTAATATATTATGATGTATCACAAAACTGTAAGCAAAGCGATAAAGGAGAAGCGTTTCATAGTATAAAGAACACAATGTGCATTAAAAGAGTTAAATTTTTTTAAACAATCATAATGCGAGCTCTACAATCTGTGGGATTCCTCAGTTATGGAGGAGAGAGAGTCAAAGCTTGCTGACACTGTTAAAGC
Organism: Perca schrenkii; assembly: GCA_025617405.1. Lineage (NCBI taxonomy): Eukaryota > Metazoa > Chordata > Actinopteri > Perciformes > Percidae > Perca > Perca schrenkii. The sequence goes on from CM046792.1 coordinate 9,624,181, forward strand.
GTAACTCTCGCCAAAATGCAACCTAGGGTCTTTTTGTGAATGTACCCGAGTCAAACTTTCGTTTAAAAGCATATTTAGGACAGAATAGCCACTTTTAAGATTTATCGTATTTTCGTATTTCGGTCAAATGGCCTTTTGAATGGGAGAGCTAGGGGCACTTTTATGCTAGCCTCAAAATAGCTATTTTTAAAACACTAAGAAGGCTCGACACAACATGAAACGCTGCCTGAAGTATCACCAGGGGCTCTACACCTTAACGAAAGCGTTGAGAACATTGTTTGTGTACCCAAAGTTTACTAAAAAGAAAGGTTTTAAACAACTCACCATAGCTCTTGTTGTTTCCAGCCGAAATTTGCATTTGCATTTGCATTTCCGAATGCAACGTAACAAGGAGGAGAGTAAAGACGGAAAGCTCCTAAAGCTTAGCTCCATATAAATGCACGGAATATTTCTTGTTTTGTTGTTATTGATAAAGAATATTGACCTTGTAGTTGAAAAAGGAGCCTCATACGGAGTCTGTTCATTCGCATTCGGATATCGACTCGTTTTGACTGCCGAGGTGGTAGTGGCCGGAAACAGCCAGAGCTACGGTGAGTTGTTCAAAACCTTCTTTTTAGTAAACTCTGGGTACACAAACAATATGTTGTCAATGCTTTCGTTAAGGTGTAGAGCCCCTGGTGATACTTGGAGCAACGTTTCATGTTGTGTCGAGCCTTCTTAGTGTTTTAAAAAATAGCTATTTTGAGGCTAGCATAAAAGTGCCCCTAGCTCTCCCATTCAAAAGGCTATTTGACTGAAAACCAAAAATACGGTAAATCTTAAAGGGATATGCCACCGTTTGTTGAAATAGGGCTTATCACCGTCTCCCCTAGCTGTAGATAGGTGGGCCAACGCATTTTTTGTGCATGCATTGTTTTGGTCCGGTGCAACACCGGCAGCGCCGCCGCTAGCTAGCTTAGCGTAGTGAATGGAATCCTATGTTGCCGGTTAGCATGTTGTGAGTAAACAAAAGACAAAAAAATAACCTCATTACTTGTACTGAGACAAAAAATGCGTTGGCCCACCTATGTACAGCCTGGGTACACCGCGATGAGCCCTATTTCAACAAACAGTGGCGTATTCCTTTAAAAGTGTCTCTTCCGTCCTAAATATGCTTTTAAACCCTAGGTTGCATTTTAGTGAGAGTTACACTTTAAGAAGTGGCTCACTGTGACTGACCTGATGTAATGTTCAGCTTACTGGTTACAGCAAAGGCAAAGTGAGATGCTTCCAGGAGACAAAGAGCTGCAACTAGAAGAAAACAAGGCACCAGATTCAGAAAACAAGTGTGGGAAAATAAACGGAAGTGTGGACATTAGTAGGGGGAGGGATAGGGATGAATAGTGATGGCTGTGGTAAGAGTTAGAGAAAAAGATCTATATTGATGAGCACAATATACTTTAACAGTTTTGAGTGTAAAAAACTGGACTTTGTGGTTTGCTATACTCACAGTGCTGCTGAGGTGAAGATACTGTCCTTAGTGGCCCAGCTAAAGCCCAACCATAGGAACAAACTGCTGCCTGGAATCACATGCCATTTGGAACTATATACATGAAAAAGAACATCAGGAGGAAATTAGATTAATAAAGTGTTACATGTTAGCATGGCAAGATGGAAAATTTAGATGACACAGCTAGGAAGGGACTCCATGTGACTAACCTGATGTAATGGAGGGCTGACTGGCCGACAATTCAATATATTAATATATCTCCCAATACATTAAACACTGAAATATATTGACTTTTTTAATGATAATATGCTTTAACATAAAACATCCTACATTTGAAACTTGACACTTGCACACAAAAGCATACAGTTGGTGCAAGATAAACACTAATGTAACAGCAGGCTAACATTAATCCAGAAATATCGTGATAAACTACTGAAAGGTAACTTTTTACTTCACTGTATAGCCTAGAACTTAAATACATTTGGCTGATAATAATTCACCTGCTAAAAGGATCCTATAGCTTAATTCTCCAAACACTGACTGATTATAAAAAAACTTTTAACACAGGATGCTGTCGCCTGACCCCAACACACACACACACACACACACACACACACACACACACACAGACTTCTGTTGACCTACAGAGAACTGCTGCTGTCTCTTGTGTATCAGAGAATGAAACGGTGACGCTATAAGGCTATCACACTAGGCTATGACTCTAGTGTGTGCCCTAATAAAACGAGTAATTCGTGGCTGCGGCAGCTTGTGCAGTTGCCGCGAAATGTCACTACTTTGAAGTTAGCTGCCGCTGCCACAGATTTAGCTTGCCGGCTGGCTGGCTGGCTGGTGGTCACAATTTAAAGAAAAAGAAAATGAAAACAAATCTAAAGAAACAAAAAGGTTATTTATGTTAAAAACGATTAATATTGTCCCTTATCGATCACTATCATTGTCAGTACATTTTATAACTTTCACCTTCGGACTGTCCAACACATTCTAACTCCCATCGCGTCAAAAAGCGACCCTTGGTCAGGTGCCTTTGGCGTTTGTTATTGACACAAAAAGTCTCCTTTAGCGTCATATTTTGACGCGCTTGGTTGGGACTCTTGGCTTCACTTTTTGACGCTCTGGGTCGGGACGTAAGTTTAACTGACATGCAAGAACGGGACAGTTAGGTTTAGGAGAAGATGGTGGGTGGGGTTACAAAATGTACGTTTCAGTGACATGAGGGACAAGTACGGGATATGATCCCCGGTCTCCTGGGTGAAAGTCCTGTGTTGTTTGATCCATCCACCCCCCCAACCACCCTCCTTATGAAGATTTTCGGTCCTTCATACTACTCTCTTCTGTTGTCTCTCTTAATACTACGTCATCTTACAGCGCCGCGGTGGAGCTGCTGCTCTGCCCGGTCAGCAGTCGGAATGAATATTCTGCCACAAATTAATTCTACATTTAATATGCTCCTGGTGTTTCTCAATCTCACTGATTGTCTGAGCAAGCTGGACAGTGCCTTTTTATAACTTTACTGACAGAGAATAATGGCTGTATCAGTTCCCACTTCAAAGAAAATCAAACAGCATGTGATCTGTCTGGCCCTGATTCCTCTATGTACTGTATTTCACAACAGTTGCTAAACAAGATCAAATGACTAGTGTGGTTACAAACAGAGGAGCTTTTCTTATTAGTATATATGTTTACATTTATGTATTTAATATGACCTCTGTTTTATTAGGAATGCCAATAGTAGTACTAATTTATAAAGCCATGGAGAATACAGAGGATTAAAAAACCATGATGGAGGTTATTATCTCCACTCGAGTTTCTGCGCGAAAGTCACCGGACGCCACAATCTTTTGAACATAGCCATACTGTAGCCATACTCTCCACATTTAAAGGTGCTCTAAGTGATGTGACGCGTTTTTTAGGCTACAACATTTTTTGTCACATACAGCAAACATCTCCTCGCCATCCACTAGCTGCCCGTCCCCTGACCACACTGTAAAAAAACGCGGTCTCTGTAGACAGCTCAGGCTCCACAAACGGCAACAAAAACAAACTGCGCCAACCTCCACCACCAAACATAACAAACAGTGTTCCAGCCAAAAACCGACAAGAAGGAGCTGATTGAGCTGGTTGATACGTGTTGAAATTGACCAGAATTCTCCTTTAATGAACTTGGCTTTCATTCTGGGGTTTATTTCAGACACCGCACACACTGTGTACAAAACTTATTATAACTTATTCCACCAACTCTGCTCCAGTCGCATCTAGTACACGTCTGCTTCCTCCTTCTCTATCTATCTTCTGCACACTTACAACACACACACACACACACACAAACACACACTGAGTTCTCTTAAAGGAGCAGCAGCACCATTTTACAACAAATGCCTTATCGCGCTGATGTGACAGATTCCAACCCGAACCCAAACATCATTTCTAAATATCTGTCCGAACCCGGCCAGTCGGGTATCCATCCTCTAGTCTGGACCTAATCTATCTGTAAAGTGTCTTGAGATTACTATTGTTATGATTTGATACTATAAATGAAATTGAGTGGACCTTTTTTCCCAGCAGACATGTTGACTTGTCATAGTAAGAAAAGCACAGCTAAAATTGAGAACCTTAACAATGGCTCAGTTCCATCAAGTGTCCCAGTAAGCTATTTCAGGCAGTCAGCATGCACAATACCAGGACCTCTCCTAAGTGGAATGCAGCCATCATTAATGGTTTTGAATACACCTGTGCTTTTCCTACTATGACATGTCAACATGAATGCCGGGAAAAAGGTCTATAAATTGGATTTAATATCGGGAACAAAGTAACACACTGTTTGCGAAGTACATAAACAGTAATTGTGAAGAGGTATATGGATGAGGAAGGGTTGGTGGGAGGAATGTGACAGAGTAGATATTTGGGTTTTACATATTAGCACTGGGATAGTTGTTTGAGTTATATATATGATACATATGATTTAATGGTTTGAGTAATGGAGAAGGGGTGGGACTAGATAAAGTAAAAAAAATCCTTTTTGGACATGTAATATTCATTTAAGAATGTTGTTTATGATAATTTATATATTGAGTTTGCTATATGTGCACTATAATATAATTTATTTTTACGGTGTCAATTTCAAATGCAAATCCTTATTAAATATTTGATTAATTTAGGTCAAATAAATGGTCAAATATGTTCTTAAGTATGCAGCTAAAATCATTATATACAGACGAGGAGTGGAAAAACAAATCTTAGCCATAGTGCAGTTGGCAAGCACAGATATTAAATACACTTTAACAGAACAATCACTGCCATTTACAGTAATGCAATTTGAGTTTTTGCAGAATTAACCATTATCCACTTTCCGTTTGGTAAGTTGCCCGTATAAAAATTACCTCATTTTTCTCTACAGCCACCCTGAGAACGACATCTTTTTAGCTCCACTACTGCTAAGGTTTGAAAAATCTGAATAGCATCAGTATGCTACTCCCAACACTTAAGATACTTTGTGTGTACTGTAATGAGTATTCACAGCCTCTGGGGGCAGCTGGCTCTCAGCTGACGGACTGGGCCATAAACTGTGTGTCACCCTGCTGTCTGCTAATCCCTGTAGGTGTGCGTGTGTGCATATGTGTGTGTGTGTGTGTGTGTGTGTGTGTGTCTGTGTGTGTGTGTGTGTGTGTGTGTGAAATTGCTGCTTCACTATATCTCACATCATCACTCAGGAACCACAGCCGACATCAAAGACAAGTCTCCACTGACCGAGAGCTCTACTGCCCATTATAAAACTCAAAACTTATGGAAGAAGAAGCTGATAGACTAATGAGAAACCAGGGTACTGTAGGTTTAGAATCAAGTATATAATAGATTAGATTAGATTTTAGTTTTCAGTGTGTTTGCTAGTTTGAGTTTAGTGTCAGTTTTTCAGAAAGGTTTAGTCTTAGGCTGCATCTACACTGCGACGTTTTGGTTTAAAAACGAATATATTCTGCGTTCCCCCCTCTCATTCCCCCTGCTCTGGCGTTTCTCCCTCTCATTCCCCCTGCTCTGGCATTTCCCCCTCTCATTCCCCCTGCTCTGGTGTTCCCCCCTCTCTTTCCCCCTGCTCTGGCGTTTCCGAGCCCCTAAATTGGAGACATTTGGAAACACTTCTGACCCGTTTTGGTTTGGAATCTGCGGGGTCGTGTTGCAGCCTCATCGACCGCAAATGGAGACCTTTGGCAACACCGACAGTAGGCTGGGCGATATTCTTGACCAAATACCCGATGTCGATATTGCGACGATATTGTATGGTTGACTATTGGTGCTTTAACAAAATGTTATTTACACAATGAGATTTTTGATAAATAATCACCAGAAATGATTTAATGACTTAGTGGGTAAAAGGTAAATAATAGAACAACTAGAACAGTCTGGTAAGTTCAGACAATTACATCACTTTAAAACCAGGAAAAGACAACACTTGCCATATTACATTATTACGATATCCAAAATCTAAGATGATATCTAGTCTCATATCGCGATATCGATATAACATTGATATATTGCCCAGCCCTAACCGACAGTGTGTCCGTGTGCACAGAGATCGCGTTTGGCTCAAAATCTGCTTGAAAACCAAAACGTAGCATGTGTAAATGTAGCCTTAGTTTTACAGTAGTTTCAGTTTGTTTTGTTAGGGCCATGTATGTAGCTACTGTATATAAAGAGTACATGTTTGGAGAATAGCAATGATGTTTAATGTTTAATCTTTGCACTACTTTGGTGTCCCATGTGAAGCAGTTACGGCACAGCGCCATCTCATGTCAAGTCTGTTCAATTTCTGTGGTTCAATGACACAAGAGTTGACGAAAATTCATGCTGTCTCATTTTTTTTCAGTAGTCAAATATTATAGATAAAAATTATTTTTCTCAGTTTCTTTCAGTTTAAAGTTTTTCTTAAAGGTTTTAGTTTTTATTTAGCTTCAGTTTACTAAAAATATGTTTCACTGTTTATTTTCCTTTTGGTTTTAGTTTACTCTAATAACCCGGTTTAGAATTCCAAACAACATGAAGGATTCTACTAATCCTACACAAGATGAGGACACACAATGGTTCCTTGTTTTGTGTATGTAGCTATGTATAATGTTGTATGTTGTACATTTGAAAATCTTTTTTCTTCATTGTATGACTGGTGGGTATAAATTCCAGCATTAGGGGAGATTATTGAGGTTTGAAAGCAGAAATAAAGCCCCGGAGCTGCCCAGAAGCCATGACCTTGGGTGGGCTAAATTGGTTTCCGTTGGCCTGCTTTGTAGCAGGGATTGAGTCCCTCTGAACCTGTGCCAGATCAGTTTGGCACCCTAACCCCTTCACTGACTCTGTTTTTGTCCTTCTGCTGCCCTGCGAAGGGCAGATGAATTAGCACATACCTTTCAGCTCCATTAGGGGAACGAGTCACGGCATCGGTGCTATTTCAGTACTATGCATTGCTGCCATTGTTACACGGATGCTTTTGAGATCTGGAGCACACACTGAGACAAGACATTGGAAATATCAAAACTATCACACATAACATTTCAGTGTTTCCCCTAGGTTTGTGGAAGATTTAGGTGTGCATATTCAGCGTGGGTTTAGATAGATAGGTAGATAGACAGATAGATAGACCGATAGATAGAATTTATTAATCCCAAACTACAGCAGCAAGTTACAAGGCATACACACATACTCACTCACACACATACAGAAAATACAAGAAATATTCTAGAAATAATAAATACAATCTAAAATAAGATAGCAAAGATAAAATGCCAGAATAACTACTGAACAAAATATACTTAGAGGAATGTATATATATATATATATATATATATATATATGGCTGCTTATAAGTATTCTTACCCATGCTAAAGTTGACTAAAAAGAGGAATAAAAAAATCATCTTTTGGAAATTGATCTTAATGCCTTAATTAAAAAAATGAGGAAAAATCCGGCCTTTTAAGGACACCAATTTTTTTTGTGAATGAATGATGTATTGTAAATAAATAAATGTTCTTCCTTAAAATACAGGGGCCATAATTATACATACCCCTATGTTAAATTCCCATAGAGGAAGGCAGATTTTTATTTTTAAAGGCCAGTTATTTCATGGATCCAGGATAATATGCATAGGGAATTTAACATAGGGATATGTATAATTATGGCTCCTGTATTTTAAGGAAGAATATTTATTTATCTACAATACATTATTCATTCACACAAAAAATTGGTGTCCTTAAAAGGTCGGATTTTTCCTCATTTTTTTAATTAAGGCATTAAGATCAATTTCCAAAAGATGATTTTTGATATATAACAAAGTAAATTATCTATTATATATCAGCGATGGTCAGGGCAGAGCATTTTAAACTTGCAGGGAAGGTGTCCAAAAGCACAATGGCTGATTTTGTATAAGACGTGGCATTGTGACCATTGGGCTTTGAATCTCACTTCAATCGCAATCTTCCGGTCCAAAAGCAAACGCTGATCTCAGTGAGCTATTGTCCAGGTGATGACTCCTCTAGCTATTTAAGCTATATATTATTGAGTCAGCCTGGAATGACTCAATAACATGACTTTCCTTAACTGGAAGTGGACTGATTGTTAATCAGAATCAGGTGTGTTAATGCAGACACACATTTAAAATATGCAGGGCAGCTGTCCACAGCACAGTGCCTGATTAGATATGATCATCTTGCAACACCAGGTGCTTGAACTCAGAACCATTGAAGCCGTCTGCAGGTTCTGATCTCAAGGAGCTATTATCTGGGTGATGTCACAACTGGCATCGCAACACCTAGTAGACAAGGAGCAGACTTTCGTAAAAATGCAGAATTTAAAGCTGCTGTAAAAAAAAAATTCTTATTAGAAAATTCTGAGAATTTGTGTACTTAGTTAAGAAAACATCGAGATGCCTGTACTTTATTTTCAAAAAGGTCAATAAGTGCCAAACTGATGTTTAAAGTTTCTCTATTTTGCATTGACTGCAATGCGTAGATGGGGAAACAATTCAATTTTATTTTTAAAATTAACTTTTTGAGATAAAATTCTGAAATTTTGTACACCAAATCAACAATGATCTTCGAATATTGTGAATTTTTTTCCATGAACATCAAAGATTTAGTTTGGAAGAAATTGCAGCATTTGTTTAAACTACTGTATGCAGTAAAATGTTTTAATTCACTGTGGGCTCAATTTTTTATCAATCAAAAATTTGAATGGTAAATTTGTGGAGGACAGTCAGAAGATGAAGTTGCCCAAATTTGGTGTCAATTGAAACAAACATGTGGGAGGAGATAGGTTTTAGACGTTTTGCAGTTTTTGCAAAAGGTAGAGTAATGGACTTCAAAATTGCTACAAGGTAACAGCAGAGCATAGTTTCTACTCTATTGGGAAATACAGTTTGGCATAAGTTGCGATGTAGCTTGTACGGCTGATTTGTTATGATTTTTTAAAGTTTATAATTTTAGATGGCTTTTGTAGCGCCACCATCAGGACAATTAGCACTCAAATTAAAGTTTAGCATAGGACTGGACTTATTTGCAAAGTTTGGTGAGTTTTCATCCATGGGAACGTGGATTTCTTAGGAAGAATAATAATAATACAGGCAAAAACAATAGGGTCCATGCAGCTTCGCTTCACCTTCCACTTCCTTTGTGTTGGCGCCCAAGACGATTGTGATGGGTTTAAAGAAATGCCAATAAACCTGCATGTTTTTCTCCCATCCTGGAATGTTACCACTACCAGAACGGTAATGCGACGTACCTTCCGACACTATCTTCTTTTGAAAGTTTTCAAAACAAGCTCACTAACTATCCTTTTAATTTATATTTCTTTACACAAAGAAAAGAGAAGATATTTAAAATTTCAGTTTTTCTCTTTAAACTACTAGTTTCTAGTCCAAGCTTTTCAGTGTATTTATCCTTCAAGACTGCAAAGACCAGCGTGTTCTACTGTTGACTGATCTGGTTCAGTTCAACCTTACATGAACTCACGGTCACCGACAAGTTGAATAACACTAATGAGGCCTGGGCTGAACTAACTGGTAAATAAATCATGGTGCTCAGGTGTGCGGCACAGAATTGCGTCCAAGCTCTCTATTTCATAGACTTCTGTGTGAATTAACATTTACCTCTTGAACTGAGACAAAACTGTCGTTACAAATTAACTGATGAGACACATGTGACATCTTTTATCGAAGCACAGATTAAGTTAGCTCCTGTTCTTAGAACAGTAAAAGTAAAGCTTAAAGTGATTCCAAAACCCCCCATCAAATATCTAAAACACAAGTTGCTTTGATAAAGTTCCAATCTAAAACGATTACTGTAATGAGAAATGGTACCTGATCTATGGTGTATGTACTGAGGTTACCCAAGAGAGTTCACAACCTGCCTGATAAAATCTCATGAGCATGTTATTCTTTTTGGAGTTGCTGATAAGGAAATAACAATAGAATGTCTCTTAATGAAATGACTGGCACGCCCTGCCAGAGTTCATATAGAAGGCATGCAGATGGTGCATTCAAGAAAACAAAGAAAACTGTGTTAATATAACAGAGCGATGAAAAGAAATGATGCAATTGTGATTTTAGAACTCATCTCCTTGCAAATGGATTTCAGTGGGGTTTGACTGCTCATGTACACTGAAAACCATAAACAGCTCTGTCTTAGCTAAACAAACTATGAAAGCACAGGGTTTCCCCCAGTGTATTGCAAGCCTGGTGGCCCACCGGGCCTAAGTTGCCCCCCACCAGGCCTAAGCCACTGGGGAAAAAATTATTTTAAGACATTTTTTAAACTAGTTAACATGGGGTGGCTCGTTGAAACTAAGATCTAGTCATATTCAGTCCCTCCAGAAAAACATGATTATGCGATCGCCTAATTCAATGCATAAAGTCAGCCAAAGTCCGCATATTTCACTGCATAAATTGACGATTTTTCTGCGCAAAATATGCAGGGCTTTCATGATTTCATATTCCCCGCGTTTTCGTTGCAAAGAAGTCCCATATATCTTAGCAGAAAGTTGAAAAATGTTGCGTGTACTTCACGCAAGAGCAGCCATTTTCCCCTGTTGCCATGGAAACGTTATGAAGAGACGTAATTACGCGACATCATCGAAAAGCAGGATGTTGGGGGAATCACTTTTTTTTCTCGTTTTCATCAAACCGCAGTTTTGGCAAGTTTCCGCAATTTTTGCAAGTTCCCGCAATTTCATCACATAAAATTGCATAAATATCCCGCATATTCCATCGCATTTTTTAAGAAAACGTGCCACATAATCAAGGATTTTGGCCCACAACAATCACACAAAAACACATTTTTCTGGAAGGACTGCAATTTTCAAATACCCAGTTAGCTTTTAGCACTGACTTAATGTTGGGCCCTATGGAATCTGTCTTATAGCTTTTTTTAAATTCTCAATTTTTTTTTTGGTCCATGATTGAGTTGTCACAGAAACTATTGGGCTCTACATTAATGCTGCCATCAGTTTGTGACTGGCCCTCATCAAAAAAAAAAGACACAACTTTTCTAGGGGAAACCCTGAAGCAACTACATAAAATGCTTGTAATGCAGATGTAGAATGAATAAGAGTGCTAACATCAAGTTTGCATATAGAGCTTATCATGTGGAGTCTGTTTGAGGCTTAGTGCTGCATTAGAGCCCAAAGGATGCTTTCAAATTGAATGCAACATACATTTCTGCCTTACTTTATTCATGTATTTGTGCAGTTTATGTCGATTGAAAACAAACCGCAAGCACAAGCATGTACAGTACAAGCTGTAGCTTACTAGCATTAAGGACAGTTTTTTTAATTGACCATTGAGATGAGATAAATAAAACCAATAGTTTCGGAAATAAAAACCAAGTCGTAATTAACTGCAGTTTTCCATTCTGCACCAACCATGTGCTGTTTGTGTGACACCTCAGACCATCCCCACTGACTTTATATGCAAACACACACCTCTATTATTTGCATTCAGTCTAAGCACCATCTACGTGCTACGTGATGAGGTCATTCTATTGGTCTGTTCTTCCATGTTTGGTCCAGAGCAAAATATAGGCCGAGTGGATGATTCATAATTATTTTGGTGACCACTCTAACCTTTTGTGAAGTGACACCTTGAGCTTTGAATGACACTAATTGCATAACAAGGTATCTCTAAAAACTAATGGTTGGATTTCCACAAAGTCTTTTTTGGAGACCCCATGCCCTTTTCCACTAACCAAACCATTTCACCAGCATTTCCACCAAACTTCATTTAAGAAATAATGGTAAAGGCCAGATTGCTTTGAATTTTACTATGCATGTACAGTATACTACCCAGAAGATACTCATATATATACTCATGCAAATGAAGTTTGTGCATAATACACTGTATCCTATCCTAATCTAATTGGCAGGTTGCCAGAAACTTGGCTTTTGAGTCATGCTGAGAATTGACGTTTTGGATTTTACTGCCTACAAGACCTTACCTCTAGCACTACCTTCTGGATAAACATGACATGTTTTGCATTACTACTGGTAAGGCCCTGAGGATGGCAAAAGCATCAGTATGTTGATAGATACAACAACACCTTTTGTATTATGACTGGTAAGTAATGAAAGCCACTAGTGAGGATTTAGAGTTTTATTCTGGAGATCTTCAGTGGCCCTTCCTCTTACAGTATCTTTCACCTTTAATGCCAGTCTATAGTGTCTCTGGCAGAAGGTGACCCACGCATATGTAAGACAAGGTTAAAGCCGAGTGACAGCCAAGATTGACATCCATAATGATCTAGGGTTGAAATGTATGCTCACTGCATATAATCCCCTGTCATATATACACTTTCTCATCTCACAGTCCCAATTATGGTCTTACTGGACATGTCCGTCCTGTCCAATGTTGAGGTCAGGTGTCCATTATAGCCCTGGTGTGTAAGCTTTGGGGCTGCTTCCAGATGTACTGTTGCATATGTCCATACTGAATGAGAAAGGCACAAAAGTGGAGAGGGAAGCCAGCATGTCATCTTTCCAAGTCAAAGTAGCAGCTGAACTAATAGATCTGCTGCCAGAGAGACAGGAAGGCTGGATCAGTAATTCAGCATTGTCTTTACATATGCAGCTGGGCCCGAGACTCAGGAGTAAATGCTTCCTTTTGTTGGTCAGTTTTATCAAAGGGTCTCCTGATACGCCTTGGAGCGTATACAATTCACATCCTCTAACCATTCTTCAAATGTTGGTTCATGTGTTCAGATTTCCAAAATGGAATCCATTACAGGTAAACACACATTCAGCTGCTTAGAGATCAAAAGATATTTGATTTGGACCAATGGAGCATGTAATGAGGCTTGATTTCCAATAATATAATGCACATGCACTGGCATGATGTCATTATAGGATCATCATGTGTGTGTGTTAGACAGGGAATCATTGCTGAGAATGTCACTTTAAATTATGTTAAAAGGGTATTATTAAACCACTAGTCTATATCAACGACGTTTCGTTTCCCGGGATTGCTCCTGTGCCGCCGGAAATTTGGCCGGATATCCCTCATTTTTGGCCGGATGTCTGTCACCTTCATCTTTCTTTGTCTGGTGGATTTCTGACGACTATGGTTATCTGCTCCTCAGATCTCTGCAGGGTAAATCCAGACAGCTAGCTAGACTATCTGTCCAATCTGAGTTTTCTGTTTTCTGTACCACCAAAACAAGACCTACACAGAACAGACATTTTTTTTCCGCACATCTACAATGTGAGATAAGTGTGTAGGAGGGAGACAAGCAGGTCAAAAATTGCAAAAAAAACTCCTGCACACTGTCTAACTTGTAAAGAATATAGATTTTAATATAAATAGACCATATTGTTTTATATCTATGGTGTAGACTAACTAGCTAGCGTGGGAAACCTCACTACCAAGATTCTAAAGACTTAAGGACAATTCCGCCATGTTAGAGCTATGTTACTGGTTACTGGTTGCACGGCGTTCGTCGTTCGACTGGTCAGGACTGTTTTCCAAGATGTCGCCTTCATGTAAACATTAACTCTACTGTCTTTATAATCTATCTTTTTAATAAACTGTCTGTACACTTACAGTTCCCCAAGGCTCCGTCCTGGGGCCTCTTCTGTTTAATATCTACATGCTTCCACTGGCTCAGATTATGGAAAACAAAGGGGGAAGCAGCGTTCAGTTTTTATGCTCCACATATCTGGAACAAACTTCCAGATAACCGTAGGTCCGCAACAACTCTTAGCTCCTTTAAATCAAGGTTTTTGACGTTGCCTTTTTTAATTCATTGTACTGCGCTATGAATTATTTTCCTGTATTCTGTTTTTAATTTTGAATTCATTTTTAACTGCTTTATGTTTTATGTAAAGCACTTTGAATTGCACTGTTGCTGAGATGTGCTATATAAATAAAATTGCCTTGCCTTACAAACTTCTCAGTGCTTTGGTTCACATGTAGGGACCCTCATTGTGCTACCGTTGAAGTGTGGTGCTATTTTGAGCCTTGTTAGTGGTGTAGAAATAACGATTTACCCTCTGCCCCGACTACTAGCGTTACAAGCTAATCACCGGTTTGCGGAAGCTTGTTTCAAGCTATAGACACATTCGATTAACATGAAAACATATCCCAGAGAACGTTTGACTCGGTACACGTTATTAACCCCTAGGTTTATTTTGCACCAGAATTGTCCTTTAACCTTACCACAGTCTAAACCTATTTTAAGTCCATATTGGCATTTATCCAGCTCACCTATGTCTTCATCCATCCCAGTGTCACGGCTGTTCGTGAAATTTTCACGTAATTTACTCTTTTATTTTATTAGTTTATCTCGTTTTTTTCATGATGGTCAGCGCGTTTTTGAAACTAATGTATTTCAATGGGAAGCATCTTTCATGATCACAGCACGATTCTTTCTGCCAGTCAGGCTGCAGCTGAGAAGCTGTATACAGCTTTGCTATTATTGGTATTTTTAGCCCTATAACCTCTGTTTTAATCAACATTTATTCACGAGGCTTATCATGGTTTATATGTATTTCTTTTAATTTTATTATAATGGCTTATTACCAGGGAAGCTGGATTGCTTTGTTGTTTATTGATAATTAAAAAAAACTATAACGCTATCTACCGGTATCCACATTTATTTAGATGTTATCATGGTATTCATTCCTTTATTTTAATAATATTATTTCGATCTTATAACCGGTGAAATATTACAGTATGCTGTAAGCAGAGGTGTCAAGTAACGAAGTACAAATACTTCGTTACCTTACTTAAGTAGAAATTTTGGGTATCTATACTTTACTGGAGTAATTATTTTACAGCATACTTTTTACTTCTACTCCTTACATTTTCACGCAATTATCTGTACTTTCTACTCCTTATATTTTAAAAATAGCCTCGTTACTCCTTTTTTCAGTTCGGCTTGTTTTCATTCCGGCTCGTCATCGTTCAAAAAAACACACACACAAAAAAACTATCCAGATCGCTCCATCCGGAGAGAGTGAATTTGATTGTGGTTGGATGAGAAGTATAAACATAGTCATTCCGACACCCTATTGGTTTGTACGCGATCCATCGCACCTGCACAGACCCGGGGCTAATACGCCACCGGTGCCCTAACGACCGTTATCTACCGGACCGAATAGCAACACGGATTTCGGTGCCTTATTTAGGTGCCACTTAAATGCCTGCGCGATGCTCCGAAAACGGACGTTAGAGGGAACTGAACATCGCCGCACGGGACGCTAGTCAACACTACAGTTGGAAGCAGGTTAGCCTAGCGTTAGCTAGAAGATGGAGTAAACATGATAAAATGCTGAGAGCTAAACGGTGTAAAAGTGTGTCTGTATTTCACTGGAGAGGAGTCTGACACCAGACTGTAGCTGCCGTTGTCTGAAAAACACAGAAGAGATGTAGCCTACGTGTCACCTTTTTCAGCCCTTCTGAGTTTGCAGGTATGATTTTAATATACATTACTGTAACATAGTCATATGATTTTGTCCCTGCGTTTTAGAGTTAAGCTGTTGTCCTTAATGGCATTTCCCCCCCTTACATCAGGGGTCTTGAACGTTTTTTAAGCCAAGGACCCTTTAACTTAAAGTGAGATGTAGCAGGGACCCCCTACTACATATTGTATGAAATTAAGTTGCATATTAAACTGGGCCTCCAATAACTGTCAGGGTAACCTAAAGCCTTCTTACATACCTTTTTTTTCATTTTTTCAAGTTATTAAAATATTAATTGTTGGCATGATTTTATAAATCATATTTTAATGTTACATATGTGGCACAGTAAATCTAGGATTAACTGTATCTGTGGGCTGATATCTTAGTGACTACCTTACCTATAGGCCCGTAAGCCTATCATCAGTGGGAATTTATATTTGCTAATAATTTGTTGGAATTATGTTAAGGGATTTTAATTTTATTTTTTTTAAAGACTCAAAAATGTACAATAATTTGGAGGCCCCCCTGCAATGACTCTGAGGACCCCCTGTTGAAGATCTCTGCCTTACATTACTTTTACTTTTATACTTTAAGTAGTTTTGAAACCAGTACTTTTACACTTTTACTTAAGTAAAAAGCTTGAGTTGATACTTCAACTTCTACAAAAGTCTTTTCAAACCCTAGTATCTATACTTCTACTTGAGTAATGAATGTGAATACTTTTGACACCTCTGGCTGTAAGACAGAACAGTACGATATGATCTGAGCGGGGCGCATGCGAAGCCGCAGCATTGCATTGTGGGATTGTGGGAAGTTTTTAAACCACAATGACAATATTACATTACAAGTCTTTAGCTGACGCTTTTATCCAAAGCGACTTACAATTGCTATATATGTCAGAGGCCGCAAGCCTCTGGAGCAACTAGGGGTTAAGTGTCTTGCTCAGGGACACATTGGTTGATGTGTCGCAGTGGAAAATCGAACCTGGGTCTCCCACACCAAAGGCACATGTCATATCCACTGTGCCATCACCACCACCACAATTAAATGATAGCTTATAAATATCTCTGTATATCTCTTGTTGTTTCTGTTCCACGACATTTTGTATGTGATGTTTGGGGTGTGGGATGAAGAGAGGGATCATTTTAGTCATTTTAAAACAACAAGCATTCCACTCAGTCAAAGAACTTGGTCACTTTGTATCAGCTCTACATCTACAGCCAAGAGGGCTCTTCACCGAAGTGGAAAAGCTGATCCACTTGTGCTTCTGTTTACCAGTGTCTACTGCTGGCTCCGAAACAGGTCTGGACTGGCTATCTGGCATGCCGGGCATTTGGCCGGTGGGCCGACGCACTTTTGGGCCGAATCACCGATATAATTTGCCCGTAAAGAACTGACATTGGCCCATTGGTTAATTTCCTTTATTGGCACTGGCCTGACCCAATCAAATCCAGCAACCCCTTTCCCCACTCCCGGCCCTGAGACACGAGCTGCAAGAGTTATGCTTACTGTATGTCTATGTGAATCTACAGGCAGATGCTTCAAAATGTGCCAAAATTTCTGACATGTTTGGGGATGTAGTAGCTGCTTCAACATCAGCATTACCTGAAGCCGAGGAGGAGAGGTAGCTGGCTATACAGAGAAGGAGAAACAACATCATGATAGGGAAGAAGCCGAGGAGGAGGAGAGTGAACATGACAGGGCCATATGGGAGTGAGTGAGGAAAAGATGGAAGAGAGAGTAGTTGACGACGTGGTAAGGAGTAAGCAAATTAACAGGGACTCTCAGGAAGGGAGGGAGGCTGTGTGTGTGTGTGTGTGTGTGTGTGTGTGTGTGTGTGTGTGTGTGTGTGTGTGTGTGTGTGTGTGTGTGTGTGTGTGTGTGTGTGTGTGTGTGTGTGTGTGTGTGTGTGTGCGCGCGTTATGTGCACCTCACGTCATAGGGGCGAGTGAGTGGTCTGCAGAATACAGAGCCTGTGTAACATAGTATCTTTAGACTCTATGTGGACCGTAGCACCCCCCACCCAGCACCCCCCTGCCGAAAATTACTTCCCGTGCCCCTGCTTTAACGCCAGTATCACTTCAATGTACATATTTAATCAGTGATTTTGCCACTAGCAACAACACGTTGCTCAGTTTTGTTCCAGTAAGTTATGCACGGTAATAACGTTTAAAAAAATCAGAGGAATACTCCGGAAGTGACGTATCCAACACCAATGTCACAACTGGTCACACAAAATCATCGCCTTGGATAATAACAAAAATGGTGGAAAACCATGAAGGAAGCCTGGTTTCAAACATCTGCAAATAGCTGCCAATATCTCACATTTCCCAGCTGAAGTTGTTAAAACTAAGTTTGTGAACGTTACGTAACTGAATCCAAACAGAATGCATTGACAAGTGTGGATTAAAATTGAGCACCTGCTGTAAATCGACCAACTTAATTAAACATAAGACTGATATGTTTAAATTTGTTATTGTCAACAAATCCCATGAAACGACCAGAGCCAACAATGCATTAGTCTTTCTCTCAATACTTTCTGTGGTTCTGCAGCCCCAAGCCCATCGGTTCCTATTAAGGATGTACATCTTTAAATGTTACTTTAACAGGAGGCAATAGTGCTTTTCGTTTTTAATTATTTTTGGACGATAATGGAGCTCTGGGGCACAGAGGAAGTAGATATATCAGACTTTTTGCACACACACACAACGCATTCTCATTATTGGGTCTGTATGATATTGTATAAAATTTGATTCACACCGAAACGCACAATATCATACGAAACTAGGAGACAGCTGGCTGATCACGTGATGCCGGCCGGCTACAGTGGCAAGCTACAGTGGCCAGCTACAGGCCTCCATCAGCTCGGGTTGTATCAGCGGCAGTTAGTAGCTGTGTTTAGCCGCTACAGAGCTCTGCCACACCAGCTACGGTGCTCTGCATGGTGCTCTGCATGGTGCTCCGTGTGGGGCTCCGTCTTACCAGCGGTAGTTGGTGATTCAGCTAACCCGAGAATAGGTGACTGTGAGCCGGGTACAAAGCACCACAAGCTGCCGGTTGTTTCAGCAGACATTACGGTTAAGTTTAGGCGACAAAAGTGAGCGTTATGCGGTGACGAAGCTAAAGTTTAGGCACCAAAACAACTAGTTAGGGACCGTTCGGTATATATGGAATGGACCACCGGAGGAAAATAGGGGAGGGTCATGTCTTTTTATTCTTTGAGGGGAGGGTCGGCCAACATTTTTCAGTCCAGAGGGGGGATCACCCAACTTTTGTATTCATAAAACAGCAAAATTTCAAAGTGGCTTGTTTGGTGCATATTTTTCCATGTAGCTCTTAGTCTTGCCCCTCCTTCGCTACCAGATGGGTCTGACCTATGAGTTGGCTGGGGGCAGGGGGAGCTGCCCCCCTCGTGGCTGAAACGGATAATTGCATTGTTTAAAAAATGAGTGATATTTTATAAATATCTTAAATAACACAAAACTACTAAATGGTGGTAGGTAATACATCTGATTTCATATACAGCTTTAGTAAAAAAAATATTTCCTGGCTGACGATGCGAGCAGCAGGACGCAAAAAATTAAAATGAACGTTGCTAGTCTGGACTTCTTACCGTGCCAAGGTTGCAATAAAGGTTTCCTAAATGCTACATTTGATATCAGCTTACTAACTGATTGCAGGTTTTGTGTAGATTTGGACTTACGTTTATTCCACTTTGTTTAAACGGTGAAGTGGAGGAAGCCTAGTGATGAGTCCATAGCAACCAGTTTGTGTGCTGAATGTTACCCAGTGTGCTTTGCTGAATGGTCTCAATGTTTTATTGTTTTATTTCATGTGAATTTACTAGAGGAGTAACTTAGTATTTGAAGTAATGCAGTAATGCAGGAAGTGTGCATTTAGTTTCCATGCTTATTGGGTTTCCACAACAATGTTAGTGAGTACATCTACTGAAATGGCCACCACACCATGACAGAGAAGAGGGATGCGTCAGATGAGAAAGCAGAGGTTAAATCATGTATGCCACGGCTGTAAAAAAACAATGGTAATCTGTATATCTTTGCCAAGTGCAAACAGAACAGAAGGTGTTGATAAATTGTTGTGGGAGGGTTGTTCCTTTCTTCCAAATTGTGTTGGAAGGTCATAGAAATTTTTTTGCTGGCGAGGGGAGGGTCATGTCTATTTTGGCTAAAGGTCCCAAAACTACTCCGGTGGCCCCTGAAATAAATAAGGAACGGTCTCTTAAGTTTAGGAAAAATATTGTGGTTTTGATTAAAACACTCCTATGGAACATGCTTTTCCTGGGTGAAAGTCTTTTGTTTTCTGAGCCGCTAAACCACCCCAACCTCCTCCCGCGTGTTATAAAGCAGCAGTCAATGTTCCATACGAATTACAGTGCTTAACTTTCAGTAGCTTTTTGAACATATGGTTCTTGTTAGTAGGATACATTAATAGTTGCCGTTGCTCGTTCTACGGGTATTGTTAAGATAAAAGAAAGAGAGACTATCACCATACTATTCTCACAACTATCCACTTTGACAACAGAGGCTTTGAAAAGGATCCAGTCCATACGCAGGAGAAGTCTGAGAGTTGGCCCAAGGTAGTAATGCAGGCCAGATCAATTCCTCATGTTCCATCCTGGTGGTCGTTATGAACAGTTCATGCACGTTTAAAAACAGTACACAAGTCAGATCCAGATGGCCAGGTCAAGACAGCTCTCAGTGGAGGTTGGATAAGATTTATCTTAAAACACAAAAGACTTTTGGTATTGTGGTTGAAATGTCTCCTCAGTGTTGCAGGAATTTCAGGATTTCCTTTGGACTGGGTGAAAGTCCTTTGTTTGACAAGTTAAGAACACCACACATTCTTGTGGCAAAATATCACAATAAAGTAAAATAATTAAAAAAGTAAAAAAAACAAAAACTGATTGCATTGTGACTTAAAAAGCCACACTATGTGATTTGTAAGTGATTAAAAAAAATCCTCCGGTACACAGTGTATCTTGCCTAGTTAGATAGTTAGAATAATTTGGCTGAGTGGCAGGGTGTCTTCGGATCTGATAACAATCTGAGCTGGCTGGAATTCCCAGGAATTCCAGTTAAGGAGACACCGAGGAGCCATGTCTCACTGGGCAGGTTTCTCTGTCTCCCTGTCACGGACTAGCTGTGCTGACAGATCCCGTCAACGCTCTCAACCCTGCTCTGCTTTCCACATCCTCACCAACACAAACACACACACACACACACACACGCTTACATACGCTCACACTCAATCACTCACCATCCTCTGACTGCCATTTGGTCTTATCTCACACATGTAGTCATTAGGAAAATCCGAGTGTAGTACGAAATATTACCATGAATGTGAAAAAGCATATGAGCATCACATATAGAAGTGCTATGCTCAAACGTGTGAGAAAGAGCAGCTGTAATGCGAGCCGCTTGTCTGTGTTGTTTGTGCCAAATCTGAAACTCCTGTGTGTTTTCTAACACCCTTGGGTTGGTCCTCTCTCAGAGTGCTGTATTTTTTTTCTTATCACTGAATTCCTATCAGGTCAGCCAAACATGTCAGAGTACAGTGATCTAAGACATTTCTCTGCTACTCTGCTCAGCCAGGCTCAGCGGGGCTGGAAGAATGCAGCCCTGCCAAGATTACAATATGCCCGTGTGTACTGTATGTGTATCAACCCTTCACTTCCCGTCAAAGTAAAGTAACTCAGACAGGACCAAATGACATTAGCTGAGCTTAATCACTACTTAAGAACTACCACTAAGAACACTACTGTCTGAAAATCTCACACCGACATTGGGCCTCGTTCACCAATGTATTCCTAAGTTTTCTCTTCAATATGTTCTTAAGAAAGTCCCTAAGAAAAATCTACGTCTGATTCATGACGTGTTCTTACAGTTTTTCTCAGTCGCTTTGGTACATTTCTCGAATCATCCTCGACATTTGCAAAACAGTAAGTGCATTTCTCAAAACTATTCGTACAAATAGCAAAACACCATGGATTACCTGCAAAAGCCAGTCTCATGCTCAAAATCCTTTGTTCATCTCTCAAAAGTAAATATCTGTGTCAATGAACACGTCAGTGCCATCAGAATGACAAGTCCTTGTGTCATTGTGTACGGATAAGACAGTCAAATTGCTTAGTCATGTTGTCAATGTTGTGTGATGTTCTGATGTAAACTATGGCTAAACGTTTTGATGACAATTACTGTAAATTGTAGGTTACACCTTAGTGTATGTGAGAGTTTGATTGCAAGAGACTGGACAAGAGTCACATTTATGCTTTTATTGTTTGTACTGTAATTTCTTGACAGACCATGTCATTGCGATACAGAAAGGAAAAGAGCACTGCATAGCACAAAGAAAAAAAAACATGCGAAATGTGAACATAGGACAGTGTCCTTAGGGAAAACTGTACATGCAGTGCTGTAGGAATTACAGTGCAGTCTTCCTACACCTCCTGACGTTCCTGTCTGTTGGGCCACAAATTCTCATCCACATCACAACGAATATCTTCTCTTGAGATGCAGCGTGGAAATAACCTTTTAGAGTGTCTTATCCAGCCTCTGCAGGCATCTGCTGTGATGTCATCACACGCTGCATCCATGGCAGCCAGAAGGGTCATCTGTGTATGTGGCTGGCGATCATATACTTCCCATCTCCATGCTGAGAAAAATTCCTCAATGGGGTTAAGGAATGGGGAGTAGGGTTAGAGGAACTCCATCAGCATCCTGTTGTGGGCTGCAAACCATTGCCTGATGATGTTGGAGCGATAGAAACTGACATTGTCCCAAACTATCACGTACTTTGGCAGGTCATCTCCAATCTGACCCCTCTCTTGTTCAGGGATGAGATCCCTGTACAGAGTATCTAAAAAGGTGAAAAGACGCTCTGTATTGCATGGCCCAATAATGGGAATATGCGTTAGCACACCATTATCAGCCTGGCACATCAACTGTAGCTCTGTGGCCGATGATATTTTGACCATGCCTTCTGCATTTCGTGAGGTTGAAGCCAGCCTCATCCATGTAGATGAAGCTGTGCGGTGGTTCACTTGCTTCCAGTTCCATTATACGCTATATCCAGAAGACACAAAATTAGTTTTATGAATTTTGTGGCAAGATACATTTACATCAAATGTATACAGCACATATTGCATCTTCTTTTCTACAGCCATAGCAAATGTTTAAAGGTCCCACTTACTGTACTGTATATCACGATACGATGCTGTACTGTTTACTGTGAGATACAGTTGCTGCATGCTCATACATGTTTTACCTGTACATACTGGTAGCGCAGCTCCTTCAATCTTTCACCATATCTTTCAAATGGAACAGTGTACAGCTGCTTTGTATTCATTTGGTGTCTTTTCAGCACCCTGTCAATGGTTGAGATGCTGACTGTTTGGATGTTTTCAAAGATGTTGTCCTCTATAATGGCATTCTTTATCTCCCTTAGTTTTATGGCATTGTTTTCTACAACCATGGTGCAATAAGCCTCCTCCTGTTTAGGTGTGAAAAGGGGCCCTCTGCCACCCCTGTGAAGTTGTCTTGCGGTCCTATGTGGGAAAAATAAAGTAATGCAAAACACAGAATTCAGTAAGATAAAATGTCACGGTTTACAGTTTTTCTCAGTCGCTTTGGTGCATTTCTTGGATCAAAAGTGCAATTCTTGATACTACTTGTACAAATTCCAAATCATCTAGTCTCTTGTGCACATCATTAAAGAAATGTATTATTCCTTTGAACAAATTGCAATTGCTTTTGTACATATTGCAATTGATAATGTACAAGTGTCAGTTTTTTTTCCACATTTTCAATTGCTTATGTCATGTTGATCTGGAACAGTGCCAAAGGAGTGGCAGACTGGGGTGGTGGTTCCCCTTTTTAAAAAGGGGGACCAGAGGGTGTGTGCCAATTACAGGGGTATCACACTTCTCAGCCTCCCTGGTAAAGTCTACTCCAAGGTGCTGGAAAGGAGGGTTTGGCCGATAGTCGAACCTTGGGTTGAGGAGGAACAATGCGGATTCCGTCCTGGTCGTGGAACAACGGACCAGCTCTTCACTCTCGCAAGGATCCTGGAGGGAGCCTCTAAATCGGAGGCCATGGTTCTCAGCAGGAAACCGATGGAATGTCTTCTCCAGGTAGGGAATGAGTCCTTACCCCAAGTGAAGGAGTTCAAGTACCTTGGGGTTTTGTTCGCGAGTGAGGGGACAATGGAGCGGGAGATTGGTCGGAGAATCGGCGCAGCGGGTGTGGTATTACATTCCATCTATCTATCGCACCGTTGTAACGAAAAGAGAGCTGAGCCAGAAGGCAAAGCTCTCGATCTACCGGTCAGTTTTCGTTCCTACCCTCACCTATGGTCATGAAGGCTGGGTCATGACCGAAAGAACGAGATCCAGGGTACAAGTGGCCGAATTGGGTTTCCTCAGGAGGGTGGCTGGCGTCTCTCTTAGAGATAGGGTGAGAAGCTCAGTCATCCGTGAGGAGCTCGGAGTAGAGCCGCTGCTCCTTTGCGTCGAAAGGAGCCAGTTGAGGTG
This sequence comes from Perca schrenkii, assembly GCA_025617405.1. Classification (NCBI taxonomy): domain Eukaryota; kingdom Metazoa; phylum Chordata; class Actinopteri; order Perciformes; family Percidae; genus Perca; species Perca schrenkii. Next base: position 9,648,159 of record CM046792.1, read on the forward strand.
GTTCGGGCATCTGGTAAGGATGCCCCCTGGGCGCCTCCCTAGGGAGGTGTTCCAGGCACGTCCAGCTGGGAGGAGGCCTCGGGGAAGACCCAGGACTAGGTGGAGGGATTATATCTCCAACCTGGCCTGGGAACGCCTCGGGATCCCCCAGTCGGAGGTGGTTAATGTTGCTCGGGAAAGGGAAGTTTGGGGTCCCCTGCTGGAGCTGCTCCCCCCGCGACCTGACACCGGATAAGCGGACGAAGATGGATGGATGGATGGATGGATGTTGATCAAAATATAGTAGATGGTTCTCTGTTGAATAGTGTTACCCCTCAAAACATCTAGGCATTTGTTCCTTGCATAAGCCATTACATGCAAAATTGTTGAACTATTTGTCATAAACTGTCAAGCATAGTTCTAAACATTTCTATTAGACCGTTTGTACAAAAACGTGAATTGATGAATCGTGCAGGTGAAATTGACCCTCACTCATGAAGGAATGTAAAGTGTTAGTTCAACCAATAATCAACCAGTTGTGCAAATATTCCAACTTTAAAAAAAGAATTCAATATATTCTGAGTTTATTTTCCCTGTAATATCCCAACCTTTATTCTCCAAATATTCCAAATGTGTGGGTGATAATGTGAGTTTCCATTGATCAAACATCATAAGGCAATGGTTTGTGAACCCACCCGAGGATGCTCCTAAAATTCCTCCCACCTTATTCACCATTCCTTAACCCAATTGAGGAGTTCTTTTCAGCATTGAGGTGGAAGGTGTACGATCACACACACACAGATGACCCTGCTGGCTGCAATGGATGCAGCATGTGAGGACATCACAGTAGACGCCTGCAGAGGATGGATAAGGCATTCCAAAAGATTCTTTCCACGTTGCATTGCAAGGGAAAATATCCGGTGTGCTGTGGATGAGAATATGTGGGCCGACAGACAGGAACGTCTGGATGTGTAGAGACAGCACTAGAACAGTGCTGCGGGCAAAGTTGTGCCTTAGGGGTGTTTCCTGTGTTTCTTTCAAATTTAGTTTTTTTTCCTTTGTGCCCCTTGTCTTTTTCTTACTGTAAATTATTTTGTTTTGTTCTTTCATTAAGTGGCACTAGTAAAAGCTGTGAAAAACAAAATCGTGTCCAGTCTCTTTCAATCAATAACCTGCATACAGTAATATGTAAATAGTACTGTTGAAATTGATATATGCCATAGAAGTGCAGCCTTGTGCATTTTCAATACAGTAACTGTCATCCAAACTGTAGCCTAAGTTTACATCAGGTAATACTGTCAAAGTACACAGTTACATTGACAACATGCCTAAACATTTTGACGACCTTGTTCGTGAACAATGATCTTGTTCGTGAACAATGACTCAATGACTTATCATAAATGAATATTTACTTTTGAGAGATTTACTAAGGATTTTTAGTCACTGACTAGCTTTAGAAACATATCTATTGTATATTGCAGTTTGTACAAATTGTTCTGAGAAATGCACTTATTATTTTGCACGTTAGGGATGATGTGAAAAACGCACCAAAGCGACTGAGAAAAACTGTAAAGTATACTTACTGTATATTGTAAAATGCAAGTGGAATACTGTAATATTGTATGAAGCATTACAGAAAGTATACAGCATTACAGTACAGTGCCTATCGTTAGATTACATACCTGTTCTGTCAACGAAAAGTCTGAATGATTGAGGACAAAGTTGTTCTCCCAACATATGGCTGCACCTTTCGACCAGCCTTGGCCATTGTAAACCCACAAGTGTGGCTTTTATCTCATCAGGAACGCACATATGTCCTAGGCCTCTTCTGCCTCTTCCTCTGTTTTGCCTCCCAACTCCTCCGCCACGCAGCCTCACTCCTCTTCCTCTTCTCTCTGGCCATTGACCCCATCCAATTCCTTGTCCTTCCATTGTCAGACATTGTAACATTGCATTGTGCTCCGGCTATATATATATATACTTGCCAGTTGATGGTTCACGAGATGCACCTTTGTTAGAAAAAGTCAAGATTCACCTGGGAGCAATTTACCAATTCAGGACAGATTTAGAAATAGAAATGTATAGAAATATGCTTGACATATTATGACAACTCGTTCAACCATTTTGCATGTAAAGACTTATGCTATGAACTAATGCCTAAATGTTGTGGGGGGTGAGACTATTCAACATAGACCCATTATAATACATTTTGATCAACAAAGCAATTGATAATGTAGGAAACAGCAGAGAATTGTACATAATCATTTGCATGGATGTACCAAAGCATTTACAACTTGTTCAAAGAAATGTTTAACTGTTTTTTTGATGTGCACAAGTGACACAATGATTTGAAGATTGAACAGGTAGTTTCGAGAATTTCAATTCTGATGTGAGAAATGTACCAAAGCAACTGGGAAAAACTGTAAACAGCGGAATTGTTCGCAGGTGTGTTCTGAAAATGATGAATCTCAATGTCTTCGTAAATTGAAAGCTTGTGCCCGTTGCCCCTATTTAGCATAGGTAAAAGCCCCGTTAGAAGGTCTAGCAATGCGAGACTAGGATCAGGAAATCAACCCGCCGGTCTCCTGCTAACCTTCCGCAAAGTCTGCTAGCCTGGGTTAGCTAGCCAGCTGGCTCAAGCTTTTAAATGTAACCATCAGAGTAAACACGGGAAAATGGTTTAATAGATAAGATCAAGCTAGCAAGACCCTCCCTGCGGCCATCTCATGACTACGAGTCGCTCATCAGGGTTGGAAATCAACTCTGCAGTCTCCTGCTGACTCTGCTAGCCTGGCCGATCGACGTTTTCCAAATGTAAAGATCAGAGGAACCACAGAGGAAAAGATGACAATGTCTATCAGCTACATCCCATGACTACGATCCTGACTGCGTGCACATGCAAGACCATCTCTGAGTCCATCTCCAACTCTACATCAGAGGTGGCACCGAGGCAAGCGTGGAGGAATTGAAGACCGGCTGTGACGTCACTTCTGGGCATGCTGGCCGGTGTGCAGGCATCAGACAGTGAGCCGGGTGGCCTCTGTGCCGGGTGGCCTCCGTGCCTCTGTGGGTTTCCAGCGGGATGGTCAGGAGCTGTGATGTCCTTTTTGTCTGAGACTCGGCTGGATCCTGGAGCGCTGGTGCTGTTCAACTGGGTGACTTTTTCTGTGTGCCGATCTGACGGCCACATTCTGCGTTATGATGAATCATGTAGAAGTTGATGGCAAAACAGTCCCTGGAATTGTACCTCATACGATTTCATGTGACAAACTAGATGGATGGGTGGATGGATGGATGGATGGATCTGTGGGTGGATAGCTATGTGGGTGTCCGTGTAAACACGAGTGTCATACAGTAAATATAATAAATCAGTGCATAACAATGTGTGAATAATGCTATGCTAAATAAAATGCTTCTAATGTTTAAACCTGCACAACGTGAGTTTATCATTGTAAAGTAAAATAATAAATATTGGGACACCGTTGGATCTGGTTGAAGTTCATTTCTTTAACTTGTATTGTAGCTTCAGTGATATGTTCTCTCGATGTCATGACTGGTTGTTCATAGCGTATGCTATGAATTTTTTTTTTTTTCTTTTGTCTTCTCTGCATTGTTTAACTGGTTTTCTTTGATTTACAACATGACTTCTGGACACTTCACTCTACTCTACGTGTGTTTTTTGGAAGTTCGTAAGGCAACCACCATGCAACCACCAACAATTGTATGTGGTGACATAAAAATGGCACTGTGCAGAGGTTTAAAGTTTTAATCCAGGCTTCCGCCCTCAGAGTCATTTAGTCAAAGTAATTAGAGGGTTGTGTCAGCAGCACTTCCAGATTGAGTAACACACTATAATTCTGGTCAGAGTTAATTTCTCCCTGCTCTCACATGGTATTTGCCGCACACAAAGCCGCACTCGCCAACACACACACACACACACACACACACACACACACACACACACACACACACACACACACACACACACACACACAAACTCCTGAGCTTCCTCCAAAAGTAACCTGTGTGAAGAGGGACATAAGAGTGAATTTAAAGCCCAGATTATCCCTGACCATGCAGACAGAGGACGAAATCTTAAGACAAGAAAAAAAAAGTCATATTATTGTAAGAGTCTCCAACAGTCCTCATTCCGTCTGGCTCTGGCAGTTGGACCGCAGACCGACAGTAATCACGCTTTGATTACAGCAGTGATGACGCCAGAGGAATCATTCAGTACGTTGAAGCTGCATTTTTCAATCTTTTGATATTAACAATGAATCAAATGACTATGTGTAATGCAGCTCATTGTTTAGCTTTTTCAGACCGCCATAGGCGTAGATTTCAGGGGGGGGGGATATGTCCCCCCCATTTGTCCCTCTCAAGAATTATGAAAGACAACCCCCTCCCCAAAAGAGGTAAAAAGAAAAACTGTTCAGGGGGCTCAAAACATGTACTGAAAACAACAACAGTTTACTTTGCTACATCGGGGGGTTAAAGAACACAATAGGAGCGTGAAAAATAAAAAAAACATTTTTGTAGATTTAAACTTTGCAGCTTCTGGCTTTAACAAGGTCTCATTCTCCAACAGATTGGTTGTTGAGATGTACAAGATTCCTAAAAAAGCCATCCCAAGACACATGATGTTTTGAATATGCAGAAAATTTTGAACAATACAGGAGAAAAATAATTTCCTTTACATAAATTAAAGACATTTACACCATAAATGATGCAGAAAAAAAATCACCAGAAGGAAGGAAATTAAGTGTTTGACGCTCAAAATTGTGGTTTTGAAGTGTCCCCCCCCCCATGTTGAAAGAAAACCTACGCCCTTACAGCCTGCAGATCTACTGTTATGGTCCACTGTCACAGCTCTCACTGGACCTGGATTCCAGCTGCAGCAGGCAGCTGTTTACAGCAACAAAGATCTGATAAACCAACTGTACACGGCACAAAAACACCCGATTTGTTTGGTTTGGTTGAAACGAACTCAGCGTGTTTGCCTGCTTAGTTGGACTGGTGTGAAAGCTATCAACTATGACTCATCTGAATTTATCTTGTTCTTGTAAGCCCATGTGGGCTGGGCGTAATTGTACCCATAACACAATAATAAAACTGTCATTCATTTATTCATTCTGAAGCAACCAAACAAGAAAAACCAAGACTGCCTGGTTCAAAGCAGACTAGTTTGTGGTGTGAAAGCAAAGCAGAGTAATCAGAGTTTTGTAATAGTGGAGAAAGTGGTTTTATTAATAATTCAAAATCTAAACTACTATTACATCCATTTGCTGATCCTAAACTGTTCAAAAAGATATACAGTATATATATATACTGTACATATATATATAGATATATATATCTATATATATATAGATATAGATATAGATATAGATATATTACAGGTGTTCCCTCTGTTTATTACTATCAATAAACAATGCAGGCTGTTCTTATGAACCAATCCTACATTCATTCAACCTTTATTTATCCTCAAGAGATCATTGCCCCCCCACAATGATCTCTCGAGGATAAATAAAGTCCCGATGACATAAAGTCATTTTTATGTCGTCGGGTCAGATTACAAAGACAAAAACAGAGCAACAACACAGAAAGTACAATCATAAGAAACATAAAGACAATAAAACTTTATGAATTGGAAAATGATTTGATAAATAAATTAGGATAATAAGGATGCAAAAAAAAGTGCAACTACAGTGTGTAAAGCTGTTACATAAAGAAGTTTGCAGGTTTAAAACCAGATTTCTAAAAAATTGAGTTGATTTTAAGAAAGTGTTCCAGGAGTTGGGTGCACTAAAACTAAAAGCAGTTTTTCCAAGTTCAGACCGAGCTTGTGGAACATATAGAAAAAGTTAAAGGTGCTTTAAGCGACGTTGAGTGATGTCACTTCTTGTTGACGTTCAAAGTATTGCAGCTCGCCCCTTCCTCCCCCTTATCCCGTCCCCCAGAGCCATATGTTAGAGAGAGTTTGGCCAACTAGGGAATCGAATGTTCTGAGCTATCCCGTTATGCGATTTATTCCAAGGTTGTCATGTGTTTTGTGGACTCCATATTGGATGCTAACATTCATCAGATTCCCATTGACATAGGTCAGGGAATAGTGGAACAATTTAATAAATAATTTAAAAAAATGACATAAATCACTGAAACTGCAGGGCAAATGAACTCATTATTGTGTGAGGTAAATTTCAATTTCTCTCTTCGACTTAAGATAACAAATTACATAGGACAAATATAGTAATACCAATGTGTACCATGCTGTCAAAAAAGCTTTAGCCATGCTTTAGAAATTAATGAAGTTTGAAGTTAGCCATGCCTTATGCTAGCGTTAGCTGTTTCACTAGCACTCCATGTACCTAAATGCTTGCAATCTTACCATAGTCATGACTTGAATTTAAACTAGTCTGAATTCAATTGTCATCTGTAACTCAGATGTAATATACTGTGACCACGCAGGCATGTCATTTATGTTGATTTAGATCACCAAATATTATTAATACATAACTTTGCCTTGGTTACTACTAAGTTATTATTGGTGGCATGATAACGTTCAGGGCTGTGTACCGGACGGTTTTTCTATGGTCTCGCACTTGTCTCGGACTCGCTTGTATTTGGACTTGGACTTGTCTCAGTCTCTGCCACTGGTTTTGCCAAATATGGCTTTTGGTCTCGACTGAGTCCAGGTGTCTTTATTATGTTTATAATAATATTGGAGGAAAAGTGAACCACAGCTTGGACAGGGATGTTGTTCGGCTTTTCACAAGTTTAGACAGCTAGCTAACGCAACGCTGACGTTTGCTAACGTTAGCGCAACAGCGTTAGGCTAGCCTGCTAGGTAAATATTACGACTGCCTTCGTTGTTTCCTATATCTGTGTATCATACACATACAACCTGTGGCGTTAGTGCTCCTTTTGTACCATCATTTTATTGAATGTAATTTTAACTTTCACTCCTACGAGATGGGTGGGTTTTCTAGAATACCCGGACTTATATTAATCAGGTGAAATCCAAAAGCATGCAGATGTGGCTTTGTGTCTGCTGGAGTAACTATTTGCCAACACATTTGCCATAACATCGTAATGGCGAAAATATCTGAACTATCCCTTTAAACAAAAATTAAAAACCAGCCTGAATCCTCGCAGTGGCAGTTCTTATAAGCTTCCTGGGGGAATGGCATCATCTATACATGCAGGTGTTGTCGCTCTGTCATCGCATTAACATTCCTGTGTAAGACTCGTGTCAAGAAGCGGATATTCTCTAACAAAGAAGCAGAGAGAGCTCTACATACACACGTGGGAACAAACAAGTATATTTTTTAAAAGTGGAAACAAAAGATCAACAAAAGTAGCATTCCTGCCAGATAGCGTCAATCTAATATTAGAGCAGGTAGAGCGATTTTTATTATTGCATGACATTGTCAGTAAATAACACTTTCATGAAGTTCATTTAAATAATGCACAATATAAACATAATATCTCATCAATTTAACTAAAGATTTCCTTTAAAAGAAACCCCCCACCCTTTCACTTGCTTATCTTTTTTTTTCGGTTCCAATATTGCTTCGTCCTTTATTGTTCATGTTGAGTTATTTTATGTTGTATCAAACACAAAAGTGTAAAAGTTGGGATAATCAAAGCAGGCACAGTTCAAACACTTCTTATACTAATGGAGGACTTATGACGTCTGTATTATATTTTTTTAAATCCTGGCTATGAGAGCAGCTCCAACATCAAACAGGTTTACAGGTCAATATTAAAGCGCCCATATTATGCTCATTTTCAGGTTCATAATTTGTATTTTAACGTTGTACCAGAATAGGTTTACATGGTTTAATTTTCAAAAAACACCATCTTTTTGTTGTACTGCACAGCTCTCTCTCACTGCTGCAGATCCTCTTTTCACCTGGTCTCTGTTTTAGCTACAGAGTGAGACCTTTTTTCAAATTCTATACCATCTTTGATTGCACTCGCACATGCGCAGTAGCTCAGCTGTAGATTAAGGATGACCTTAAGTGCGATAATTTATTACCTCATTTATTTATTTCAGAATGCATTTCATTGGCATATTTATTCATTTGTGTATTTATTTATTGTTGAGTAAAATGGCATTCCATATGAAATGCACCGGCTGATAATAATAATTTGTACTTTAACCTTTGATTTTGCAGCTCAGCTGTTATAGTTTTATAGCCTAGAAATCTAGACGCACCCTAGCGGCAGCAAATTTAATTTGCAGCCAGGGGGGTCTAGGCACTCTCCGTTGGCTTGCGAGCTGGAAAAACCAAACTCTGGGCGGGCCAATCACATCGTGTATAGAGTCGGTGGGCGGGCTTATGGCTGCTGCTGCTGGCAAACAGCGGTCTTCTGGAAGACTTGGAGTTCAGCTTTTCTTTGAGAAAAGAACAAAGAACGGCACAGAAATCATTCTTAAAAAAGGAAGATGTGTGCAATATTTTACAGACCGGATACGGCAAAAGTTTAATCTATCAACTAGCTCCGCTACCTTCTTCGTTGCTCTGGTTGGTTGTAGTGCTATCCTATTGCGTGCAGAGAGAATTTGAAAGACAACCGTTTATCCCGCCCCTCGGATTGAGCCCTGCCAATGGTAAGTTCCCAGACCCAACATCTTGATGTGGGTCTGGCTTATCAGGCTAGTAGTTTTACCAAGGTACATTTGATTGCAAGAGGTTTACTATGATGGAACAGGTTTTACTTTTACTTGAGTAAGCCACTTCCACCACTAATACTGACAATATTATCTTCATGTACATGTACAATCATCTCCATTTGACAATGCTTTTTCATAACAAGGCTCTGCTCCCCGTGTGGAGTGTGCATGTTCTCCTTGTGTGTCTGCATGGTTTCCTTCCCTTCAATCAAATTGCCCAGAGATGTTAACATCTGTATTTACGCATTGGAATTGTAAAGTTTCTTTCTTAATATGTTGCCAAAATGAGCGTACACTCAACACTAGCTTCTAATCTTTCTACAGGAGCATCCTCCACACGCTGCTGTCAGCAGCAGCCGAGAAAGAACAGGTTCCCCTCTCTTTGCTGATACTCACTGACTCTGAACAGTGTCCTGAGTCTGTCAGCCCTCTTTGATCCAAAAGGTCATATCACAGACAGGACTGGACCCTGGCTGGTTGGATAAACCTTCTTTGAATGTAGTCTATATACTGTATATCGACAACGTTTCATTCACGGGATAGTTCCGGTGCTGCCGGAGGTTCCGCCGGATGTCCGTTACCTTCCGCTTTCTTTGTGATGGCATTCTAAACTCTGGTCGATTTGGGAAACATCCTTCGAGCTAGAACCAACAATAAAATTTAAATTTATCTTTTTTTTTGGAGTAAAATTCTCATCACACACTCAAAAGCCATTATAATTCCAGAGCTCTCCTTGTGCACCAAAGCAAGTTCCTTCCAGAGGCTATTTGGCAGAGACACGGTGGCTCTGTCCAGTGCATAGCGACGATTGTGATTGGTTTTAAGAAATGCCAATGAACCAGAGCGCGTTTTTCCTCTGCAACGCAGTGGAGGAAGGTCTAGCAATGCAAGACTCCTTTGAATGTAATCAATTACAATTGTAACTTAAGCACTGCCATTTTAATTAATCATGTTATGTGTTCTTCTGTTCCTGTTTGTAGTTCAACTTTATCGTCGGGCGACAAAGAAGGGGCTACGAACCAACGACATCTGCTCCACGTCTTTGCATCCCCTGCTCTTTCTTAGGTTTTATAAAGTTTTTCTTTCCAAATTGAGGGTTTAAGGATAGGGGGGTATCATATGTTGGACACAGAGTAAAGCCCTCCAAAACTAAGCGGATCAACGAATTGAATCAACATGCCATGACCATGCCCTTATACTCCCTGTTATTCTTTCATTTCAACTTCCTTCTTCTCCAGCCCCACCTGTCCCTGATAAGGGAACAAACACTCTCGTCTATCAATCGTAGCCAAGCTTAATAATAATAATAATAATAATATATACTTTATTAATCCCACAACGGGAAATTACAATGTTTTCCCTCTGTTTTTATTACACACAGGCCTAAATTACACACACATGCTCAGTACCTATACATCTACTAAAGGAGAGATGTCAGAGTGAGGGAGCTGCCCGAGCAGTTGGGGGTTCGGTGCCTTGCTCAAGACCACCTTGGCAGTGCCCAGGAGGTGAACTGGCACCTCTCCAGCTACCAGTCCACCACCATACTTTGGTCCATATGGGAACCAGCAACTAGGGGTGGGAATCTTTTACCATCTCACGATTCAATTCAATTCCGATTCTTGAGGCCACGATTCAATTCAAAATCGATTTTCGATTCAAAAAGATTTTCGATTCAAAACGATTCGATTTTATCCATAATGATTTCTAATCGGGTTTCTGATCATGATCTACTCTCATCTGCTTTGCTATACAGAATGACAAACGGAGACATTAAAGTGTCTTTTTCACATTTTAAGTTCAATTCTCAGGGAAGTACCTTTTATCAAAAACATTGTCTGGTTCTCAATTGCTACTCATTAGTAGCTAGCTATAAAATAAGTTGGAACAAAAATAAAGTGCTTCTTCATAATACAAAATGGTTGAAAATAGATGCATTTCCCAGGAAAGTTGCAGTTTACCACAAATATCATGTAACACAACCGGTGAAGACAAAAAAATCTATATTTCTCAGTCAGGCTCAGTAACTTAAAGAATAACAAGTTATGAAAATAAAGTGCTTCTTTCAAAATGAAAAATAGTACCCCTAAGCTAAATGTTCATGACAGTGTCTCTTGCAACAATAGAACTGTAAACTGTGCAACTGATTATATGATTTTCAACAAATCATGAAAAAAACTGGACATGAACTGTGTCCATTTGCAGATGCAACATTCAGGTTCTTTTGCAGGAAAATAAGCTGATCAACATGTGCAGGAGTGAGACTGCTTCGCTGTGCTGTCACTATATCTTAGAGTTTAGATTCTCTGCCCGAGCCCGAGCCGGGCCGGGCCGTTATTTTCCGCCACTATCCTCGGGCCGGGCTGGGCCGGGCCCTTGATCAAGCATTTGTGTTTTTTTTTAATCATTACTTTAGCCTAATTGGGTGGGGAGAAAGCTATGCCATAATCAGAACTATTATCTATTTAGGCCAAAGTAACAAATGTGTCCAAAAAGTTACACAAGTTGGACTACAGTTACAAAATGTAACATGTGTCTTGTGCGGAGTCTCCTCCTCTCGCACGCATCACACCGGGGCTGCGGGCTGTATGGTGGAGCTTAAGTGCAACATGGAGCTTGAGGATGTAAAGAAAAAAAGAAAAACAGGAGAATTACCTTTGAGCAAGTTTTGGAGGAAAGTCGGAGGTATGGAGCCATTTTAAACAAGTCGTGGGCAGTGACAACATATGTGTCGGCTTTGTTGAGTGCATTAAGTGCGGCTGCTGTTCGCCTATGACAGCAAATAAAACGGAGAAGTGGATGATGAACAGACACATGAAGCAGGCTCGCCATGGCAGAAAAGATGATAGTCAGCCTTCAACGTCCTCTTTTGTTACTTCTCCAAGCATAGGCTACCCCTGAGGGAGAGGCAAGCCCTCCCAGAGAAATAGCTCTTAGTTTTTTTTTTACGTTTCTTCATTCAGATCCATTTGCGATCCGTTCCATTCTGAATAAACAAACAGCGCAGTTTACATGCTTCGCTCTTGTTGCATTATTCATTAAGATAATTTTAAACAGATTTCTGCAGTTCAAACAACTCTGAATTGTAGTTGAGAATGTCAGTTATAACGGCCCATGGATTAAAAAAAGTGTCGGGTTGAAATCGGGCTCGGGCTCATAATTCCAGTTAATGTGTCGGGCTGGGTCGGGCTTGATTTTTTGGGCCCGATCTAAGCTCTACTACATATCTCCAGCGGTGGAGAAAACTCTCTCAGCTGCAACGCTAGTGCGTACCTCGGCTCCGCTGTCTGTAACATGCAGACGAACCCCTCGTTCTCCTCCACACTGTAAGGCCTTAGGTCTTTGGCGATGAAGCAGGCGATAGACAGAGTTATTTTTTTTGCCCTCTCGGAGTTGGCAGGAAGTTTCGTGAAGCACTGCAGTGTGCGTTGGTCTGCAGCTGGCGGCTGACTCTGCTCCGTGTCGCTGAGCTCCGGGTGATGCCTAGTAACATGAGCCCATTTGTTGTGCTGCCGAAGTACTTGGTCTTCGTTTTGCAAAGCTTGCACACTGTGTGTGTCATGTCCAGCGCAGTGCTTCCAGGCATTCGGTAAAAACCGAAATGACGCCAAACTTTAGCTTTAAGTGAAGACGGGGCTGGTTGGATCTCCCTCTCATCCATATTTGCTTCCTCTTTGTTTTAGTGATTTGTCGCTCACGTTCAAAAACCGGCTGCGTGGTGACGTCCGGACGTCCCGTATAGGCTAGTTACAAAAATGGAGGCGAACAACCAGCTGATTTTATTTATTTATTAAATCGATTCTTGGACATTTCAGATCGATTCTGAATCGTTGCAAATGAGAATCTAGATTCTTCTGTGAATCGATTTTTTGGCACACCCCTACCAGCAACCCTCCAGTTTCTAACCCAACTCCGTACTGACTGAACTACTGCCACCCCCAGCTTTGAGTCCAAGTCAAGTCCAAGTCAAGATGTAGACAAAGAAAACATCCTCATTCAATGTTCTTCATATGTTGTTTACAGAAAAGAGTATTATAATTTATCTAATCAAATACTGCGCACATTGAGCACATGTAAACTCATTTACCTCAGCGAAGTGGTTGCTATGTCTAAATTTGACTACATTTTTGCTCAAACTGTGATTATTACTCTGACTCTATTATCAAATTGATAATAATTTGATCATTTATTAAAAGCACAATATTTTTGCACAAAGTTAAAAAAACAACCCTGACAGAATGATATTTCTCGACGAAATAGACAAAGACTGTACAACCATGCTGTGGCTCTGTTAGCATCGCCGTGCTTTGAGCTAAATGCTAATATCTGCATGTTAACATTCTCACAGTGACATATCTAACATGCTGATGCTGAGCAGGTTTTTTGTTAACAATGTTCACCATCTGTATTTAGCATGTTAGCATGCTAACATTTGCTAATTAGCAACAACACAAAGTACAGCTGAGGCTGATGGGAATTTGTGCAGGAATCTGGTTTTAAAGTCCAAGCAATAATAACAATGTGACCTGATGATTGTGCTAGATGAAAATCTAAGGGATCACTAAAACCTTTGGCGATTTTAGACCCTTTTAAAGCCCTCTAAATTTAATCTCAGCCCACCTAAAAATTATAATAATAAAAAAAAATTAATTTTAGTACTTCAAGTCAGAGTTAACACTTTTGCAAGGCATTGTATCCGTGTCACATTCTCATTAGACGCTGAGCCCCCATAAAGGTCTGATCCTAGAATCGCCCGACTAAAACAATTACAATTTATCTTGAGGGGAACATAAATGCTTGTACAATATGTAATGCTAATCCACGCAAGAGAATGAAAGAAGTCTTTCAGATAAGAGATGAAACGTCTTCGAGAACCATAACCAAATCCAGATTTGAACTTTCCTTCAATCAACCAAATAGTGGCCGAGACATTTTGCTTGATTAGGGCTACAAAGAACCATTATTTTCATTATTAATTGACCTGTTGTTATTTTCTAAATAGTTTTTTCTATCAATAGTATGTATAAAATGTCCCAGAGCCGAAGGTGATTTACTGAAATTACTATTCTTATGCGATCAATAGTCCAAAAGCCAAAGATATTCTGTCTATAACAAAAACGCATATTTGAAAGAGAATGTTTAGAATGTTGTCATGAAAAATGATTAATTGAATATCTGAATAGTTTGCTGATTATTTTCTGTATATGTTTGCAAATTGTTTAAGCTCCACACAGGATAATCTAACATAATAGAAACCATGTTGAGACTGCTACTACTAGACTTAAGTTCTACAGCCTTGACTATTTGTATAGTCCCTTTTTTCTTAGTTTTGGTTCCGTGTGGTGTGGATGACCTTAAGTGTGATTTAGTTCAAGACATTGGGCTGCCTCATGGACACATTCAGAGAGGAAAGATGTAGGACGAATTCAAAACCCTCATGTGTTCTGCAGTTTTACTTTAGTCATCACTCCAGCGTATAACGTAGCGTTCAGTAGGGTTTGATGTTGAGTTCCTGTCTTTGAGCCTTCAAACTCAGATATTCTCTGAACATGCATTTGTGATGTAAAACAATCATTTACTCACGCATCAGGTACATACTGGATCAGGAATGTCGGGGATCCAAAAACACTGTGTTGAGCCTGGAGAGCACATGGCATAAATAATTAAACATACCATTCACACGTTTGTATTACACCTGATGATGAACTTCAAACATGTCACAGTATGCTGTTCGTCTTCAAAGTGGTGCCTAGTTTTTACTTTATTATGGCCATCCAGAGACCTGAAGGAGAGAACATTGGACATCAATAAATCATAACCAGACAGTAGTCTTTACACTGAGGAGACTCGCAGGCTCTATTGATATTTAACAACACAATTGGTGGAATACATGCAATAGCAGTAAGTGTAGCGGCAAACTGAGTGACCAAAGACAGTCTATATCCACAACGTTTAACTCCCCGGGATTGTTCCGGTGCCGCTGGAAATTCCGCCGCATGTCCCTCATTTTCGGCCGGATGTCCGTTACTTTCCTCTTTCTGTTGGCGTTCCAAACTCCGGTGGATTTCTGAGGACTATGGTTAACTGCTCCTCAGATCTCTGCAGGGTAAATCCAGCTATCCAGCTAGCTAGACTTTCTGTCCAATCTGAGTTTTCTGTTGCACGACTAAAACAACCTTGAACGTACACATGTTCCACCAAAACAAGTTCCTTCCTGAGACTATTTTGCAGACCGTTGCTGCGTCCGGCGCGATTAGCGCCGCCCAAGACGTTTGTGATTGGTTTAAAGAAATGGCAATAAACCAGAGCGCGTTTTTCTCCCATCCTGGAATGCTGTGTGGACTAGTCAGACCGTCCTCCGCAGCGCTGTGGAGGAAGGTCTGGCAATGCGAGACTACCAAAGACACAACTAGAAATTGCCCTTTGCCATTTCTTGTGCTTATTCATTTATTTTAAAGAAATACATTTTAACTTAGGTTGTATTTTCTAGGTTTGGGGTATTGTTTGATAGCACTGTACTCACTGTAACACGACGAAATTATTGAAATTATTACCCAAACTGTCCATTGTAAACATCTACATTTTCTGCTTTAACTATAATGCATGTGCAGAGATTAGCAGCTGTTTGAGGCCTGAAATGCTAAGTGACCAGGCCCAAACACATCTTAAACGAGCCAGGAAGAACAAACCAGTGGAATCTACTCCTGTTGTGTTTGGTTGACAATCTGACAACTGATAATTGAATAAATAATTATTTGATGGACTAGCCGTCTTTCTTTTCCTTTACACAAAGTTGCGTCTGCGTACTGGGACAATGATATACGCGCGCACACACACACACACACACACACACACACAGTGTAGTGCTGACCTTATGTATGTGTACATGATGCTGCAGCGGCAGTCCACAGTGAATTGAGAGAGGACATCAAGAGAAACAAAACGCTGGGATAAATCTAGGACGAGCCTTTCCCACAGGAGGCTACTGTGAATGATACCATTCAACAACGCACAGACTACACTCAACTGTACACCACTTATTCCTCCACTATGCTCAATATACAGTACTGCACTTATAAAGATTGGTAAAATACAGTGTGGAATTATAAAATACAACTGCAAATTTGGTGCCATGGGTATTGTAAAATGGATTTTAAGGCTGGCAAAATATGTAGAATGTGAATTCATACTGTACAAAGTATATTAACACTACATCACTAACAGGCCTTTAAAGTTAATGATAATTTCAATGCATTACTATTTTAGATCTCTTCTAGTCTTACTTGCTGAAGAGCCCTAACATCTCATTATTCCTCTGCTGGAACCAGAACCCGACTACTCTGCTCTAAGGGCGTTTTCACGCCTATAGTTTGTTTGCATTGGTCCGAATCAGTTGATGAGTTTGTAAACTTGGAGCGGTTTCCCCTTGGTTCAGTTTAAAAGGAAATACAGGATCTAGTCCTGTGTTCTGGACTATTGAATATTTCTTCTATCTCCATAGTCAAACCAGCTCATTTCATTTAAGTAATCAGACATTGTCACTGAGAATTTGCTCTGCTGTGCCGGTGTCTGTCTCCAACTTTAGAGGCGGCTGATTTGACCACGGAGATGCGAGTGACCGCAGGCGATTTCTGTGACAGAAACACTGCAAGCTGCTACAGTTTGCTGCTCTGCCGCATCGGAGATTGCAAAGCAGATTTGACTACAGGAGACTATTAGCTATGACTTGTGGAGTTCACAGTTGGGGCGGTTCGAGGTCACATCACGTTGAATCACTCGCTAGCAAACAAACCGCTCCAGAGTTTGTACGCAGACCCTGACCACCCTGACCACTTTTTCAAGGAGGTCTCGGTTGGCTTGTTTGGTCCGCTTTTGGTCCGCACCCGAGTGCGATTGCTGCTTTCACACCTGCCCAAACAAACCGCAACAATGGGGAAAACAAACTCAACCGAACTAAATGAGGAACGTGTAAAAGGCCCCTGAGAGAAGGGGAACTAAAGGGATGGAAGATATTCAGGCAACTTTGTGTTTGACTATGGATGACCACTTTTAGGTTAGTCCATGTGTCCATGTCTCTGGTATTGGTCACGTCTGGCCTAGTCTCGCATTGCCAGACCTTGCTAAGCGCTAAGCGCCTGACGAAGCAACGGTGCTTTCTCAGTCAACACAGACAGCACAAATAATGAATGATACAAACAGAGAGTGCATGTGTTATGTACTCAGAAGAACAGGTTTGGAAGTTGGTCTTGGAAGATAGAGGATTTAGTCTTTTGGCTGCGTCTCTAGTTTTGACAGGATGATGGATCGTTGCGTTGTAACATGGAGGGTTGAGCCCACGGGGTTAGCACCACAACAGAGGTGAATAAATCACTGGCAGGGAAAGATCACAGCTACCTCAGACACTGATCTGCTACAGAAAGACAAACGTCCTCACTTCTAGTATTCCTTCAGTTTGCTGCTGTCCTCTCCAGGTCAGCAGTAGAGACTCACATGTAATCATATGAAGGGACATGTAATTACGCATGTTAACAGACACATAGAGTGCAGTGTAATTAGAGTGCAATTACAGTAGTGGAAGTTATCCTCAGCCTACAGCTATGAGCTCTTCACACAACATCCTGCCTGTGGTCTCATCTCCGGAGCCATGAGGGTGCTGAGGGATATTCATGCCTTTACACACACACACACACACACACACACACACACACACACACAGGCACACGGAAGCCTTTTCCTCTAGTGTGCTGAAACATCCGGTGCCGTGCTATGTGATAGGGATACTTGTCATTGCAGCGAGGCCAGATGGGCAGGATGAAAGATAACCGCCTATCCCGTGGGTTACTGCCAGAGGCCTGAACAGAGGAAGGAGAGGCGTGAGAAAAAGGCCAGAGAGGTGTGGGAGACGAGGGCAGGGTTGTTACATTTCTGCAGTACGCTTGCTGCAGTAGTGATGCAACAGCTGCGAGCAGACAGGCCGCCATCTCTGAATGCAACTGGAGGGATTTAACCCTGCTAGCCCACGGATGGTTACTGCCCACCTGTTCATGCTCTTAAACAAACATTCCTTTTGATCAGGACATTCAGGTCTCACGAGGGTCCTTGGAGGGGGCTCAACAGGTTTTAGCGGTATTCTGGTTTCAGAGATTCCACGAGTCCCATTAGGTGCTGCAAGGATAAAGAAAACATGGCACACCTTTCATCTAAACACACTAGCCACACTGCCATGACACAGATGTCATGACGTTTCATGATAGAAACGAAAATTGCAGAATGTCAAAACGAAAATTGTAGAATGAAAAAATGCATTGGGTCAACACTAGTCTGGATCAATGGAAGTACATTTCCAGGATGATTGTCTGACATGTCTCACCTTCCGCTCTGTGCGTTACCAAATTCCATTCTCTTTCAAGAAACAACAACAAACTCTGAGCTAGCAAGCTATACGCTGAAAATGTCAAGGTTTAAATAATATTTGGATCATGGAGCAAGGCAGGCCTGCTTGGTTTTTTTCGTGGAATGATTGTAAAGATTTAGAAAGAATATGTTTAGGGCATTTCCTCTCTAATTGGGACGTTTTGGGACTGATTGGTGGGATTGCTGTGGACGAAGTACACACGGAGATGCACTGGTAAGAGCCAATGAGGTTTAACCATGTATCAGCTAATTTAAATAGATCACGTTACTGTATTGTGTCAACACTTAACTTCATTTAATATTGCATGTGGGGTTTTCTATTGCAGGGTGCAAATGTTCAACCCGGTCTCACGCCAGGTCGTGTAATAGTCATGTTATTTTGATTCTTAAATTTGTGTACAGGTTACGATTTTGACGTTTTTTTCGTGTATATGCAACGACTTTTGAACGTGTACAGGTGACGCTTTTCGAACCTGCTCTGGGGGACGCGACAACGGGGAAATGAAGCACCACACGCCGGCCAAAACAACGGGACGGGCCGCCACTCGCGGGCCGACGCGACAACGGGGAAATGAGGCGCCACATGCCGGCCACAACAACGGGACGGACAGCCACTCGCGGGCCGCCACTCGCATGACGCGATCCACGGGCGCAGGGGCACACAACAACGGGGAAATGAAACGCCACAATAACTGGACGGTTATGGTTAGGAAAAAAAAAACAATGGGGAAAGGAACGGTCACACGCGGGACACACCGACAAAGGAACTGCAACACGCGGGACAAAGGTACTGCAGCCTTGCGAGACAAAGTTACTGCAACACGCAGGACGCAATCCCCGGTCTCCGGGGTGAAAGTCCTGTGTTTTCTGACCCATCCACCACCCCGACCAATCTCCCTACACGGACTTTCGCCTTATCAATATTACTCGCTACCGCCAGCGTTCTGGGATCACGACATATGCTTCCCATTAAAATGCATTGCTTTCTATTTCGTAATCGGCACACGAAAAAAAAGGCTTTTACGTAACCTGTCCACAACTTAATAGATTAAAATAACGTAACTATATAACGACCTGCCGTGAGACCTGGCTGAAATGTTCCACCAAAACAAGTTCCTTCCAGAGACTATTTAGCACAGCCACCGTCGCTGCGTCCGGAGCTTAGCACCGCCCAAGACGATTGTGATTGGTTTAAAGAAATGCAAACAAGCCAAGGAGTTTTTTCTCCTATCCCAGAATGCATCTGTGGTGTAGCCAGACCTTACTGTACAGCGCTGTGGAGATAGAGCTGGCAATGTGAGACTAGGTCAATGCAAATGAAAACTTAACAATTCACTACATCAACAGCAACAATGTCATAAATCTTTGAAAACCAGTCCATTTGTTTTGTTTTAGGCAGACCACCTATAAAAGACCTGGCCTCCTCACTTCCTAATCCAGCTCCGAGCCAGTCATTTGTCTTGTATTGATCGGCTGACTGAATGTTCTTGGGTCCTGTCAGGTCCAACGAAACGTGTGCGTCTGCTTATACGGAGCTAAGATTGAGGAGATTGATGATGAAAGCCTAACCACTGTGGTCAGGGAATGTCAGATTGCAGCACAGTGAATTGCTGGTGTCTGATCTCCCTTCCACCCACAATCCCCATTATTCCTCCCCTCCCCGTGTATCCATAGTAAATAGGCTGTAACCTGAGTCTGGGCAGCTGCACTCTGTGCTCTATAGTGAATTGAAGGACTTTGAACATATCACTGTTTCAATCTGAGGAAGAGAGAGACAAAGCGAGTGCAATACTTGTGGCTTCATTGTGGTATAAACTGTATGAGGACAATGCCAGAGAAATGTATATTCCCAATCACAAAATCTAAATGTAATCATTTTAAAAACCTTTACCTAATGTCACAGAAAAGTCACATCCAGGTATAGCGCACATACATAACGTATTCTTTTTGTCACTTTGTGTACAACATTTGTGAATTGTTTGGGGGGTCTAAAACTTCACCCAAACCAAAATTCCTTAACCCAACCAGGACCAAACACAGCCAGAGCCTGTGAGGTAGCTCAATGCACCTGTTGTGCCCTTTGCAGGGTGCTCTGCATCCAATATTTAAACTCACAAATGTTTCTCAGGCTGGAAATTGACATTGATTTCTGTCAGGAGCAGGATTCGAGAAAAGAGAAAAAGAGAAAATATGTTGTAACATTTAAGAATGTAAGAAACAGCCACGACAACATCTGCAAACACTGGTGCACCTTTGCTTACGTGTAACTCATAAAAGCCGTCACTCTGTTTCAGCTACATTGCTCCTTTACAAAGCTGCAAACACGGCTGTAGATGCAGCTGCTTCTCACGTAGTATTCAAGCCCAACTGCAAACGCAGTATCCACCATCCAAGTTCTTCTGGAAGGGGGGGTCTCTCTCCAATCTCCTCTCTGCTGAGCTCTGTGCATCCTTAAGGAGAGTGACGAACGAGGAAAGGATATAAATGCCAAACATTAAGCCTGACAAAACTGTGGCTAAACTTACATTTAAGACAATATGGGGAAATGTATGTGATGACAACAGAAAGTTCTAATATTGTAGTAAAAAAAGAGACCAGGTTGCATTTACTTTGGATTCTCTGCCTTAGTTCAGCAACACAACGCAAGACAAAGGACAACTGCCCATTGGCTTTACCTTTATGTTACTTGTGGTCCCTCATGCTTGTTTTTCCTGACTTTTATTGGCTCACAGCAGCTCCAGTCCAGTGCTATGATTGAAGCAGGCAGTAATAGTTATTAAGTAGGCCGTGATCTTATCTGTTTACAGAAATAAATAATCCAGTCTAGTCAAAGGAGTTTAAATGTTTGACCAAAAATCTCCCACACTAATATGTTATAGTTTATTTAATTTGTGATCTTTTTGTTCAACCTACTTCCCCAAGGCAGCAGGATTCTCGCAATATCACAAGATCACCCAAACATCCATCTTGTCAGGCTTCAGTAACGCATTTGTGTCCGGACCACCAACAATTTGGAACAATCAGAGCCCTGTGAGGAACTACTGGCAGCTATGGCCATGGTTTAGGTGTATGTAGTCTGGATCGACAATGGTTCATTTACACGCCGGATGCCCCTGACCTTCCGCTTTCTTTGTGTCTACGTAAAACTCCTATCGCATCAAGCAACATCAACCGAAATCTCTGAGCAACGTTACACGCTGAAAAAGTTTGGATAATGCAACAAGGCAGGCCTGCTTGGTTCTTTCGGGGAAAGATTGTACAGATTTACAAAGAATATGTTTAGGGCATTTCCTCTCTAACTAGGGACGGTTTGGGACCGATTGGTGGGATTGCTGTGGACAAAGTACACACGGCGATACACTGGTAAGAGCCAATGAGGTGTATCAGCTAATTTAAATAGCTCACGTTACTGTATTGTGTCAATAGTTAACTTCCTTTAATATTGTATGAGGCGTTTTCTTTTGCGGGGTGCAAATGTTCCAACAAAACAAGTTCCTTCCAGAGAATATTTAGCAGAGCCACTGTTGCTGCATCCGGAACTTAGCGCCGCCCAAGACGATTGTGATTGGTTTAAAGAAATGCAAACAACCTCTGTCCGTTTTTTCTCCTACGCAGGAGTGTATGCTCATGTTGCCAGACCTTCCTCCGCAGCGCTGTCAAGATATACAATCAGTTCTATCAGAACCGGAGAGTATGTCTTCATTGAAAGAAGAGCAAAGAACGGTACTGAAGATTTTTCTCCATGGAAAAGATTGTCATAATTTATCTATAGGCAAGCAGTGGGGGTTCAAATCCCCCAAATAACTAATTAAATATTGCCATAAGTTCCGCACAAATGATAAAATACAGAGACCTTTGATTTCGACTGGAAGGGAAATGTATTGAACGGTTTGCACCGTTTTGCTACAGTTTCTAGGTTGACTGATATGTTTCCTCGGAACAGGGTCAACAGCGTGCAATGGGCTTTGAGGTACGTTTTCTCTCGTTTGGTAGGTGGTCTTTCGTTTAGTGGCTGTGTCACAGGTAATATCCAATCAGCAGAGACGTGTCTGTAAACTCAGTGGGCAGTAAAAAGCAGTGCACTTGCGCACACAGCAGGGTTTTCTACGCAGCCCAGTTTCGATTTAAATAAACATGTTGATGGTTATGTCAGGGCTGAACACAGCCTATATGGTTCTGTGTAACAAACCATCTAAGGGCGTCCGGTTACTACATCAGACAGCGTTCTTCTTGCAGGATGAATACAAGCTTGCAGTTCGCCAGTTGTCTTTATTCCCTTCAGACAATATTTAGTTCAGAAGAAGAAAACACTTTTTTGTGCTCCCTTGTGTAGAATAATGTTCTTACTAGTTGCAGATAAATATAATAAGAATGTAAAAGGTTTCCATAAGAGACCAAGTGTGTTTTGGTGTATGCTTATTGCACAGAGTTGTGTGCTGTCATAGAGACGGTGGATCGCCGAACAAAGGAAACTCTGAGCTTAAGCCGCGAGGAAAGTACATTGAGTAATAATAACAAGTGAAACAGAAACAGAATGTAGCGCTTCGCGTGAGAGCAAATGAGGACGAGACATAATACAGTGGCCCCCAACATGGCGTGCGTTATGAGAAGATAACCGAGAAAGAAAGTATAAGAGATTAAGGGAAGAACAGATCGGGACTCACAAGGTCTGACAGTCTAGAGATACGTGGGACCGGCTCTGGATTTTTGTCTGTTGCTAGGGAAACTTAGTCTCTGCGTGCTTTGTGATCCCACAGATCTGTGTATTGAAACTCCGATGCCTGACTGATTAAACGAATGTATTTGACTTTGTCTTATCGTCTTATTTGGCTCTTGTTTAGGATCAATGTAATACCAATTTAACGAATGTGTCTGGATTCAGACACATTGTCCAAAAAAGGAGGGAATCCCCAACACTTGATTTTCAGACATCAACAACATCCCTGCATCAGATCTTAATTAACTGTACTTTACTTACTGGCTTCATGGATGTTTTAGTGACGTTCTTGTAGCATATGATGGATTTTTTTTAAGAAAATAATGAAATCAAACAAAAAGGCTTCAAAAAGATACAAACCTGAAGAAGTAACACTGGGATGTAACTGTATTCAGCAATGTGAGCAATGTAAAAGTCAAGGTAGGTTTGATCATGTGCTTCCTACATACAAGTTAATGTCACAGTAGATTGTGTTGTCGTTAGCTCTAGTTTCTGCTGCGAGTCACTTGGGTATAGTGTTCTATGGCAAGCAGAGGTCTTTGAACTAAGTAGAGAAAGGTACAAGGGTGGTGGGTGGGGAGGAGATGTCTGAAGGTATTATCATTATTACAGAGGAGGGAACAGGGAATAAAGGAGGGGTGAAAGAGAGGCTGGGACAGAGCATATCAGATGACAGGGCTTCCTCCAGCAGGATATGGCCTGTCTAAGAAGCCACTCATTTGTGCTCAGGCACAGGGCCGTCACTCCGCTCTGATAAGAGCCAACACCTGTTCATTCAGGCTGCAGAGTGGAAGACAGACATCAACAGACAAGCACAGACTAGCACTGACTGCTGTCAGGCCTCACTCTACTCATTTAAGGGTGCAGTGCATAGGCGCTCACACTCTGTTTAACTGTACTCTCCTTCTTTGTAATACTGCTTATTTTCTGTATGCCAGCATGCACACATGTACTGTCAGTACCTCTCCTGGAAAACAGTTTGTTGCATTGACTGCACTGAAGTCGTGCAGAGAAGGTATAACTTTAAAACACAGGTTTTCACAGGACAATGTGTATATTGCAAATTTGTCAAAAATGAAGAGGGACTTCAGCCAAAGAGGCCAAAGGGTCTTGACGAACACTAGAAAAAAGAAAAATAAACACAGGTAAGTATTCTGGAATGAACAGGTACGAAGCAACAGAATTTCAAAAGAGTAAGAAATTTGAAGTGAAATTGAAAATGTCAGAAATAGTCGGAAAAGGCCACAAACCGTCGAAAAGGGCAACAAAAACATTGGAAAAAGCAACAAGAAAAGTTGGAAAAAGCAAGAAAAGTAAGCAACAAAAAACTCATGTCCCTGGTTTATACAAAGTGAGCAATGCAGCATGCAGTGGTTCCTGCTAGGTCTAGCACAGCTCCATCTTCAGTGATCCAGAGATAATGGAGGCTGGAGAAAAACACTGTGTGTTTCCAGGCTGTCATTACTGTTGCTGTCAGACGATGAGATATACTGTCTGGTCAGACAGAGACAGAGACGGACATCTCCTGCAGGGCTAATGACACCCTTCCATTAACCTCTGACAGAGACAAGCAGCCCTGTGTGGAAGGAGGATGTCATCCATACAAGGTAAACAGGAGCTGGATGAGGCTCATCGGGCACGTCTGTTTGCTGTCACACAGCAGCACATTTGACCTGAGCCATCTTGAAAGCCAGATTCCAGTTATTCCTCCAAGTAACACACAGGGCTTCCCCTGCCATTATAAGTCTCAGGTGCAGCACCAGAGCCATGTATGGCAGCACCTAAGCATAATGAATGTGAAATGGGGCAAAACAGCTCCAAAACACTTGCCAAAACAGCGGCAAAAACATATAAAAAAGGATCTAATTCAAAGACTTTTCTCAGATCTAGTGATTGTAGTTGGACTTCTTTAGCAAGTTTTGGTATTACTGATATGGTAATAATACTGGTCCAAAATGTGCGTTTAACTGACATGCAGCACAAGAACGGGGCAGTTAGGTTTAGGAAAAGATGGTGGGTGGGGTTACAAAATGTACGTTTCAGTGACACGAGGGACAAGAACGGGACATGAACCCCGGTCTCCTGGGGGAAAGTCAGGCACCCCAACCTCTAATTTTTATTTTTGCATAGTTGTTTTATTTGTATTCTATCCTACTCTATTAATTATTTCATGTATATTCTGCATGTGTGCTGTGTGTCTTATATTTTGCTGCTGTAGCACTGAAATTTCCCATTTTGGGATCAATAAAGTCAATCTTATCTAATCTAAACCTGCCTCTTTACAAGGATTTTCAGTCTTTCATACTACTCTGCCGTTGTCTCTCTTAATACTACGTCATCTTACAGCGCCGCGGTGGAGCTGCTGCTCTGCCCGGTGCGTTCCATACAGACACTAAAGGGGGATTTTTGGGTCGGTATCTGAGAGACACTGACCAAGCGTCAGGATTTTACCAGTTGGGAGAGAGAACAGGTTGGCCTCTGAAGACGGAGTGAGAGTGTTTACCGGCCAGCTGCTCAACGAGGAGCCAGGACCGCAGACAGAGACCAGGGGAGAAATGCAGAGCGTGGAGCCGGCATTTCAGCCCAGTCTCATGCCAGGTCGTTATATAGTCACGTTATTGAAATCTATTAAGTCGTGGACAGGTTACGTAAATGCCGTTTTTTTCGTGTGGCGATTACGAAATTGAAAGCAATGCATTTTAATGGGAAGCATATTTCGTGATTCCAGAACGAAAGCGAGTAGCGAGTAGTTGATAAGGCGAAAGTCCGCGTAGGGATGTTGGTCGCGGTGGTGGTTGGGTCATAAAACACAGGACTTTCACGCCGGAGACCGGGGTTCGCGTGTGGCAGTACCTTTGTCCCGCGTGTTGCAGTTCCTTTGTCGGCGTGTCCCGCGTGTGACGGTTCCTTTCCCAGTTCTTTTTTTTTCCTAACCCCAACCGTCTCGTTATTGTGGCGTTTCATTTCCCGTGTCCTGCGAGTGGCGGCCCGCGAGTGCCGTTGTTTTGGCCGGCGTGTGGCGCCGCATTTCCCCGATCGCGAGTGGCGGCCCGTGCCGTTGTTTTGGACGGCGTGTGGCGCCTCATTTCCCCGTAGTTGCGTCAGCATTTCCCCGATCGCGAGTGGCGGCCCGTGCCGTTGTTTTGGCCGTTGTTTTGGCCGGCGTGTGGCGCCTCATTTCCCCGTAGTCGCGAGTGGCGGCCCGTGCCGTTGTTTTGGCCGGCGTGTGGCGCCTCATTTCCCCGTAGTCGCGTCAGCATTTCCCCGATCGCGAGTGGCGGCCCGTGCCGTTGTTTTGGCCGGCATGGGGCGCCTCATTTCCCCGTAGTCGCGTCAGCATTTCCCCGATCACGAGTGGCAGCCCGTGCCGTTGTTTTGGCCGGCTTGTGGCGCCTCATTTCCCCGTTCAAAAGTCGTTGCATATACAAGAAAAAAACGTCAAAATCGTAACCTGTCCACGACTTAATAGATTACAATAACGTAACTATTACACGACCTGGCGTGAGACTGGGTTGGGCATTTTGTCTCCTCTCACTCACATCTGGAAAGTGGAAAGACGTTTTCCGTATCGGCAAGACGTCAGGGTTGTAAATTGGCAGTTCCCAATGTGACGTCAAAAAAAGCATCTGCCCACGCAGTCAAAAATAAACAAATATAACTTTTACTACTTTTTTTTTTCTCACCTTGACAGTTTGCACACAGAGATCCTAATGAAGTGTTTTCTATTTCTGACATCCCACATCTGACCCTGGCCAGAAATGAACGCGGAGTAAAGTGCCCTTTAAACAGTCGTTTGTCTGTGGGAAAATCATGAGGATCAAACAAGGTATGATTTTGAAAAAATAAAAAAATAAATAAAAGAAGAAGCTGTTTACTTTCCAATCTGGAACATTTTCATACTGTAGGTAAACACTGATAACGTTGATTCTGACCCAACAACCTGCTAGTGAACACACACACACACACACACACACACACACACACACACAATCAGTTAGCTTTGGGGAACTTGTGAGGGATTATCAACATCAAAGTCAATAGAAATGTCAGCTTGGCTATCTTTGGAAATGCCAGCAACCCTTTGCATATCCGTACCCCCCCCCACACACACACACACCTGCCCCTAGCAGAGGAGGTGATTAAAGCTGCTCTGGCGAGTGTGGCTTTTGATCTCCAAACATACTGGAAAGCCCTTACAGGCAAAGCAGCAGAAACAGATGACATCACAACCAATCAGGGTCTCCCCCAGCCCCTCGGGGCCCCTCCTCGCAGCACTATCAACCACATTAACAGGATTAAGCAAATACAGCCAGCTCAGGTCAGCACTTGGGCTGAATGTATTAGTAATATCGGGGCATTTTCAGGTCATCTGAATGAGGTGCATGGACTATTAGGAGGTAACACAGTCAGGGCTGTGAGGATGGATTCCAGCAAGCAAATGTCTGTGGAACTAAAAAAAAACAAAGAAACAAACAGAAAACCTGAATATATTTCTGGGAAATAAAAGGAAGTTGGACTACCTGGTAAGTTCTGAAATGATGTGTCTGTTAATGTGTTGATGGAGCAGCTACAACGTTAGCATAGCCCTGATCAATCCGAACATCATTCAGAAAACAAGCATTTTAAAAATTGTTTGCTTGTTGTCTTGGGGACAGATCTGACAAAGTATGAATTCAGACCGTTCACAAATCAGCAACATGAGGTTGTTATTTCGGCATCATTTTTTATCCTTTTATTGCAATAAATCAAAACCCTTCAGTAAAGCCGGAAGCAGGAGTCATCCAGATGTAACGTTACTTCCTGGAGAAAGCAGTGAAATTAATAGACCCGACCCACGGGCTGGGTCGGGCCAACGTTTCCTGCCACTATCCTCAGGCTGGGCCGGGCCCTTGATCAAGCATTTGTGTTTTTTTAAACATTACTTTACTAGCATAATTGGGTGGGGAGAAAGCTATGCCATAAACATGCACAGCGTCTCTTCCACTCGCACGCATCACACTGGGCCTGCTGTGCTGTATGGTGGAGCTTAAGTTCAACATGGGGCTTGAAGATCTAAAGAAAAAAATAAAAACAGTAGAATTAGCCTACCTGTGAGCAAGTTTGGAGGAAAGTCGGAGGTATGGTAATGGTATAACCATTTTAAACAAGTCGTGGGCAGTTACAACATATGTTTTGGCTTTGTCGAGTGCATTAAGTGCGGCACGCTGCTCTCCTATGACAGCAAAAAAACAGCAGCTGCTGCTGTGGTCCTGCTCAACGCCCTGCTACGCCCTGCACTGCTACTAGTATTATTTCTAGTCATAGTTTTATTATCTTTACTGTTACTATAATTGGAAAAATCTGTTACTATAAACCTCCAATGGGGGTGGGATTGTTGGATCTTTGTAAATTATAGTGTAGTAGTGTAGAATAATTACATCTGGGGTTCTAACAGATCAGTTTTAGTGATCACCACATGATTTATTGTATTTGGAAACTTATGAAGCCACGTCTCACTCCTAAATTTATCAAGATAAGGCAAACCAAATTCTTCAATAGTGACCAATTTATTGATGATTTGCTACAAATTAATTGGTACAGACTCAATCTAATTCCATTTATTGATGATGCATGGAATTTTCTATATACTGAGCTTCAGAATGTTATAAACAAGCATGCTCCTTGGACCACAGTTAAAGTTAAAGGTAGTCACTTCCCGTGGGTCTGTGTTGTGTTTGAGGTCCAATAGGAAAAGCTCATAAAGCTCTCAAAGGGACAATTACATAGCCTGAAATGGATCCATCAGATCTCATCGTCTGCTCCCCGTTTACTCCACACTGAGGAGGAAGCCTTATTAATCTCTTTAAACAGAGGGATAGGGCTTGGTACAAATTTCGACGTACAAAATACACTGCTGATTGGGAAGAATACAAACGATTAAGGAACATTTGTACTATGCAAACGAGAAACTCCAAATCAAATTATTTCAGAAATTGTCTAACGAATGATTTTAAAAAACCCACGACGATTCTGGAAACAGGTTAATAATGTACTTGGGAGATCGGGGCGGATTACAACTAATTTGAACCTGAATAATGAAAGTATAGATGATACAGCTACCATTGCTAATGCTTTTAGTTTGCATTTTTCCCTACCACCACAAGTACAGACTTCTACTTTTCAACCTGATCTGGTCCCTTGTTTCCAGCCAGGCAGTTCTTTTTTACTTACAGAGGTCAGCCCAGCTGATGTGCAAAGGGCTATAAGTGAACTGTCCCCTATCAGTGGTGCTGGTCCAGATGGCATCGAGAATAAGTTTATTAAAATTGGTTCTCATATACTAGCAGTGCCATTGGCCTCACTTTTCAACTTGTCGTTCTCTTCTTGTAAATTTCCTTTTGCCTGGAAATGTGCCAAAGTTATCCCACTTCACAAGGGTGGTGATCATGAAAATATTAAAAACTACAGACCCATCTCAATCATTAATAGTGTTGTAAAAGTTTTTGAGAAAATATTTTTTTTCCAATTATCGAATTATTTATCTGACAATAACCTATTATCTCAATGCAGACAAACTGTACTCTGTTGTTCTGTCTACTTCTTCTTTGCTTTGGTTCAATTCTTATTTACACAATCGTCGTCAGTGTGTGTCCTTTAGGGGCAGCATCTCCAATATCACTGGCACTGACAGAGGAATTCCTCAAGGTTCCTCTCTCGGGCCTTTACGTTTTTCGATATTTATCAATGATCTTCCACGTAGCTGCACTGAATGCAATATCCAAGTTTATGCTGATGACACAGTCATTTATTGTTCCAAACCTAATATTTATGACATCAGCACTACATTACAAAATGGTTTTGATTCCGTCCAGCAGTGGCTATTGTCCAACAAGCTTCTACTTAATAAATCAAAATCATATTAAATTTTTTTTCAAAAAAAGCTGAATTTTTCAATTGAAAATTCATTAAAAATTAAATTTCTTGATCAAACTCCCATAAAACCTACTAGGCAGGTCAAGTATCTTGGCCTTTGGCTTGACTCTGATCTTTCTTTTAGCACTCATGTACATAATATCTCTAATAAGCTCAACTGCTCACTTAGAATTTTATACCAATCAATTAACTGTTTTAATTTTCCTCTCAGAAAAAGAATTGTTTCTCAACTTTTATTGCCAATTTTGGATTATGCCCATATTGTATATCAAAATACTACAGCCTCCTGCCTTCAGTCTCTTAACACTGCCTACAATAGCCTGTGTAGATTTATTCTCCGCTTGTGAAATGTACCATCAGCTGTCCTGGCTGACCCTACCAGATATAAGGCGTTTTCATTGGTTACAATTTATTTTTAAATGTATTTATATGGACTATCCTTCTTATTTAAAACAATATCTAATCTATTTAGCTCATTTTATAACTTGCAACACAATAACCAAATTTATTTTCTCATTCCTCAAATCAATAAAGAAATAGGAAGATATGCATTTCAACATAAAGCACCTAATGAGTGGAATAATCTTCCAATTTCAATTCGCTCTTTGACTTCCTTTCCAATGTTTAAAAATGCCCTTGCTCAACATCTTCAGAATACATGCAATTGTTTTTAATTTTTGAGATCTTTGTCCTGGTTTGAGTGCACAGGTCAGGACAGATGCTGGAGCATTATTGGTGGCCACTACTTCACTACTGCTCTACAGTGGTTACCACTGATAGAGCTGATACCCTTAAATGGGACTAAATGAAACCTATTTTAAGCATGGTGCATTTATCCCTTACATTTACATTTATGTGTGCATACGTGTTTACTGGTGTCTAGATGTGTGTTTCGGTACATACATATTTCATGTGTTTACTTTGTTGAGGGATGAGTGAGCAACCTTTGGAGAGTCTTGTATGAGTGAATGTCTTGTTTGTATGAGTTATATATTATATATTTCTGCACTTACCATTATTGTAAAGTAAGTTGTTTTTTATTGTTGTTTTGTTTTTGTTTTCTTTCTGTTTGACTGCCGCTGTAAGGTCAATGTCAATTTCTGTACCTGGACTCGAGGACCCCCTCGAAAACGAGATGGTTCATCTCAAGGGGTTATTCCTCTTCAATAAATGTCAATATGTATCATTGTAAATTATATTGTAGTCTAGACCTAATTCATTTGTAAGGTGTCCTGACATAACTTCAGTTATTATTTGACACTATTACTAAAATTGAATGGAATTGAAGTGTTACGAGTTCAGTTGTGATCACTGATGACCTTTGACCTTTTTTGCCTGACCTCATTAAAATATTCCTGTGAGTCTGTGTTGTGTTTGAGGTCCAATAGGAAAAGCTCATAAAGCTTTCAAAGGGACAATAACACAGGCTGAAATGGATCCATCAGACCTCATCGTCTGCTCCCTGTTTACTCCACACAGAGGAGGAAGCTTTGTTGGCCTCTCACCCCCGCCCCCCCTCCCCCACTCACCCATCTCCATCCAGACAGCGGTAACAGGAGACTGCAGAGCATCTTAGTGTGTCCGGGACGCCTTGCCCCCCCCCCGGCTCTCCCACGTCCCCCCTGCAGCTGCACCTCCCCGAGCCAAAGAGGAAACAACCAGAATGGACAACTTTGTTTTAAACCCCCCCAACCCCCTCTATCTCCATCCATACGCCTCAGGTATCACAACACATGGAGCTCCTTTAAGGAAATTTGAACTGTTCATCTTAATTAAAAAACTGAAATGGTAACACCAAACACAATTTACAAAATGAGCTGATAAGCTGTCTGTCCTGATCAAAAGAAAGATTGTAGTTCATCAAATTTTTTTAAATAGTAAACCTAAATTGTAACAAGGTGTCATTTTTATACATTTAGTACAACCTTTTGTTACTACCCTTTTTTTCATTGCTTATAATTTATAGGTACATATATATATATATATATATATATATATATATATATATATATATATATATATATATATATTAGTGCTGTCAAACGATTAAAATATTTAAATCGCGATTAATCGCATTAATGTCATAGTTAACTCGCAATTAATCGCACATTTTTATCTATTTTAAATGTCCCTTGATTTCTTTTTGTCCCATTATTTTTTCTCATTTTAATGCTCTTATCAACATGCTACGATACTTTTAAAACGGTGCCTGAACCGAAAGATATATATATTATACTGTATATTCAAAAAAGGAGCAGCTACCAGGCCCGGATTGGCTAATCGGGAGCACCGGGAGAATTCCCGGTGGGCCGGTCAAGTCGAGGGCCAGTGTTCAGGTGTGGCACTGGGTTGAAATCATAGTTGAATATTATGGATGCTGTTCCTATGCTGCCTGCGCTCGCAGCCCACTTTTTGTATTTACAGTATTTATTTTTTCTTGCAGCCAACCGTTCTCTTCATTCATGCAGCCCACTCGCAGAGTGCAGCCTGGTTAATGATGACCTATTTATTTTCCGAGTCCTCCGACGGCAGCACCTTGCTAAAAAAAAAAATACGTCAGCGTACACAAGTCACTGGTGCTTGTTGGAGGATGCCACCGCGAGCAGAAAGAAGCTGTTTTAAACGGGTAGTAGAAAGCGCAAAACGGCACTGAAAAGGCGTCAATTTAAAAAAGGAGAGCTCTAGAAAGTGACGCGGCCAGATGAACTTTTTCTATTTTTAGCAAAACGCCAAATGAAGACGTTGAGACGGGTAAGCTAAGTTAGTTAGGAGAAGTGCCTGCAAACCAGCGTCTATGGTTATGAATCAAACTTGTTCTTGTAGCTCCGCAGCAGCAGCTAGTAGGCCTACTACTAGTCCAGTTTGCTGCTAACAGTGACAATGAAGAGCCAGTAAGGTTACCAAGCAGCAGCTATATGAGCCCAGAACTCCAGTTTGGGCAGCTAGGGTTGCTCATTGACTGAATATTATAAGAATTAATAAGAGTGTGGTGTTGACCTGCTCTATATGAAAAATGCCCTGGGATAATTAATGATGCCAGATGATTCGGCAGTACCATAATGACACTGACTTGATTAGAAAGCTTTGTAAAAAGGAGAGATTTGTGCTGAGAATTATGACAATTTATAAAATTTGATTTAGTGTCAGAAGCAGAACCAGTAGCTAGTGTGCATTAGGGATAGCTGCTGTCAGTGTGGATGGCACATCTACTGTAAGCTGTTGTATCACAGTGTGTGAACAAGCAAACATGATCAGATTAGCTACAATATAATCACTTTTTATGCCCACATATTACTTGTGACCCATTATGAAAGTTGTATGAAATATTCAAAGGAATATCATTATTATATCATTATTATGTCATTAGAAAGTGCAATACAATGTAACTTGTTCTTTATTTAATCTGTGATTACTTATTTGCACAGAAACAGATTCTGATATTGTTCAACATCATTGGGTTGTTGTTAAGATGTTAACTTTTCTAATAAATCTACATTGTGAAGCAACACTTGGAAATAGTGATATTTTACAAAATACACCGAATTACAAGGATGTAGAGAACAGGGCGCTATTGCAGACTTATATACTAAGGTTTTGATTACATTTTTTTAATATAGTCATTCGTGTAGTAAAGTGGGCCGGTCTAAGGCATGCAAATCCAGGGCTGAAAATGAGTCCCAATCCGGCCCTGGCAGCTACAGTCCAGTGTTGGAGTCCTCTCCAGTGAGCTGTAAACATTTTAACCGTGTTTAATCCAGCTGCTAGCTAACGGTAGGCTAACGTTACCTGCTGCTAAGTGTAGTGTTGACTGGCCTCCTGTGCGGCAATGTTTCAGTTCCCTCTGATGTCCGTTTTCGGAGCATCAGAAAGAAGCGCAGGTATGCAAGTGGCACCTAAATAAGGCACTGAAATCCGCGTTGCTATTTGGTCCGGTAGATAACTGTCGTTAAGGCACTGGTGCCGTATTAACACCGGGTCTCGGACCCCATTCAAAAAGGCGATTTTGTCAAAAAGTGACTAGTTTGCAGTTATGTGCTACTCTTTGGCCGGCTCGCAAGCAAGTGCAAACAAGTGTGTGTGGTGCGCATGTTGTTTAGTTTCCGGTTTAGCTAGATCCGGTGTGGTGTTGTAGTTTTTCTAACGTTACTAGTTGTTGCAACAGCATGTGAAAAAACTACTAAAGTTTGCCAGGCCAAAAAGAACGTTAATCTCGCGATAAAACAATTGACGCTGTTAAAATGGGTTTGCGTTAACGCCGTTAATAACGCGTTTAACTGACAGCATTAATATATATATATATATATATATATATATATATATATATATACACACACACACTTTTTCTATTTTTATATACATATATATTACATTTACATTACATTTTATTTATACTATGTGAATTTTCAACTGGTAACATTCCTACAAAAACACAAATTGATTAAATTATAGTTATAGTTATTTTGTTATTTTAACTGTCAAAATATTCATTCACAAACTATAAACAGTAAATAAAATATTCATTATTGTTGTTGTGTACTTTGTATTGTTTTTGAGGGGCGGGTTGGTGTGGTTAAGGGAATGATAAGTGATTTGGGCTGTGCCACGTTTATGTTGAATTATTCCATCTTTTTCTTTTTGTGTGTAAAAAAAGAGCTGCACTGACATTTAGAGTTTAAACACTTTCATAATTATTTCCATATACAATGGTAAATGGGCTGCATTTATATAGCACTTTCCTAGTCTTATGCTGCGTTCCATTTACATCGGAAGTCGGAGCTCAGAACTGGGAATGACCAGTAACAAGTTAGTCATTGTTAGCATTACTAGTTGATGACAACGGATTATGCAGTGTTTTGCGCTCAAATCACTACATATACAGTATGTGAAAGGGGTAGTGAGGAATGTGCGGATAAATATCACCTCACTCTAGATAGATGGGTTGAAGTCCTTTGTGGCTTTGTTTTGGTTTTACATCCCACAACTTTCCTGTTTGGTTCACTCTCACAGTTCTCATCAGCTTTATTTTTCCAGCAGCAGCAGCAGCTGATTTCAGTGGGACAGCTCGCATAAAGCCACTGTAGTCTACCTGCTCAACAGAAAACAGCAGATGGACACAGTTAGAGATAAGCTGGTGAACACAGCGGAGCATTTAGCAGATATTTTTTTCTTGGGAGTCGGTGCAGACCAAAGTATAGCTAAAGGAAAGTGAATATTGGATTCCTATTGGAATGCCGACTGCTAATAAATGCTAACGCTGTCTGCTGGATGTGTACATACGGAACAGTTTGTTAACACAAGCCATGCAAATTAAGTTATATCAAATAAAAAATGCCTTATGGAAATGAATACCGACACAATGATCTCAACGGATTTTCTCTTAATTTTTTAAACAGCTTATGCGATAAGTGCTGGTGGAAATGGTATTTGCCAAACAAATAATGAATTGCGATTACGTTTTACGTCATTTTATGGTTGTAACCCGCTATAAAACGAAAGAGAAGAAGTTTTATATCATTTCCGCCACTTTTTTCTGCTTTCTTTGCAGACATGGCGGATGTCAACAAAGACAGACATAAGTGGACGAACGAGGAGATAAGAGACTTTTTCAATTTACACACTTTCACCGGCTTTATTCGCATGAATGTTTTTAGCGAACTTCAGATAATTTGATTGAGGAAAGTGGATGGAAACATAGTTACACTCTCCATAACATTACTAGATGAGCTGATATGTTAGTGTGCATATAGCTTGTTCCACTGCCCACAAGTGGCAAAAAAACAATTAATGGTACTTTAAGGGGTTGTGTAATTATTTGCACATTCCCCATCTTATTAAGTAAACCTAATGGTTTACTTCATTTTAAATACAACCTAAATGTTGTAGTGTTACATATACTGCAAATGTGTCATAGTCTCACATACACACTAACAAAATGTATTACCAATCATTTCGTAGTACTGACCAACATACAGTATTTCAACTGAACTTAATTTGCGGTTTCCAGACACAAACCAGAGTTGGAAATGTGTAGCTGCTGGGAGTGTTTTTGGAGAACATAATTGAATCCAGGAAGCTGGGAAACCCAAATCCTGCCAGTGTGGTTTACAGTTCAAGCAGCTTTGCCATGACACTGCATGCAGCAGTAGCCCTGCTCCTTGCTTAATTAAAATGGACTATGAGAAATAGCTTTACAGCAGTGGTCGGGGCGGGTTCAAATACAGTCTGAATCATTAAAATCTCAGCTTCAGCATGTGTTTGCTATAAGGGCAGAGCAGGGAGTCCATGTCCAGTAACCCTTTAAGGCTTTAGACAGGAGAAAGACACCAGAGAAATGGCTTTAATGTACATGTTTTTTTCTGTATTTTGCTACATGAAAAACACAAAAAAAATTTCTAGCGTGTCTACATTCACTCAGTAACTGATACAATTCCAATCACACTGTCACAGGCTGTGTAGATGAACACTACATTGTAGAATGAAAGAAAAATGAGGCAAGCCTAATGTTTATGTGAAACAGGATTAGAAGCCAATGTAGGTTTGATGGCGGTTCAGGAAGGATCAGTGGGTCACTAAAAATGAACCTGAATCTTTATTATATGTATGAAAACCATGTATCTCCAAAATCTTTTATGAGCTAAGAAAATGGTGCGTTAATATTCTCAATCTAAAACACAGGGCTTTCAAGTGGGAGAGTGGAGTTTGTGTCCTAGAAGAAGATGATTCTGCACAAAGAAATGTTGCCATTTCTAAAGTAAATGAGTAAATAGTAGTCAAGTGAAAAATACCCCAAATTGTTGTGCATACGTTTTCGTACTATATCAGACGAACCTGTTCATGAGAATGGGTTGGTTAATGCGAGGTGTACATGCATGCAGAATCCATTGTGATCAGAAGACCACATTTGGAGGTGGAGCGAGTTGGAAGGTCACCTGACTTCACCTCATACTGCTAGCTTAAGACGGTTTAGAACCGAGATGCACCAAGTCACTGAGTAGTTTCCTGCATCTGTCACGGCCACGCCAATTTAGGAGACTAGCGGCAGGTCCTGAGTGTATTAATTCCAATGGGAGAAGTGAACGTGAACACAGATTATGAGAGATCCTTTTGCCCCATAATCCCCAAAGTAAATATTGGAGCCATTCTTCACAAGCCACATATCTCCAGAACGTTCTGACACTAAAATGGCATTTTTCAGACAGACACATCAGGAGAAAATCAACTTTAGTTTGAGACCTGTTTCTGTCTTGGGACCAAACTCTCACGAGATCTGGCAACACAGAAAAGCTAACGTCAGCTAATGTTCAACAAGGCCCTAACAAAACTAATCTCCGTGATGCTAAATATATGTCTTTTAGCTTTGTAAATATCTAATGTTAGCAAAAGAAACTATTAAGAAATGATACAAATATAACATTTCATCCATCCACAAGACGTTCACTACACTTTCAAACGAGGTCACGCCCATTTAGGAGACAGGAAGTGTGTACTGTTTCATACCATTGATGCTGCTTGAAATGCGCTCTCTTTAGCATGGAGGATCTTTGGCTTAAGCAAAAGGCTACAAGTAGAAGCATCAGCTTGCAATTCCACCCTTGCAAGAGATGATTTACAAATGAATACATTGCCCTGGGAACTGCCATGTTTGGTCGCCCTGCATGACTTATTAGCATATTGAGATCCCATCACAATGTGGGCAGAATGAAGATGAAGAAAATACTTTTTTATGTGAATCCAAAGCCCTGTGGATCGGATGTTATGGTCCGGATAACAGATTCATAGACAGATTACATGCTATGGGCCCTAAATCCTTCAGTTTATTTCAAAATCACCAAATCTACAGATAGATACATGGATACAAAGATAGATCATGTATGTATGGTTTTCTGTATACAGCAACAAACTGAAAATATTGTGGAATTCCAGCTGGAGGTCTTCCTCAAAGAGTAAAACTGGTCTAGGGAGAATTTTGCCTGTTAGTTGTGTCAGAGGAAAATGGAATCTAAATTATCAATTATATGGTGTTATGTGAAAACGCAAAAACAATCCAAAATGCCACCTACCATGAACATTATGCAAACGTGGTCCGCTGCAACTGAAACAGTGAGCAGGCTGGAAGAAAACACCCCTAGAAAAGACCCTTAGGGCCTGGCCACAACACTAGAAAATGTTCTGCTGACCCGGTGGGTGTTTCCAAAGTAACCAATGAGCATTTTTTGCGGTATTAATGGCGTGCAGGTCGGCTATCCATGAATCAGGAAAAAGACCACAGCTACAGTTTAGAGCTATGTCTGGAAAGAGCTGGAAAGATCCCCTGACCCTCAGGGCAGAAAAATATCAAATGAGCAGGCTCATTTTACAACTGGATAATGAGAGGAAATAGTGCTAGCACAGTTTGATTCAGACTTCCTTCTCTTTATAAATGGTATAATCTAGATATACGGGTAATTGGCTGGTTGAGTGAGTGCAGAGATTTGGCCTGAGCTTATTGTGCCGGTGGAGAAGGTCTCCGGTTTCAGCAGGAGACGGATGAATGAGTTTCTTGTCATTGTGAGTGTGGAGAGCCTCGGGGCCTGTGCTCCAAACAAACACAACGCTCATCCATTCATGATGAGTCCAACAACACCAAAGACTGCATAGGACACCAAATACACACAGGATGCTCATATACATATATATATATATATATATATATATATATATATATATATATATATATATATATATATATATATAT
This sequence comes from Perca schrenkii, assembly GCA_025617405.1. NCBI lineage: Eukaryota > Metazoa > Chordata > Actinopteri > Perciformes > Percidae > Perca > Perca schrenkii. The sequence goes on from CM046792.1 coordinate 9,686,595, forward strand.
AATACAAGGGAACAAAAACTAAATATCATGACAATCATCCTCAACTATTTTACCCCCATATTTCCAAATAAAGTTTCTTTAAATTTAGAAAAATTACATGTTCTAATTTAATAATGTGAAACCCTATATGGAATTGTTCCAACACTTGATTGAAGCTACTGTATTACTAAATTAAATTAAATTTGATAAAAAAAGAAAAAAGTTCATCTGTCTCTCAAGGGTCAATTTAAGGCAAGCGAGTTTGGACCACACAAACATTTCAGTCACACTCATAAAAAAATTTATTTAAATTCAGTCATTAAATATGGGAACTTTTCAGTGTAATGTAGAGCCATTGCTCGTGCTCCTTGAAGTTTATCAAGCCTTATATTATATTTCATGGAGATTTAATAACTTGACTTTAGTGGAGGCCCCGTTTATTTCAGACGAGGCAAAATGTTTACTTGTTTTAATGTTTTAATGTATTTAAAAGACTTTTTTTTCATTGATCCCCAGGAGGTAAATTACACATTACACACAGGCCCAAAATAAACACACATGCACAAACATGCATTAAATGGAGAGATGGCAGAGTGAGGGGGCTGCCAATGATGGCGCCCCAAGCAGTTGGGGGCACAAGGGCACCTCAGCAGTGCCCAGGAGGTGAACTGGCACCTCTCCAGCTACCAGTCCACAATTCGTACTTTGGTCATTACAGGGACTTAAACTGGCGACCGTCCGGTTCCCAAGCCAAGTCCCCACAGATTGAGCTACTGCTGACCCAAGACTACTTCAAGCACTCGGCTGGGCCTCAATGAGGGTCATGGTCTTGGTTAAATAATAAAAAGAAAATAGTCAAAAACAAAGTCCTGACAAGACAGGGAAGGTTTACTTTTTAACACAGTATTTAACCAAAACCATGATCTTTCTCTGACCAAGTGTTTTAGTAGCCCAAACCCAACTGCATGACACAAACCCTCCAAACACAAAGTCTTTTTTTTGGCCCACCATCGCCCTGACTCTACTGTACAATGTGTAACCCTTGCTGAAGTGATAAACAACAGTTGCTGAAGTGAAAGGAATCAAAGCAGCAATTACTATCCCTCTGACAGATGTTTAGCAAAACGCTTAGTATATTAAAGTATATAAACGTAGTTTAGGAGACAGGTTGGAATTACCGGTGGCTGTTGCTGCAGATGTACTGTAAGTAGACATTCGGACATTTATATAAATAATCAAAATATGCCGAGCCATAGAAGTCTCAGGATCTAGGCCTCTTGTACACGTTTATCTGTGTTTTTTGCCCCCAACGGCACCTTCCAGGCAGCGCTGCCTGGAAGGTGCCGTTGGAAGGCACTGGTTATGGTTAGGGTTAGAGTTAAGGTTAAGGTTAGGGTTAAGGGCCTTGAAGGCAGCGGTCGCAGCACTGCCTGGAAGGAGCAGTTGGGGGCAAAAAACACCATCGAGCCTTGTACATACTCCGTTGTACATAGGGTGCTTATCTTTCTTAATAAAAGACCTAATAAAAGACTTGTGATACTCACAGAAAAGCTTTTATGTAAGAACTGGGAAACATTTCAAATACAGGATTTTGAGGATTCTGAAAACACAGATTGCATTAAAGCTCTGTTATCCTTCTATTATTACTGCAAATTGTTCCATCCACAATGGAACACCTTAATGCCTCCAAAACATGTTTTAGGATACCAAATTATAGAAGGCATGAGACATTTATTTAGCTCAATTTAGCTCAGTCTGTTTATTGCTCTTGCTTATACATCTATTTGTGGCCTGTGTTGTGTTGAAGAAGGACCTCATGTGGGGAAGAGCCCGTAAGAAGGTGTAGAACTAGTTAATGGGAACAGATAGTGTCGGATACAGCCTGGAATTTAACTGTGTGTTTCCCCTCAATACTTGAATTACTCAAATATACTGTATATAAAGACTATGCATGTGATGTCAAGACAGGTCAGTCAGTCAGTTAAGCAGTTCTGTTAATTGTGCAGGTCAATCCATGGTCAGATTTCAGAACAGAAATTCAAGTCTTCTTCTCACGCAATAATTGATATAACTATCAATCACTGAGAAAGGTTTCATTTCACATCTGCCAACAGTCAACAAAGTTAAGCTAAAGAAAAGATTGGTCAGGCTTCACAAAAAAAACAACTAAGAATCCCACTCACAAAGACCAGGATAGGGATCGAACGACACTGGTTTTTCGATACCGTTACCGATTACTAGTAGTTAATGAAACCAATATTTGAAACCGATATGCATTTACAGTGAAAATGAAAATCTTTAAGTCAAAATTAAGATTTTGGAATGTTGCAAACTCCAACACAAAAGTTTGTTTGGATGCTATAAGCAATTATTTAATAAATTAGAAACGTTCAACATAATCCCCAGTGAAAGAGAGTCAGGTAGTGTCGTGGGCGGGACATTAAGTCAGACTCAGTGGTGAGGGACACCGAAGGAGAGGGACAGACGCAGAGCTGTAGCCAAGCCAAAGTAGACCACTTTTTAATTAATTAATCTTATTGGTTATAAGGCAAATAAAACGCTGATACAGATAATCTGCAAACTGCCAAAAAAACGTCCCGATAATCAGTCAGGGCCAATAATCGGTCTATCCCTAGACCAGTATCTGAATATTAACTCTAACCACCACTAACAACAGTAAAGATCAGTGAGGATGACCCTCATACACAGAGGAGGAGGATAGTGAAAGGGAGGTGCAGCAGGCAAACGAGTGGATGAATCCCACCACAAATTAAGACCAGTACAGACCAAGCGGCAGCTTTTGGGTCTAAAAAGTGAAGCCAAAGCTGTTTCAAATATATTTATTGTGAAACATTTCATTCAACAAAAGGAGTCTGCATGGCATTTACATGTTTGCTTAAGAATAATCAAAACAACAAAAAACAGTAACAGACATCATACAAATAGTAACAGAAACGGTGACAGATGTAATACAAATTGAAAATATATACAAATAAAAACCCGACAGTTTAGCAGCCCCTCCCTTTAACCCCTCTAAGGATCCCTTTCTTCAATTACCCACCCGTCCTACCCCAGGAGTGTATTCTTACTCATGTCTTAAAGGCCTTCTCTGCCAAGGTAAGAGTCCAAGGGAAGGCAAACTTTCTCAAAATCCCTAAGCTTGTCCTTCAGGATGAATTTAATTCTCTCCAAGTGCAGAGTATCGGTCAGTTCTGTCAGCCAGTGCTTGAAGGAGGGCACGTCTTTCTTTTTCCAAAAAAGTAAGATCAGTTTTTTCGCGATTATAGCACCATATGCCAGAAGACGCTGTTGTGCTACTCTTAACTTCCTTAACTCCTCAGATATACCCAGAACTATTAAAAGTGTCAGGCTCTATCTGGACCTCCAAGATCATAGAGAGAAAATGAAATATGTCGCACCAGTACTCAGAATTTGGGACATAAAGCGTAGCTATGAAGTAAGGTAGCATCCGTGCATTCACATTTCTCACAGAGGGGTGACACTTTTGGAAATATTTTATGCAATTTTGCTTTAGAATAGTGAAGTCTGTGAAGAATTTTAAACTGTATTAAGCAATGTCGAGCATTAATGGAAAGGTCATGGATAAGTGAAGCCAAAGCTGAAGCTCCTTAAAGCTGCATTGACTCTAACTTCCAGCAGGGGGAGACTCCACTGGCTCCAAAACAGAAGTCCGTTTCTATAGAAGTCTATGAGAAAATGAGCCTACTTCTCTCTTGATTTATTACCTCAGTAAACATTTTCATAATGGGTTTATGGCCACAATCTCTAGTTTCAAGTCTTCTTCAATACAGCATGATGTTCATTTAGTAAATGATGGTTCCCATTTATTTTAAAATAGAGGATCAAGCAGGGGATGCTTTAGGACCTGTCAATCAGGACAATGCTAACACAGGGGACATTAAAATAGACCTCAACTTGTTTTTGGGTGTCGCACATGGTTTAATCTTAAACTTTGACCTCTCACTCAATCAATCAATCAATCAATCAATCAATCAATCTTTATAAACCTGTGTTACAAGTGTGTGTTTTCACTTCATCAAAGTTATATGGAACACTTTAGTCACCTAAAAATGTCTTGTTCAGCGTTCTGCCAACCAAGCTAGCTAGCTAGCATTAGCTGGATGCCGACTTTCGACGTGATTATGACGTGACCCAAATTCTAAAGTAAGATCATATGATCACAACCAAACCATCTCCATGAAGACTGAGCATGATGAGGAAGGCCATAAGGGTGCGGTTATAAGCTTCATGAACAAGTAAGTTGGACCTTGTGACGAGAGCTTTGGAGCAATGTTTTTTTAGGTTGGAGGTCTGGATCACCAACCAGGCAGAGTGGTCAACTGCCCTCAGGCTGTCTGTGTAGCAATTACTTTGTGGTAATATAAATTTGTTTGGTAACGCACAAATGATAAAAATGGAAATAGTAAAAGCCTTCAGGTGGCTCCAGCATTTGGACCCAGTCTTGAGGCCCTAACAGAAGGGCCATATTTGAAAATCTAGTTGTAAAACCTTTAATATTTCAGGTGATGTTATGCTTACATGGTGTATAAAGCAAATGATAACAAACTGACATACAGCCAACATGGGGCAGGGGACTATAAAACTAAAGGTTGGTTTCTGAGGCTCTGAGCAATATGTGGGGGGCTCAAAATTCTGGTCTTATACCTGGATTTCAGCTAGCCAGTGAAACCATTTCCTACTTTGTTTTTGGCTTATTCACTCTACTTCTTAGTTTATTTAGGAAATGCCTGTGTGCACCCGCAGAATAACAGAATGACTGCATATGAACATAGTATACAGACAAAGGGGAAGTGAAGCCTTAAATATTTGGACTGCAAGAAGAAGATGTACCATGAAAAGAACTATGTAGGTACAATGGTAATAAAATGTGGAGCTCCTTGGCCGTCCCGCAGGGCTGCAGGTCTGATGTTAAGCCAGCCTGGCTCAATCTGTGTTTTCTCTCTCCTCTCCGTGGGCTGCGGCAGGGTTTCTCCTCACCAGATGTAATGATGGCCTCATTTTTGGCTGAGATTTGGAAAGAACAGGAAATTCTATGGCTGTCCTTTGAGAGGTGGTTATATTACTGGGACGCCACTAATAAAGGCTGGTGCCTGCCTGGGATTCCACGTCTTGCTCTCTCTGCCTCTCTTCTCTCTCTTTTCCCTCTGAAGTCTCTCTTTCCAACTATTCCCCCTTTTATTCCTCTCGCAGAGAACGGCTGCAGTATTTGGGACTCACCAGAAAGCACATCCATCTCCGATAGAGAAGACACAACAAAATAAATAGGTCTCGGTCTGTTTGCCTGAAAGTCACCGACTGCTACTTACGGCTATGATTCCACCCCCCTTGACAGCTGTTCTGTATAAATCACAACACTCACGCTGCAGATTGTTCACTTCCCAAGCCAATGACGAAGCTGCCAGCCACACTCTGCCACAGTTTCCTGCCCAGGCCTCACACGGTGTTAATACCCACACAATTCATCTCCCTCCTTCCAACTTCTTCCTGCTCAGCCAAAAATGATATCCGAGAGATAAAGCTTTTTAATGGAGGCAGGCTCTGCCCTCGTTTCATCTCAAGCTGGTGCACAAGGTGGTGTTGAATCTCTGTAGCGTCACAAATGAACTATCAATGTCTGTACCACTATCGATATGTATTAGAGAACTGACTACAAGAAAACAATCTCTGAATAGTGCTATAAAGAAGGCTTCCCCCCTCCCCCGGAGCTTTCTACTGCATACATATATCAGTCCCTCCAGAAAAAAGCGATTATGCGATCGCATAATTCAATGCATAAATCAGCCAAAGTCCGCATATTTATGCGGGGGCCGCATTTTTTCAAATACGTCGCACTTGGCCGCATAAATTGCCGATTTCCGTGCAAAATATGCGGGGCTTGCATGATTTCATAATCCCCGCATTTTCGTTGCAAAAAAGTTGAAAAATGTTGTGTTTTCTTCACACAAGAGCAGCCATTTCCCCCTGTTGCCATGGGAACGTTACGAAGTGACGTAATTATGTCATCAAATCACTTTTTTTTTTCTCTTTTTCATCAAACCGCAGTTTTTGCAAGTTC